>OX439037.1:47378579-47966079 GCA_949317995.1 Acholoe squamosa
AATATCCACTGTAGGCCCTGGAATTGCCTATCACTTGGCCTAATCATAATAGAACGGTACGCTGCAGATATGTCTGTGACTGCCATAAACATACCGGGTTTAAGTACCTTAGTTACATCATCGATACTAGTGTAGCTAAAGTGCTGGAAGGTCTCGTTCATATGTGAATTAATAGATAGACCTTCTGGTCTATTCGCGATTCGCGTGGTCTGTATCCGCCATCTCTTTTTTTTACTGCACCTAAGGCGTGGATGCAGGTAGGTGCTGCTGTCACTATAGACAATTTGCCTTGCTCTACTTCTGTCCTTAGAAGATTATAAATGAAGTTCCTTGCTTCTTGGGGTACATAGTTCTTAGTACTGTACTCACTGATATGTGTGTTTGGGTCTACTACTTTAAACCCGTGCATTATGCCGTCCATTAGGAAACTAGCGTCATAATACCATCCATCGGTACCATAAACTGAATTAGGACCTCCACTAAGCATTGATAACCAGCCGGCGGGCTTCATTTGAGATCTGACCCCTTTTAAAATATGGGTGGAGTTAATATCCCACAATGGAGCATAGTTTTCATAAATTGACAATAATTCTGATATATCCGAAGTACACACAAGCGAGTCCCTATCACAATAAATGTCTGGTAAATTATTGGTTGTTACATTGACCGAGGGACCGTGGGAATCCGGGATATCATGCACACCGTCAATAGTATTTTTACATCAAGATACGCGAGAGTGGATTGGTGGTGCGAATAAGGTTGACCCCCCTCCCGCATTAGCGCTTGCTCCACTGCTTGTGGTTGCTGGTTGATTTTTGCACCCCCCTTTTGCTGGGTGGGGGCCTTTACATACAGCGCATACATGTTGCCTGTTACACGGGTTATACCAACATCTTGTGAAATTGAACAAAGCGCAAACATCCGTGGGACAGTGGATTTTGTTTTGAGTAGAAGGGCCTTTACTTTTAGTGCCTTGTTTACTACCTGCTTTTAATTTGGCTAATTTAACCTTCAAATCCTGAACCACCTGTAGGTTATCAGAGCCCAAATTATCAGAAACTGATGTGTGTTCAGCTGTCTGAAATCCGGGTAACTCCCCTGAAATCACTCTAGTAGTGAGATCATGCTCGTATTTAGCTAGTGCACTAGAAGTATATGTAGCATTCAGACCCTTCCTGGCTACGAATCTCATATGGTCACCATAACTTTTTGCAGACCATTGTGGTAAATTAGCAATAGCTAACTTCCCTTGCACGCATGTCATACCGTATATTAACTCTCTCTATGTCATATCTGAATAGACTTTATCAGTGGGAATGTGGTAATCTGGCCTTAACCAGTGTTGTGACCTCTTTTTCTTTGAAGCTTCACCTATCTTAAATAAAGTGGATAACAAATCACCTTGGTCCTTCGCATCCAGGTAGCTGGCGAGGTCCCCCTACATGCCCATATTCTCAGCTGTCAGGCCTGCATTTGATAATCCAGCCTGAATGGTAGCAGAGGGGGGAAGCTTGGTTGGTGTAATCCTGTGTTGTTGGTGTTGTGTGTCAGGCAAAGACCCAGTGTAGGGTGTCCCATCCAGGTAATACAGCTGTGGTACCTCCTGTGCTGCTGTGGTTGGGACTGTAACACTGCCTACTGGGT
The DNA here is from genome assembly GCA_949317995.1 of Acholoe squamosa. Classification (NCBI taxonomy): domain Eukaryota; kingdom Metazoa; phylum Annelida; class Polychaeta; order Phyllodocida; family Polynoidae; genus Acholoe; species Acholoe squamosa. The sequence continues at coordinate 47,380,224 of OX439037.1, forward strand.
TTTGTTTGGCCTGATTGAGCAGTCTTTGCTTTTTTCGGCCAGAAATTGCCTAAACTCCTGCTGCAAATTGTCTCCCTCGGCGAAAGCGGAAGGAGCGCCATCTTGCATTCCCAAGCGTTTCCGGACATTGCCGAACTTGCCCGAGTCGATGTAATCCGAATGCTTCCGATCCAAGCCGTCGGCATTGCTCGGTGTATCCTCGGTGGTTATTCTGCTGCTCGCGTTTGCTTTCGGGTAGATATCGTAATCCAAGCCTTGACCGTTCCTGTTCCTGCTGCTATCAATGTTTACTTCTCCGAAGAACCCCGAGGTGGCGCTCTGTATTTTCCGTGTGCTTCCCAACCGTCCCCGATCCTCTCCGAAGTCATTTTCGGCGGCGTTCGGGTATCTCCGTGAGTTTCCGGCCGCGGTCGGGTTGAATATACCTTCAGGGGCGCTCGGCGAGGTCCGTACGTCTTCCGTATTTCTCCTGCTGCTGGCTGCATTCGTAAACGCGCGGTAATCCTCTCCTCGGTCGTCGGCGTATCTGCTGCTGCTCCTGGCCGCATTCGTAAATGCGTTTCCTTGCTGATTGCTGCTATTAGGTGCAGCCAAATCATTGAAATTTACGAATGCACCCTTTCTCTTGTGTGCAGCACTCTGCTGCTTCTGCTGTATGTCCTTGAGAGATTTCTTATATTCCTCCTCTAATTCTGCGTTTTCTAAGTCAATTAAGGCCAGTCTCTCTTCCAAAGCTAAAAGATCGCCTTTCCTCCTTAATAGTTCTGCTTTTTCCTCTGCTGCTGCAATTTTCTCCTGGAGGATAGCTTCTGGTGATTTGGGGGACTGTGTTGCTCTGCCTTCTCTCTCCCAGGGGGGTGGCCATGTTGGAAGCTCCTTGGTCTCCCCCCTGTTCCTCATGAAAGACTGCATTATTCCTGGTCTCCTCTGTAAATTTGTGGTTCAGCACCCCACAATTGGGACAGTGCTTCTTGTTGCCATGGTATAACTGTTGGCATACTAAACAAACCACCATGATGCATAAAAAAAACAAAAGATTTGAACCAGTAGAAGAGTCCCATGAGTGTGCCCTTAGGCTAGCAAGCTGCAATAGTGGGTCACTGCCCACAGGTATGTCCATGTAAGCAGCACCAGTGTGTTTGTGTGTGTGTGTGTAGGAGTAGCAGTTGGGTGAGTAGTGGTACTGACCGTATCAATACGTAGACCAATCAGTGGATTGGTCTCACCCGTTAATTCTTCTTTTAATTGTGTGATTTTATTTCTTACACTGCGTGCATTCATATGTACCACCCAGGAGCCTTTCTCAAACTTAGATTTAAGTTCCTTATTCACTTATAAAATAATTTAATAAAATAATAATAACACTGTGCCATACCTAGATAATAAAGAAATAGAAGTACTGTACAATCTAGTTTACTTTTACAATCAATCATTTTTAACCAAGTAGGTTTATAAAACACTGTAAACACGTGTTGAATGCACCAACCCATTTCTTTCCCTGTTTGATACAAAAAAATGTTCATCCCCCCTCCCATCATAGGTTTACAGCTCTTGTGGCTACCTATGAAATTTTTTAATACAGTTGTAATGGTTGGTCTTTTTAACCAGAGGGGTTCGGGTCTCGTAATTCGAAAGGAAAGACAAAGACGGTATTCCGAGTGTATGCCAACAGTTTTATTTGTTTACACCTTCCGGTTACCCTTGTGAGTCTATGATTAGGATAACATGATATTACATGGGTTATGTACGGAGGCCTACATGGCCTCTGACGTGGTAGGTGAGCGCAGAGCCTTTTATAGGGATGCTCCCGGTTCGTCACCAGGTGTCCCACGGACCCGGATAGGTGCTGCCACCTACCCGGAACCTCAGGAACAACAGGGGACAGGTCTCACCCGCCACGCTAGACCACACTAGTTATTATTATACCTCTACACAGTTATAAGCAGGAACACTCTTAGGGCGTTCCATTCTTTTCCCATTTTTTTGAGAATAGTAACAGAATTGTTATGAATGATAGTGAAAATAATAGAAGAAGAGAGTAGATATTATTGGATTTGCCAATTTATATAATAATAGTATTAATAATATTCTACTCGTGTGGTGGTGTGAGTTCATTTGTCTTGTCATCTTCTTCAAGATCAGTAGGTTCTGCCGGGGTGGTCAGCTCTTCGTTCTTGTTTGGATTTTCATTGATGATCTTGTCCCGTACTCTGGTTAGTAAAAACCCAAGCAGATTTTCACCTTTTATGTTGTCTCTCTTACATAGGTTAGCCTGTCCAAAATGGTACTTAACGCCCCGGTCGGATGAAAACTACCTTCATATAGAGTTAATCCTTGTGTGGTGATTATGTAGTCCCTCATGAATCCAACAGAGAATTTTGACTTGATGATCTCTTCCATGATGGACCCGGCTTCCTTGTTCCATTTAGGAGTAGGTTTGACTTTTTTTCCCTCGTACATGATTTCTATGGGATTGTCCATTTGCAAGATTTTTACTGCCACATCGTTCTGTCGACAAGTTTGAGCTTTTGTAGTCTGGTAGGCCTGTTCAGCACTGTTATATTCCACTCCTCGATATTTGAACTTACATTCATACAGGTTGGAGAGCATATGATGTTTAGACATTAAGCCATCAGGGGTTTTTGCTTCCATAGCTTTAAGCATAGTTAAGTCCTGGTAGGGCATTTGACATAACTGTGAAGGGTACATGGTCTTCTTTTCCAGAATCAAGAATCTCTGCCTGAGTTGTACATCGTAGCCCTGTTTTTTCGCCAGATAGCACATCGCTCGTAGGTCGTTGAAGTATTTCTGCTCATTTTCATCCAGTTCATCGCCCACCGATACATATTTATAGAGCATTTTTCCCTTCAGGTGCTTCAGATTCTTCATAACCTTTGATTTGTTATCGATATTCCTGAAAATAACTCGAATTTGTCTATGTCTGGGTTTGTTTACACCTTGGTGGTCGCCATCTTGGATCTAGAGTCTCCTCCTTCCTACAGGGAAAGAGAGGGGGTTCTAGTATGGGTAACGTAATCCATAGTGGCACAAGTGTGTCGGTTGTGTCAGATAAAGATAACCATTGTGTAAATAATGAGGGTAGAAAACAAAAGGATCCTTTGTGTAATGATAGTTAAGTGAGATACAGGATCCTAATGTTTCTGAGGTTGAGGTAACTCAAAGATATAGTTTCTTTTGTAAAAAAGATCCTCTTACAGGCAAGGTGTACTATAGAGATGATGAACATCCTGAACATGATAATTGTTGCGCAAATTGTTTAAATGATGGAGATTTATGTTCCAGTCGGGAGTGTGCCATGGGGAATGTATTGTATGAGGATCCAGAGGGTAGACAGGGCCGGTCGCTGGAAGTACAGGTTGTAGATGCTCATTGTGATATGCGGGGCATACATGTAATTACAATTGAGGATTCCACATAGGATGTATTGTTTCATGTCATCCCAGGCCTTAGACTAGATGTTGTACTAGGGCGGGATTTCCTAAAACAGTATGGTATGGATATCATGTATTCATCTCAAGACACACTGCCTGACGACAAGCAGTGTGTGGTAAGGTCTAACAGTAAACTGACTATACCAGCACATACTGAAATGTTGTGCAGTCTCCCAGTGGATTCAGCTTTGAAAGAAGGTATGTTCTTTAATTATGTAGGGTTCAAGGTTACAAAACAGCCAGAGGTGTGGACAGCAAGGTGCTGTGTACGATTGCATAAAGGCACTGTAACTGTTAGATTTGTTAACCTTTCAGATCATGAGGTCGAGATCGGGCAAGGTACGGCCCTGGAACATTGAGGCAACTCAAAGGTGATGAATGTGTCCACATATCTTTGGTAGGTATATTTGATCCACAGGTTGAAGACAAGGAAAGGACAGTACCAATACCCAACTTTACACCCAAGGTTAACTATTCCAAATCAAAGTTGACAGAAGAACAGAGGGCAAGGATGGATGCTCTCTTGAGAGATAACTGTGGGTGAATTGTAAGTCCAGATGGTAAAGTGGGATGCACTGATTGGACTGAACATAAAATTGAGGTGATCCCAGGTGCAAAACCAGTCCAGCAGATTCCCTTTAGGGTGTCTCCCAAAATCTTAAGAAAGCGGTTGATGAACAAGTACGTCTGGGTATTGTCGAACCCAGTTACGATGGTTCATGGGCTAGTCCAGCTTTTCTGGTATCTAAGTCTTCAGGAGGACAGAGACTTGTTTGCGATTATCACAATTTGAATCAAGTTACAGTGCCACAATATCTAGCTGTACCCAGAATAGATGATGCACTTGATGCTGTAGGACAGATACAGCCAAATTACATTTCAGCACTGGACTTAATGATGGCTTTCTACCAGATACCTATCTCTGAGAAGAGCAGGGACTACTCAGGGTTTCTCACACTATCGGCAAGTTCAGATACAAAAGACTCAGTATGGGATTGAGAAATGCAGCCCGTAGTTGTCAGATAGTTGTGGACCTTGTTCTACAAGGGTTACAGTTTAAAAACTGTATATGCTATATTGATGACATCCTCGTGTTTTCTAACACCTTTAAACAACACCTGGAAGATTTAGGTGAGGTGTTAGGCATATGACAAAGTTCAGGGCTCAGACTCAAACCAGCTAATTGTATTATTGCTGCACCAGAGGTTCCATTTCTGGGATACATACTCAACGAAGAAGGGATCCGCCCGAACTCTGACAATGTACAAGCTATAAGGGACATCAAACCACCAAAGAATCAAACTCAAGTCTGAAGTTTTTTAGGTATGACAGGGTTCTACTGGAAATTCATACCAAACTATGCTACGATAGCAAGATGTCTATATGAATTGACGAAAAAGAAAAGAGAGTGGAATTGGGGCACAGAACAAATGGAATCCTTCAAAGATCTTAAGGAAGCCCTGACATCAGACTGTCTACTCATGTACCCTAATTTCAATAGGGAGTTCATCGTAACAACAGATGCCTCGGACTACGGGATAGGTGGAACTCTGAGCCAGTACGATGAAGAGAAGAAACTCAGACCCATTGCATATACAGCCAAGCTGCTCAGCCCAGCCCAAAGAAACTATTCCACACTTGACAGAGAACTTGCAGGCATTGTCTATGCATGCCTGCACTGGAGAGTATACCTTGAAGGGAAGAAATTCCTGATAAGAACGGATCATGCTCCACTCCAGTATATACTGAACCCTCGGAGTAAGCTATCCCCTAGACAGATAAGGTGGGCAGCTGATCTGAGACAATTTCAGTATAATGTTGAGCATGTAAAAGGAAAAGAGAATGTGGTACCTGATAGCCTGAGTAGACTTGAAGGCAAACCTTATGAGAGAGATGGCATTGAGGAAATGATGGAATCATTCCCAGCTCTTTGTAGTGTAGAGGTACATATTGTATAACCATAGTGTTGGGTACCGTCTGACGTGGCGGGTGAGTCGGGTCGTCGGACGTTCCTCAGGTTCCGGATAGGTCTGTGGGGACATCTGACGACAAACACCTGGGTCCTTATATAAAGCCCAGGGCTCAGCCGCTACGTCAGAGGCCCTTCTGGCCTCCAAGTATGTAAGACCATCTTTAACATTTATTAGCTGCCCTATCAATAACTACCGGGTAGCCGTGAGTGTGTATTTTAATAAAGACTATCCGTTGGCATACACTTGAAACACCGTCTTACTCTTTCTTTCCCGAATCGTAAGACACAAACCCCCTAGGTCCGTAAGACCTCAAACCATTACATTGGTGCCGTGACCAGGATGTTCTGGTGTATAGCCCGGATGTTATAACGTCCGAACGGCTAGTACATGGGTTAGATAGCCTCGAGGAAGCTAACCCAGCAGGGCAACTAGCTGCCCAGGAGAATGGCAATGGAACATTAATGATCCAAACCCATTCGAACTCCCGAGATGCAGAATCTGCATCTTGGAGAGATCCCGAACCTCACTATAATGATAGTGAAGAAAATCTACCAGACTCTGTACGACGTGAACAGTCCATACAGAGGCAGAGTAATTTGATAAGTCAACAATCACTTGTTGACGAATTGAGTAATTCGATGTTCGAAGTTGGTGGTAGTACTAACCCAGAACATCCGGCACCGATGCCAAAAAGGGTAACATTTGGAGAACTACCTTACAGATTACCCCGACCCGGGCTACCAATATTAGATTACAGCGCTATAGACGGCGACTTAACCTATGCGGTACCGGAAGGTGAAGAATTTAAACGACCGGATGTCCTGTTGTTAAATGAAACCTACGTAACTTTGAACGAGAATTTAAATTCCTTGGTCAGAGCTAAAGATGAAGTATTCAATGAAAAACTTCAGTTGGAAGATGACTTGATCGGCATGCGAAACGAATTCGAAGCCAGGAAGAGTGAATACATGAAGGAATTAGAAAGTGAAGAAATAAAACTTCAAGAAATGAGAAAGTCATTCAATAAAGAATATGACAATAGACACATTCGTATCCAGACATACATAGATACGAACGATCAACTAAGTCTTGATAAGGCAAATTACGAATCCGAAATATGCCACTATCAAAGCGAATTGGAGAAATTGAAACTTCAGTGCAGTAAACAAGCTGAAGACAATGAAACCATCCGGGTAGGTATTATAGCTTACAATAAACAACTGGAGGAAGATAGACAGGAACTCACAAATGAGCTTCAGGAATTGCAGACTACTGCAATAACCCTAGACAAATATGTAGAAGCCGCACAATTGACTATAGGAACTATAGATCCAACTGTGGTCTCTACAATGTTGGCGAAATCATCCCAAGATGCAACTCCAATCAGATATAACCCATTCGTCGTCGATGGGGCTGATAAGAATGTAACATCCGGTATCTATAAGAAACCGGATAACACCGCAGCTAGCGGAATGAGTGTCCAAAATAGTAATTGCCACCAGGGAACTACTAATAAAGGATCAACAGGTAATGTACCTACACCTACAGCTCCTATGCTTGATACCGTAGGTCCGGCACCCCCTATACCAGATTTGAGTCATAAAATTAGAGCGACTCACGTCAACGCGACTAGTGCATGTAATAACACAACAGTAGCACAACCGAAAGCACCGGGACCACCGAGACATATGTTAACCCCCCCTTCATATTTCTCTCAACCCGGCCATAGTACACCAGCAGGCCCAAGATTGCCGAACCCGCCTTCAGGTCAAAGCAATGATCCTAATGGTGGACGTTTTCCCAGACCGATTCCAACACAACCAAATGTGACCGGTTGTATGTACCAACCAAGATCGACTTCCTATGGATATAGGCATAATTATAATCCGGCAGGAAGTAGTAATTACCAAAATGGTAATAACTACAATCAGGGATGGAATCAAAATAATTCCTATCCCAGGTATACATCTTCTGGAACATCTGGAAATGTAAATTATGGAGGTGGATAGCCTGGTGGTGCTTCTGGGAACTACCATAGTAGTGGTCCGCCTGGAGGTGGTCCCCCGGGTGGCCCTGGTGGATCCGGATCCGGAGGATCAGGATCGGGAGGAGATGGCAGGAAGCCAAAAAGGAGAACTTCCATGCCTGCAGGGATGCATACCATCTTTGATGGAAGTCAATGTATCCAAAATCTTGGCATTGACTGCTACCGGAAGGGAGCAGACGGCATGGAAGTGATGAACTGGAGCATGCGAGAAGCAGATAGACTACGTGGATGTAATAATCCCGCACGTAGACAGGCACGGATACCCCCTCCATACGATTCTAATGATCCTTGGAAGGATAGGTATCAAGCTTTTGTCGATGAAGTCAACTGTAGTGGTTGGACAAAAGAAGAAGCTCTGCCTTATTTGATCTGTTGGTTGAATAAAGGTGGAAAAGTAGCCCTCAACCAATGGAGAGCAGCATATGGAATAAGCGGCACCTATGATCAACTGGTCGAATGTGCCGCGTACCTATTCGGTTCTATCGTTAGAGAGGATCCATGGGTAAGCTTTAAGAAAAGGACTCAGAAACCTAAAGAATCTCATAAGGTCTTTGGTTTGGAGCTACAGGACTTGCTATCAAAAGCACGTCCAAATTGGGCTCATGACGATGACTGCTATCTGCAAGAATTGTTTACACAATTCTACAGTGGATTGTGGGATCCGGATCACAAACAAGTAGTTTGGGATTCTTGGAAGGATGATACATCCTTCAGTGACCTATTCATATCTATCGATGGACATGATATGAAGAAGAGATTGGTGGGTCTAGGACCCAACCCGGTACGAGCAGCTCCATTGCAACATGGAGGTTCACCTGCTCAGGTATATGAAACTTCTCAATTAGCCCCGGTTGACTTGCAGGAGGCTGATCAGGAAGACGAATATGTCTCAGGTCGCTGGAAAGTATTACCGACAGAAACGGTATAGGAAGGTACATCCGAAAGGAAGGGGAGGGGCTGTTGCTAGTAAAATAGCTTCCGGACCAACCCAATCTGGTAATGTGACCTCTACGGCCAAGCCAACCGTGGCAGCCGCGGTTGCTCCGACTAATATGATGGAAACATTAATAGCCGGATTAACAGAAGCTCTGAAAAGACCGAGAGTTGATAAATCTCAAAGGAGATGCTTCAGATGCCAGAAGTTAGGCCATTACACTCCCGAATGTATGGCTGAGAAACCTGTCCCTCGTAGACAGGAAGGTGTCTCTGGAATAAGCACAGAGGAAAACTGAGGAGGGGTCCCCCGATGGGCAAAGAAGGGGATCCCAGTGACAAATCTTGCCATGATATCACCATCCGTGATGATAGTTCGCATGTAGTAGCAAACTCGCCTAACACCGAGGTGGTAGTAGACACCCGGAAGGTTAGGGAAGCTGATATAACAGGTGCCCGTAGAGCAAAGGGGAAACCCGATATCAGTAACGAGGTAGGCGGCTATGAATTAGCCAGGGTTGGTAGTGCCCACCTGCCCCCGGGTCATCCTTGTTTGGAATACTTGAAAGGATGTGGATCGACTCCTGGTGTGAACAATGACGTTCCGATCGTCACGGACACGCCCTCTGTTCTAAACGGAAGGCGGTGGTATGTTTGCCTCAATGTTAACGGAAGATCTGCCGAATTTCTTATGGATACGGGTGCTAGCCACTCCTGTATCTCCAAGAAGTTCTATGATCTTATACCGGATGAACACGATACTCTCAAATCGGGAGGAAGTGCTCAAACGGCCGATGGCAGTACCTTGCAAAGGTATTGAAGAACTTGTGTGAAGCTGCAATTGGATGGAATACATGACTATGTCATGAGCGCCACCGTTGCGGATATAGCAGATGAAGGGATACTTGGGTTGGATTTCGCATCCCTGTATGGAGTGGTGTTAGAGCCCCAATCAGGAGTGTTGAGTGTGAAATACCCGTATCCTGTAAAGGTTAGGTGTGTACTGAGACAAGTGAGCAGTATGGCTAGTGTAGCACACACTGTGCGGATCCCTCTGGGAGTAGCCTGTGATGTGCTTGTAAGAAGTGATCCTGCAATGCGCAATAAGCCTGCAGTGGTAGAACCGGATGTAGCTACTCTGTCAAGCATCGGATTAATATCTGTAGACACTATAGTAGCAAATGCATCCTGGTCGGTAGTACCTGTCTCCAATACTGGAAACACTACTATCTACCTGAAAAAGGGACAAGTTTTTGGTAACGTGACCCTTTCGGAAACTGTAACAGATAGTAAGTTAAACTTACAGAAGGTAACAGGAAATGATGAAATTTCGGATGACTTACTCAAGTTGTATGAAGAAACTTCATTAGAGGATCAGGAACACCGGAAAGAATTTTATGATATGCTCTGTCAGTATAAGACTGCCTTTGCCAAACCTGGTGAAAAACTTGGTATGACAAATAAGGTAGTACACAAAATAGATACTGGAGATGCGGAACCCTTTAAGATACCATATAGGCGGTTACCTTTAGCGAAAAAGAGAGTAGCTGGAGAAGAAATAAACAAGATGTTGGAACAGGATGTAATAGTCCCTTCCAATAGTCCATGGAGCAGTCCTGTGTGTATGGTAACAAAAAAAGACGGTACTATCCGCTTTTGCATAGACTACAGGAAGTTAAATGGAGTAACGAAAAAGAATTCGTATCCATTACCGAGAATAGACGAAACCATTGACTCCTTAGGAGGAAACAGTTGGTTTTGTACCCTAGACTTGCAATCAGGATATTGGCAAGTGGGAATGAACCCATCGGATATGGAAAAGACTGCATTTTCGAGTCATATTGGACTACTCCAATATAACGTAATGCCGTTTGGTTTGTGCAATGCACCAGCAACATTTGAAGCAATGATGGAAACTATTCTAAGTGACTTATTGTGGAAAAGATGTCTTGTATACCTTGACGATGTTATAGTCTTCGGAAAAACATTCGAAGAGTGTTCTAATAACCTCAAAATGGTATTAAAACGCATTATTTCCAATGGTCTCAAATTGAAACCTAAGAAATGTCACATGTTCAGAAGGTCCATAAATTATTTGTGCCGCATCATTAGTGATGAAGGAATAAAAGCTGATCCAGATAAAATCGAATCAGTTACGAATTGGAATAGACCTAAAACACCCGAAGAAGTGAGGTCCTTTTTAGGTGTCTGTTCCTATTATAGGGAATTTATTCCGAATTATTCTAGAGTCAGTTACCCATTACAAGTAATAGCTAACTGGACTCCAGGAAGTACCAAGGAAAAATTTCCTTGGACCCATGAACAGGAATCTGCTTTTCAAAAGCTAAAAGACCTGTTCACGAGTACTCCCGTATTACAATATTCGAATGAAACAGATCATTTCATACTGGATACTGATGCTAGCAATGATAGCATTGGTGCAGCTCTCTCGGAAGTCCAAAATGGGAAAGAGGTACCTATTGCCTTTGCCAGCAATACACTGAGTAAAACTCAGCGCAATTACTGCACAACCAAAAGAGAGTTGTTAGCAGTAGTCGTATATACCAAGAAGTTCAAACATTTTTTATGGGGAACGAACTTTACTTTACGTACGGATCACTCCTCTTTAAGATGGCTACTGAACTTCCGAGATGCTGAAGGGATGTTAGGCCGATGGTTAGCCCATTTATCCGAATATGGGCTTGAACATCACCAAATTCAGCATAGACCCGGAGTTAAGCATTTAAATGCTGATGCTTTATCTCGAATACCAATTCGGAAATGTGATAATCTGAATTGTACTGATTGTGGAGCTCATAAGGCAGTGTTAGCAGGGATTCGAAGACCATTCGAACCCCTAGTTGCCAGTATACTGGATTGGTCTATGGATCACATACGACGTTTCCAGGAAGCTGACTCGATAACTGCACAGCTACTGCAATTAGTACCGAAGGGTATACGTCCAGTTAGACCAGAAGTCTCTCTGGAAAATCGAGAAATGAGGTTTCTTGCTCAATGGAACGAGCTTGAAGTCCGGAAAGGCGTGTTGTACCGTTGGAAGCCATGTAATAATGGTGAGAAAATCATGCAAGTGGTGATACCACATGCAATTAGACATGACATTATGTATTTCTGTCATGGGCACCGGACCAGTGGTCATTTCGGAAGGAAGCGCTCATTAGCACGACTTTCCAAGAAATACTATTGGCCTGGCATGTCAAGAGACTTGCAAAGATGGGTAACCACTTCTCCGGATTGTTGTAAGAACAAACCCGGACCCGGGATGGGCAAGCTCCCACTATCCCAAGAACTTTTCGGAGTTAGATTCGCAAGAATCGGGGTGGATATCATTAGTGGATTGAATACAACTGCTAGTGAGAATACCTGTATGATGGTAGTGTGTGATTATTATTCGAAATACACTAAAGTATTTCCACTACCAGACCACAAAGCAGTTACTTGTGCCGAAGCCTTTGTTAAAGGTTGGGTACTAAGTTTCGGTGTACCATTAATGTTACACAGTGACCAGGGCAGAGAATTTGAATCAAATCTCTGGCAAGGCATGTGCGAATACTTAGCTATCTGCAAGACTAGAACCAATCCGTATAGGCCACAAAGCGACGGATTGGTAGAAAGGTTCAACAGAACCCTTATCCAAGTCCTAAAGTCACTCGTTAATGAACACATGGATGATTGGGACGAGCAATGTCATTTTGTGACACATGCTTACAACAGTACAGTACATTCAAGTACTAACTGTACTCCGAATCTACTAGTTTTCGGAGAGGACCTAATAATGCCTGCAGACCTGGTATTTGGAGTTGTAGGAATGGACCCGGAACTACCTTGTCATGTAGTTTTCGTCGAATGCTTAAGAGACAGGTTCAGAAAAGCATACGAGTCTGTCCGAATTGATTTGGAGAAAAGTGCCAAATGGCAGAAGGTTGGATATGATACTGATCTAAAACATCGGAAATTCCAATCCGGAGACAGAGTTCTAAGAGTACATGAACCACTTAGACACATAAAATTAGCGTCTAATTAGGACGATCCTTTTACTGTAACACAAGTTATTAGTGATTGTACCGTAATTATCAAATCAGACCTTGGTCGACTCTATAAGTCAAATGTGGCTAGACTGAGGAAGTGGTGTGGGAGGGAGACCTCCACAGAAATGTATGGTGAAGGATTAGAAAATATCCGGAACCAGAATCGTATACTAGACCAGGTAAAGAACACTACAGTGAAGCGAGGCCGGGGTAGGCCTAAGAAGTGTTCCGAATCAGTACCACCCACGCCAACACCGATTAAGCGTAGGGGGGTTAAAAAAGTCTCGGCAGGTGAAGACAAAAAGAAGAGGAAAGGTGTTTCCAAGGCCAAGAAACACCCAGAAAAGGCTCTTCAGACTGTCAGGTCCGATAAAGAACTATCCAAGAAGGGGATATACGTTCGCCGCAGCCCTCGAATTGCCCAGAGGACTGCAGTGACCTAACCTGTATACACAACGAGTGTAATATTTACATTTAGAGGAATGGATGACAACTGACCCGAAAGGCTTATTTGTCGCCGCCGCATGATGTACCAATGGGTAGTGGACGGATAATCCGGTGGATTTGCTTAAGCTTTCCATAATCTCGACTTAAATCCTCAGACGAGTCATCGGCGTGAGCGATAATTACCTAAAAACAATCAGTTTGTTGATGTTCCGCTTGTAGCATGTGCGCTTCCGCATGACGTCACCGCGTCCAGTCTCGACTGACCTCTCGTGACCCCGCGGACTCGCGGGGAAATGACGTCACGAAAGCTGGCCTGTCGCCATATTGTTTTTTGGTAGCATTTGGGACGGTTGGGTCACCCCTCTCTCCTTAAATTCTACCGTCTAGCAACCCTTTTGTGCGCCCTCAGAGTCTGTCTCTCAGCAGGCAGACTCCGTTTGTGTCAGCCCTGGCGCCGTAAAAGCCGGAAAAACGAGTATCTTGACTCCCGTGTTGATTCCCCAGTCATGGCTGAGGAATCCGTAGCTGCAGCCAAGCTATCCGGTGACCCGGATAAGCTGACTCCGTCCGCAGAAGCTTTTCCGGAAGCTTTGTCGCCTGTTACACAGGAAGAGAGCGAGATGATGGATGTGGAGGAACCCACGGATCGCTCGTTCGAGGAGAAGTTGGCCTCATTCTCACTGAATGAGCCCGAAAAGCTGTTGTCACCACTTCCACCCGAGGGATCTGGAGACGCTGCGAACCCTGAACCCGCAGCAACTGGGTCCGAGACTACACAAGTCGACGGCCCGAAGGATCAGTGGAAGCCAGCAGTGGCTGACCCGTTCCCTGCAGAGTATGACAGTCGGTACCTGTACGTCCATCCGGAGCTACAGGCACAGGTGACCTACGCGGATGGTACACCGGTTAGGTTGGACCCGAAGGTTAGAATAGCTATCGAGGGCATCACGGTTCCCGAACAGCTGGACAGGACGCCACCCGAATGCCTCCGAGACTGGCCGTGGTTCCAACGGGGACTCATGGTGGACGCTGCTTTTCGCCAAGTGGTGTATCAAGCAAACAGAGCCTTCCTGCTCGGAGCGTATCCGAAGCCGGACAGGTCTCTGTGGAATGTTAAGCAGACCAACATTGATTGGGTAGGCTGCGTCTCGGAACCCGAGGGGCAAACCTACCCACGTCCTTGTGCCACCCGGCCCCAGTGTCGGACCATGAAGGAGTACCGTGAAGCCGCTAGCAACTTCGAGCAGTGGGACGATGGTTATTATATAACCGAAGCGGAGTTAGTCGACGTGCAGAACAAGTCGCTAACGGGTATGGACAGGAGTGCAGCCCTTCAGACGATTCTCGTCCATCGTATGACTGCAGAGCAGGAGGCCCTGGAAAAGGCTAAGAGGGAAGCGGAAGTACCCGCACCTCCTATCCCAGTCCTGAAACTTGCCACCAGAAGCGCAGCCGGTTCTGCTACAGCCACCGGCAGTACTACCGAGTCAACCACGGTAGAAGCATCAACCTCCAGTGAGTCCGGAACCAAGGACCCGGAAGACTGGAAGGTAAGCAAGAACAGGAGGTCCGCTGCGCGGAAGCTCAAGAATCTTCCGGATTCTGCTAGAGCCGAACCGCAAGCCAGCACCTCAGCCACTGGTAGTACTGCCATGGAGGTTGTTTCCTCGGACGAGGAATCAGTGCATGAGTCTTCGGTTGAGTATGATGAGAAGGCCACTCCATCAACTCAAACCGAGGCAGAACGATGGGCCAATGCCAAATCCGGATTTAAAACCCGGATTCCGACGTGCTTCTCCGACTGCGCCTACGGAGTAAAGAAGGACGGCTCTACCCTGTACGCCTGCCCGGACTCTGTTAATAAGAACAACGAGTCGGATGACGAAGATTGGATGCGTCTCTCGGACGAGGACCCCAATCCGAGCAAAGCATATCGAAAGATGTGGCTTATGCTCAATCATACCGAAGGGTATTATACTTATACCCAGAGGCGCAAGTTGAGATGGGCACTTGAGAAGTGGTACAGTGACGACCAAAAGTCCTGCCCCTTCTCCATCTGCCAGGATGCAAGTGATGTTTCGGTCCGGACCTGGAGTACTCCAGCCCGGTTCCAGAGGCATCTAGTGGAAGCCCATTTTCACCATCACCTGGTTTACATTTGTGATCCGAGTTATGGTAAGAAGGGCAAGAAATGCACTACGAAGGTTCAATATAACCGACGTAGCGATCTGGCTAGACACCAGAAGAAGTGCCACGCAGAGGGATAAGATGGAGCTCGTAAACGTATTATGGAGCTCCATCAGGAACTCATGAAGGAGTTCGATAGCTTGAGCGAAGATGCTTGGTCGAAGATCCGACCAGGGGACCAAGTCCTCTGCGAAGTTCCGAAGACCAAGGATTCCAAACTCCGCGCTAAGATCGTCCTGACTCCCGGGAAAGGAAAACTGGACATGCACGAGTCCCTCTGGCAGAAATGCGAGGAATCCGGAAAGGAGGGAAAGAGAGCTCGTGAGAGGAGAAGAAGAGACCAGAACCGTGGTGGTAACGGTAATGGTCAGACCACCACAGCTGCTAAAGCCAGGGTAGATGACCGCTCCAGGTCTCCCTTGGCTCGTCACCCACACAAGCAGCTTCAGGGTACTCCTGTCTTTAAGAGACCCGAACCTGCAGGATACGCAGGTGCTGTATCTAAGCCGGGGAAAGTTAACACCCGTAACTTTCCGTCCATGACCCAGGGACCTGGACCTGAGAGCCAGACCTTGGTCGTTGGAAAAGGAGGTCGACTTGTCCCCAAGAAGACTTCAGCACCTGCTGCTGCCGGATCCGCATCTGCTGCAGCCGCTCTACCAGCCAACTTCACCCCAGAGCAGATAAACCTGTATATGCAGATGGGGCTGAAGCAGAACCAGCCTCCCACCTACTGTGTACCAACAGCAGGAGTATCCGGAAGCCCAACATCCGGAAGTGGTCCTCAGGCAGTATCGACTCCCCCCAAGGTTGTCGCAACACCTGAGAAACCAAAGGACGCTATTACCATTAAAACTGGTAATGCAGAAGTTTGGTTCGAGAAGTCTCGCCAGGGGGAAGCGGATGTCCAGAAGGCCATCTACACCCACTGGGAGAAATGTGTCCGTGACAGAGCGACTGAGTTCCATCAGGGTCTCCTTAACGACAACCTGATATGTATGAAGGAGGTAGCAGATGCAGAGAAATCGCGCCTCGAAACCCTCATTCGGAACAATGTAAAGGCCCAGGAGGAGGAAGCCTTAGCTGTCAAGGAACAGGCAGCTATGGACGTGCACGTTCTAGAGAAGCGTGTTAAGGAGGAGATTACCCGGAATACCAACTTAAACACTAAGTTTATGAGGGTATTCGGAGTCGATATCGACGAGTGGGACGGCACTCCCGAATCGGCTCTAGATCTTCTTAAGAAGAAGCATGCTAAGAAGTCCACCTAAGCATGCTACGGGTTATTTCTCTACACACATATTATTTTCTTCTAATACCCAGATTTAGTCTTTGCGGAACTATACTTCTGCGAATGTCTTCTATTAGAATAATGAACACCTGCTCTTTGTGTTCCGGGTTCCATTTATAACCAGCTATTTGTGTATATTCAGGACATATACCACTATTATATCCTGAACGGTCTATTCGGATTCATAACTTATAACAAATCCGATAGTAGACTTGATGCTGCTATACGTATCCGGATGCTGGTTCCTGACTCCTGTTGTTACCTGTTGCTGACCACTATAAGGATGGACTATACGATTCTGTGCTACCTCTACTCTCGAATGGATTTAAACTACATACTACTACTTCCGGACCAACCCACTTTGGACTCATACTTATGTCAACTATACTTAAATGGATTACGTTTCTACTTGTTGACAAAACTGGACTATTATTCTACTATTATTCTACACCATTCGGATATACCTATGAACAATAGCACTTCTAGAGGATTGTGGGTAGCTGCCCCAAACTCATCTACCGTGTTTACATTTTATTAACCTGGATCAAAAAGACTTTAGCACGTCCATCCCGTGGTTAGCTGACCACCATACCTACCTTCCAGCATCCGACAGACTACAGCACGAGACTCCAGCAGCATTTATCATTTATTATGTATATGATGTCATATAACTATTTTTCTAATATCATTTGTATGTCTATACTCACACTGTGGTGATAATTTACTGCATATTTTGATACAGGTATATGCATTTCTATTAATACGGATCTCTGATTAATGTTCATATCTATTTAAGATCCGATAAACCTCACCAGATTATTCATATTATTGTCCTGTGAGGCATATTGTATTATAAATATATTCATCTGGTGCTATAAAGGTTATTTGGTACATGGTGGTATCACATATATTGTCATATACATTACTCCACCGTAATTTTTTTCTTTTTCAAGTGTATAATTGATAACGGTTCTATACCTAATAACTCACGAAATCCTTAACGGATTCATTTGGTCATATATAATATATAAAATGTCATTAGATAGTGTTGTTACTTTAAAAGTCTTTCTCAAGACTATCTAATCATTCATAATATTATTAATTACAAACACATATGGATGTTATCATGTGGTTTATTCGATGTTTGACGGTTCCGTTACATATAACTGTTATTATCACACATATACGAATTATGGTACTTATCCTAATACTTATACCGTAAACATAGATTGTTACTATATGGTATAAAAGGTTAATTAACAGTTCCGCTACACATAACTATTACTCATTCAACTAATTCGTATCATATTACAACATCCGGTTTGTTATTCTGTAACTATATACACTATCAAATTTGTAAAATTGACATTCGAATCATACTTAACATGGTGTTAACGTTATATCTATGGTTGT
Organism: Acholoe squamosa; assembly: GCA_949317995.1. NCBI lineage: Eukaryota > Metazoa > Annelida > Polychaeta > Phyllodocida > Polynoidae > Acholoe > Acholoe squamosa. The sequence continues at coordinate 47,398,016 of OX439037.1, forward strand.
ACCTCTATTACTAAGGGTTTAGACATATAGTAATGTTATCCCTGTAATAACAATATAACTATAACTCCTTCCTAAATGTCTGGGGGAGTGGTGTAGAGGTACGTATTGTATAACCATAGTGTTGGGTACCGTCTGACGTGGTGGGTGAGTCGAGTCGTCGGACGTTCCTCAGGTTCCGGATAGGTGGCAGCACCGATCCGGGTCTGTGGGGACATCTGACGATGAACACCTGGGTCCTTATATAAAGCCCAGGGCTCAGCCGCTACGTCAGAGGCCCTTCTGGCCTCCAAGTATGTAAGACCATCTTTAACATTTATTAGCTGCCCTATCAATAACTACTGGGTAGCCGTGAGTGTGTATTTAATAAAGACTATCCGTTGGCATACACTTGAAACACCAGTTTACTCTTTCTTTCCCAAATCGTAAGACCCGAACCCCCTAGGTCCGTAAGACCTCAAACCATTACAGTAGTATCAGTATAAATGAGGTACAAACATCAAAGCCCGCATCAACACATCATATACCAAAGAGAGAAAGGTGATTGAACAGGTTGGCAAAGAAACAAAGTGGTAAAAATAGTGTGCATTTCAGCACTCATGTGGAGGTAAAATATTATGCTAGGTCAGAAGAAGAGCAGGAATATTTCAGCCCAGACCCAGTAGAACTCGCAGCAATCGGTGCAGAGCCTATTACACATAGAAAAGCCAATAGAAGGAAGTACACTTCACAAATCAGAAGGCAATCAAGGGAACATTTCCCACTGCTAGGTATCTCATGAGAAGAGATGACTGAAGAACAGGAAGGTGATGACTTTTGTGCAGGTGTGATAGACTACCTAAATAATGGCCGATTACCACATAATGCTAAACAAGCCAGAGCACTGATACTTCATGAGCCTCATTACACCATAGTAGATAGAATACTCTATTTCATGGATGTATCTATGGGGCCTAAGGCTGAGGTTACCGCATTAATTGTTGTACCTCAAGGGGAGATGAGACTACGGGTCTTACAGGCACATCATGATGATCCTCTAAGAGGCCATCTAGGAGTTAACAAGATGCTAGGGGCAATGAGATCAAGATATACTGCGCCTCATGTGAGGACTGTGCTCAGATCAAGAGAATGACAAGGCCAATAAAGCCACCCCTCATCATTCGAGACCCTAGTCCCAGACCCTTTGATACTTGGAATCTAGATGCTCTAGAGAGACTGCCAATCACACTCTCCATGAATGAACATATAATAGTACTAGTGGACTACTTGTACTATTTGTGATATGTTTTGCCATTCCAAATCTTTAGGCTTCACAGTATCGAGAGCATTCTACGACAAAGTCATCTGTAGGTTTGGTACACCTAGGAGATTGGTGATGGATAATGGAAAATCCTTTGCAAGTAAGGTGTTTGAATCAGTTTATGCCACCTACAACATACAACAGCAGTTCAATTCAGTCCTTCATCCACAGGCCTCTGGCCTGGTTGAACGAACAAATCACTCTATTCTAGGTGTCATCAGAAATTATGTAAGTGAAAACCAAAAGGACTGGGACAAGCATTTGGAAGCAGTAGAATTCAGCTTGAATTCTACACCAGAGTATGCCACGGGGCATACAGCTTTCATGCTTTGTCATGGAATTGAACCACTCTTTCCAACAGAAAACCAGCTTAAGATTGATGCAAAAGAAGCCAAGTCTGTAAATGAACATCTTGCAGACATATTACAATCCCAGGAGAAGCCAGCTGAGTGTGCAGGAAGACATATGAGGCATGTTCAAGAACAAATGAAGAAGAGATATGACCGTGGTGCCTATGATCCGAAGATAAAAAAGGGATATCTGTTGGCTGTATTGGCCAAGGATCAAATATCCGAAAACCAAACTCAAGTTAGCAAGGGTCTTCCATGGACCCTACCTACTTGTGAGATATCACACAGAAACCACAGTCTTCTTGAAACATGCCAAGACAGGGAAGTTTATGAATAGGCCAGTCACAATCATGAGGCTTAAGAAAGGATTATCTAGGAAAGAGGTTGAGAAGAGATGGCTTGGTGTAATGGAGGAAGAACAAAATATTCAAGATTCAGAGGAGTTGGATGAGTCAGATCTCCCGAATGAAAGTTTCACACTGGATGACACTAAGGAGAAACAAGAAGAAGCTGTACCTATGGAAGATCTTGATGAAGACGGTCATGAAGAGGATGGACAGACAGATGATGAACAATCAGCTCTCACAGATACCACCCCAATTGATGTCAAGTAGTCAGTTGAGATTCCAGTGAGTCACAGGATTGTACCAAAAGCTGCTAAAACTATACCCACTGATGGCTCACCCACATATCATGAGATATATGGGAGCTTCATCATACTGACTACAACCATTTGTAGAGTAGGAACTATCTTTCTCATTTATTGTTTCATATCATACATTTGCCAGATGTATGGTGAACTGGTGATGAATCACAACCTATATTCCTTTGCCTGGACGCAGGTGAACTATATAGTGTTTTTGTGAACAATACCCAAAATATATCTATGTGATAGAGGCATCATATGGTATCTTATAAAGCAATCCAGCCTATAAGTTCACTAAAATGCCAACAAAATGCAGATGTTTGACAACACTGTAGTTTCTTATTGAGCAATCCATTACTAAGGCAAGCCAGTCTCAGAAATGTATCAAGTCCTGCTCTAAGACCCTAATTGGAGAAAGGGTTTTTTTTTACTAATTATCCAGCTCAAGCCAGAGATTAGAGATTAGACACAAAGCCTAGCAAAGCCCATTATGACAGCACAGACTACTTATTATAAGTAGCAAAGCCCAACATGACTACAAGAACTACAAATCAAAAGGAGTAGGTACACCACTATGCAAGAAAACAATGGCAGTTTAAGCATAATCATTATTTACCCACCTCAGCATAGGACTGAGTACTTAAAACATGCTACTGAACAAAAGTACATTTGTTGAATTTTTGTATCTCATGTACTAACCTTATGATTTTCCTGGATTGAGATATGGCAAGACAGTAATGCCAGGGTCCATGTTTCAATAGAACATTAGGACCCCACAAGTGGCCATCACTATGAAGCTCGGCCTATCTCTAAGACACACAATAACCTAATTTGACATTTTTACAACAATAAGGTACTGAGACTTGATAACAGATATAGGCGCTTAACAGGTGTCGAGGGCAGCCTGGTGAGTAAGGAAGACCTGCTAGGCTAGGATGCCACCATGATAGATAGGAACTGTTGGAAGGAGAGAGCACACAAGTTAAGTTTGAGACACACAGACCCAAGGATGAAGTAGCAGTGTCTAGATGTGTATGTATGTCAAGGAGGAGAGGCTTGGAAATGCCTGATATACTTAGAAGTGCATCACCCAAAGGTGTGAGGTGATGAAAGGATGGCAAACTTTGAGTGTCAGCTCTCACTCACCACCCATGCCGACGTACAGGCATATATATATATATATATATATATATATATATATATATATATATATATATATATATATTGTGAGAAGGCAGGAATTGAGTTTTGAGTAGTTACCCACATAGGCCTGAGGTTAGGGCCAGCCACACTCTCACAAAAGTTTAAGTCTCAGCATGAGAATACCTTAATTGTTAATGGATTGAAGTATACAAAAAGCCTGTTTGTATATTGTCATGCTTACATTGTTACCTATGTCACTGTTGAGATTATGTCTTGTGTAGATTGTTTGGCTAGATTGTGCATCTTTTCACAATCCTTCTGATCTACAGATAGTGATTTCCTGTAGCCTGTTGACCACTGATGCAGGGCCAGGGTAGACCAGATGCAATGAGTCAAGGGATGCTTGTGACCACAAAAGATGCTACTATGCGAAGCGGTCATGTACCTTGGACCCAAGTGTGACATACTGCACTTGGCACATAACTGACTTAGAGGACCAGCTGATTTAATGATATGATATGCATTTACATGGAGTGACTCCCCACCACATCCATGTCTGGACAGAAATGTACCATGGTAACCCCAGTTAGCCATTGTTAGGACTAAAGACAGTACATATAGTGTTTAGAAATATATAAGATTAAGGTAATTCATTTTTGCTATGTGGCATCCAGTGAATGAAATGTATCATTTGAATGTGCATTATTACAAATTGGTTTATAAAGGACCAGATACGAGTTGATTAAGATTTCTATGGTGGATCTAATTTTGTAACAAAAGTGTTATTTTAAGATTGTATTTGATGTATGCTGAAACATTGACTTGATTGCCATCCTGATGGATTTATATGTAAAAGAGTTAGTGACGGATCGTTTCATTTAATACCCTGGTCTTGGAGCTACAATTCGGAAAATTTTATGTTTCTCCCAATCAAATTATTGAGGTTATGGATATGTGATTATAACTATATTATGTTGAAATGATTAAGATGAGTATATGAATGATGAATTGTATATATGACTGCTATACTTAACTAAGGATATATAACCAAACAGTAATTAAGTTGTCACAATTGGCGCTCTTAACGCCCTTAATTTATCAAGAAAAACAAAAGAAAAAATTGGGGACCAACCAAAACAATATGGTGGTCTCCTTGTGTGTGTGGTGGCTACCTGGGAGGGGGTCAGGTGACCTAGATGAGACTATGCAGGCCTGCCCCCTATGTGAGTCCCAGTGTAGCAGACACCTGAGTAGCAGAACCTCTACACATATATACCGTTATAATAACTAGTAGCAAGATAATTATAACACCTATATATATACTTAACTAAGGATATATAACCAAACAGTAATTAAGTTGTCACAATTGGCGCTCTCAACGCCCAAGACCTCCAAGACAATTGTCCTAGTGTAAGAAAAACATGACTAAACACAAACACGAAGAAAGGAGGTTGCAACCTTGTCCTTTGACACGTTTTGAGTCAGGCTATCAACAAGATGTAACAATACCGCAAGACTTTGCCAATCGCCTCAGGATTTTATGTCGATAAGATTCCAACCAATCGAGGACAGATATGATGCTCCGCCTCTGCGGAGGGAATGGGTGGACACTTTGCCCACAATACCACACAATTCTGACAGGTGATGGAGTTCAGTGGCAAAGGCTGAATAAGTCATTGATCGTAAGCATCCTCACTCCCAGTACTGAAACACTTCCTGACCTGCCCCCAACCCAGTGTGGTCGATGAGCCGGCGAACATAGGAGGTGACGGATAAAGGCGATCCTGGTATGATGCTGAACGGGATTTCAAGCACCTGCTCACCATATTGAATTGTCTTTGTACGAGGCAAGGGCAGGAGTAGCCCCCAGTCACTGTTCAATGCTTGAATACTTAAGCCTCTGGGTTAGGTAAGCCACATATAAACAAACACTCTCCTGGGTACATGGAAGTGGCTGGATGTCAAATAAGGCACAAAATTCATGATAGTCTTTCCACCTAGACCTGTACGATCTGTATGAGCTCTCAGCCAGGGCTTGGTCTTGTAGACTCCGGGCCTCCTGACGTAACAGGGACAGACCTACAACACATGGGAAATGGAGGTGAGACTGCTGCAACTTGGGGGTATGCTAAGCGAGAAATGTAATCGGCCTCAAAATTATCACCAGACCTGATATAGGAACATTTGATATTGACATTGTATGTGAAGGCGAGCCAAAACAATTCTCGCAGCAGGTCCATGCTGACATTATTACGGCTCCTACCAGAGCTCAACATACTGTAAACCTGGGTATTATCACTCAAGATGAGGATGGTAGTGCCCCTATACACTGGACCCCACCTGACCAGGGCCATCAGTACAGGCCAAAGTTCCTGGATGTTGATGTCATATGACAAATCATCAAATGTAGGGACCGGGAAGAAATGGTCAGCATAGTAGGGGAGTGCTGGTATGTACTTGTAGAACCAGACACCATAGAGCCAATCTCCCATGTGGTAGGCCCCGAACCCACAGGATGATGAGTCACATGAAATAACAGCAGAAGGAGTCTTGGGGCACAAAATTCTGGCCTTGCCGTTAAAGACCCCCGCAAAGGCTATCCACCACCTTAAGTCTGCTCGGAACTGATCATTTAGTCTCACTCTATGGTGTGCCTCCTTGACGCTATTGGTCAAGTTAATCACTCTGCGACTGAAGGTGCGGCCACCCCGAACCACAGTGGAACAATGGCCGAGGATGCCTGCCAGCTTCTGGAGTTCGCGCTTAGTGGCCGTCCTCTTCGAGGCAAAGTCATACAAGGCCTGATAAAGCATAAGCAACTTTTCACTTGGGAGGCTAATTTCCATCGCCTTGCTGTCGACCATGATACCGAGGCAGACTGCACGCTGGGATGGGCAGGTGACTTTAGGCCACTTTACATGGAAACCCATACTCCTCACCACTGAAATCAGGACACTTTGAGCATAGGCACATTGATCATAAGTGGGTCCCATAACTGTCAGGTCATCGATATAGTTAGAAACCTTGTAGAATCCTCGGCGATGCATACACCTGACAATCCAATCCCCCAATTGTGTGAACAGATATGGGGCACACCTGAGACCGAAGGAAAGGACTCTTTAAATACTTGCTCACCCTCTCCTAAATCCCATCTAAAGCATTGGTAAGAAGCATTGTCTTTGTCAATGTTCACGCTCCTATAGGCTTGAGATAAGTCAATAGAACAAATATAGTCATAGGGATTAAGGATTTCCGTGAGGTAATCTACACCTTTGTATGTGAATGTGTCACAGGTGTGGTCCATGAAGTTGTTTATGGATCTGTTTAAAGGCCTTTTACAGTCAGTGATTGGTCTGAGGGTGCCATCCTTTTTCCTGATTGCACCCAGACTATGAATGCACCTAGGTGAGTCAATAGCTAAGGTGACCTTGCCTTCCTGCGACTCTCTGAGAATTGTGTCATTCATTTCTACATTGAATTCATCATCCAGAATACTGGAGTAGTTGCTACAATCATAGGAGTCTATGTGTGTGTTGTCTACTATAATGAAACCACTGTAAACACCAGCTAATATAAAATCATCTTGAGCACACATATGGCCCTTGTATCTGTAGAATTCTGCAGCTAACCTACAAGGGCTAAGCTGAGATCGGACAGGTCCAATTTTGTGCTCGCATGCACAAATACTGAGGACACAGTCTCTGTAAACTACAATTGGTTCAGTGACATTAGGTATGTATACAAGACATACGGGTGTGTTACCACACACTGGAACGGTATCTGCTACATCAATGACAACAACATTGCTAACACAAGTATCAGGATCACATACACTGCTAGTGGGGTAGCCATCACTGGCGGGTGACGCACCGTCACCCACAGGTGACAGACCAACATTGATATCATCACTACATACAGGGTCAGAGAAGACATTTTGGGCATCAACACATTCATGGCTGTCGCCCGCCGGGAACAGCCCCTATTCGTAATACTGCTATCACACATAGAACCTTTGGCATAAACAGTAGGGGCACATACATCAACATTGTGTACAAGGGTTGTACAACCATCAATCTTGGGTACAGCTGGGTCATAATCAACAACATTGGGTACATTGACACGAAAAGCAGGTTGTGGAGGGTTAATGATGTCAACAGTAACCACTTTTAGGTCTGGATTTGGGTCTTCTGGACCGATTTGAGCTATCACGATATCCTTCCCCCCCCCAAATCAGGCCTGAATTGATCGATTCTGGGGTCGGCAGACACTGAAACCTCTCCATTCACCCACAAATCAGAGATATTATGATTTACCTTAGCGTCTTCGTGCGTTTCTCCGTCCGGCCGTGGCCATCTTGGATTTAGACAAGACGACAACGGGCTCACGGGAACGCATTCATCTTTTACAAAAACCGTAGAATTAACAGAATCAATCGATTCAAACACACTTAATCTTATAGAGGAAGAAGGAATCCGACCACCATTTGCATTAATACCCTGTACATAATCAAAGTTTTCGACTACAACATCCAGGCACCGTTCTCCTTCGTATATGCAAATGAGATGAGGGGCACCTATGGGGGCGCTCGGGTTAAATCCGCCCGGTAACTCACCGGCCGTGTCCGACCGGGAGGCGCTGATGGGTGTTTCCAGTCACGTGGAAGATTTTGCCGCCGCCGCCCGTTTGACGTTGGTGCAGGCTCTCATCTTGTGGGATGCATCCCAGCAGTGGTAACAGACATGCTGCTGCTGACAGTCATCACCTGATCTGCAAGTTATTGTACCTCCAACAGGGCATAGTGGGGTCAGGTTCAAATTTGGATTTATTCCTCTTCTTCTTGGAACCCCCACCTTGGGCCCCTCCCTGGGTGGAGGAGGAGGTAGTAGTAGGCTTGTGTACCAGGTGTAAGTTGATCATCTCCTCATCCCCATATACAAAAGCCTGGGCGTCGTAATGGTTGGCCCTCTCTCTGATTCCATAATCGTAACAACGGAGCTGATCTAATGTGTACAGACCCATAGTCTCCCTGTCACACAAAAACTGAATGTGCCACAATAGGGAGTCCAAGGGTCCTTCATCAGGTGAATGGAGTGGAGTTTAGAGAGGGCACCTACCAGCTGTGCAAATGAAGTGGCCTTTTTAACCCCTTTAGGGAGGTGTCTACAGAGATCGAAGGGCTTCTTCTTCTTTTTCTTCTTCTTGCGCTTGGCCTCCTCCTCGCTGTCGGAGCTATCCTCACCCTCCTCCTTATCTTCAGAGTAGGGGAGAGGCCCTGAGGGGGGCCTAGTACCCCCAAACAGAGGTGGTAGCACATGTGTACCTCCAGGAAGACCACTAGGTCTAGTTGTACTAGTAGTAGGGGGGTCTGTGCTGACTATGTCTAGTTGGAGACTCCTCCTTGCAGGTCAGTTACAGTGTCCTTTATGGCTGAGAATTCATTGGCCAGGCCTGTAAGCTGTTGCTGTTGAGACTCCAGGCAGCCCTGGAGGGCCTGAAAATCAGAATCCTCCTCCAGCTCTGAGCCAGAGTCAGTGTCACCCTGACCAGGTGGGGTGGTCACTTTATGCAAGAGTGCCTGCTGGCTCATGGATAAGTTGGCTGGATTGAAAACACACTTCTTGCCTGTGGGAGGCACATGTTTTATAACCACATGTCCTGCAGTTCCTGGGGGAACCTTTTGGTGGCATGGTACTCCAATTGTTCCAACCAAAGATTGGGGACCAACCAAAACAATATGGTGGCCTCCTTGTGTGTGTGGTGGCTACCTGAGAGGGGGTCAGGTGACCTAGATGAGACTATGCAGGCCTGCCCCCTATGTGAGTCCCAGTGTAGCAGACACCTGAGTAGCAGAACCGCTACACATATATACCGTTATAATAACTAGTAGCAAGATAATTATAACACCCTTATCGCAGAGTATGTATTTAAGAATAAGATCCTGGTAATGGATCTTCTATACTGAATATGTGTGAGCATTATGGAATTTTTTTTCTAGTCTTAAGTCAAGTAAACCCGAACTGAAAACATACATAAAAATTGCAAAACTATATAAAGCGACAAGGTGCGATTTAAGTGTCCTTTGAGTGGTACAAAAGATTTTAGTGCCCGAGGTGTAAAAATAGGAATATAGCAGCTATAAACGGAATTGTGATGTATTGTACGGTATGCTGCTATTAATAGTGGCAATTATAATTATACTAAAATTATAATTGAGAATGTATATGAATTATGGTTGTTATCATCATAATGACACTTTTACCAATTATGATTTTATGATAATCAAAATGGTGGATGTTTGTCAAATATCAAAAATTAACTCAAAAGTAATCAAGTGTCAAATGTCAAAAATCTTTCCTGAGGGTTCAGTACACAGACTGCCAAGGAGGTGTGGAATCCCCCAGTCTCCCCTCACCCACAAAAGCCTATAGTAGTAGAGAGAGAAAAAGCTGCTGTCACACCTCACTGATGGGGCACTACTTATACCCCTGTATCCCTGACACTGATACACTCCTCATCCAGCAATCTTCTAGACAACACTGGAGTAAGGTCTTTGACCTCTCCCACCATTACCCACACCCACACCCTGGAGGACTGAGGCCAGGCTGGCCTGTGGCCTGAGTGTGCACCAGGGGTATATCATAAGGACTCTGTATTAGGACTGTGTTATTGTGGTAGGAACCACTATAAGGTACTGTGCTATTATATTACATGTGTTGATTGCCTTGTATCAGTTGTCCTATATGTCACAGTGACTAGTCAGTGTTTGATGCATTATAGATCCCAGTTATAGGTATAGAGTAAATGTAAAGGGGAATATGGATTTCTAACTATTATTAACATTGTCAAACTACAGCTAATTGAATTACCCATAATTCAATTAGAACCTAGCTTCCCAAGCAAACATCCTACCTCCCCTTAACACTCATCAAAGTGTTACCTCATTATATAAGCCTGATTACCTTACCAACTCTTTATGGCAGCAAGTGCTCTGCGGGACAGACACTCGATCTGCAGGCCAACATCAAATGGAATTGATGAAGTTTTTATTTCTATCGATAAGACAGTATCTGATTTACTGTAATTGATTGTAGTACAATACGATTGACATTCAAAACGTCTTCATTGCGGGTCCTTTGATGTTTTGATGCTTTCCAATTAGATGTTCTTAACAAAACCAGGCAAACCCAGCAAAAGAAGGTGATATCAGGATTTTATCTCTCGCATTTCCCTGAAAGACAATATCGCCATTAAGGAAAAGCAAAAAAAAAAAAGTCCACTTAAAGATGGAAATGGGGGACTCAAAATGCCACCTTCGGCAGGGGAGTAGCATTAACCAGTGTTCACAGAAGGCCTTCCCCCTCCCTTAAGACCTCGTCAATCCTTCCTTGTGACCATGTATTTATATTTATTGTTTGCCCACAGAGGAAGGGTCTCTCTCCGTGCCTGCGGGTTTCTGACCCTAAGGATGCTGTAATAGGGAGCCAATCTGCGCACCCATATCTCTCTGACATTCTGTGGGGGAGATGAGGTGGCACCTGGCGGTGATTGTTCAAACTGATGGATGGTTCCCGCCTATCCTTTTGTCCTGTTGGACCAGTCGACTCCATTTGTGAAAGAGTCTATGGGGCAAAGCCAATAAGGGGTTTGCCAGAGTTGGTATCTGTAAACGGTTTGAGATAATTGCCAAATAATCATACCCAGGCTTTAATAGGACTAGAAAGCCAGGGAGGGCTAAGGATAACTTTTCTGGCAAAATTATATTTACTCGAAACCTACGCTGTAGTAAAAAATGTTGATGTTCCCGAATGAATTGCTAAATAAATAAGACCCTCGGGAACGGCTAATACCATTTATAACACCATGCAACCTCGAAAACTGTAAGTGGGGGGATAATAATTAAGAATGTTAGAGAAGGGTAGATGCGAAAAGGAGACAAGGCCAGCAACCTTTCATGTGTACGTACCTATATAGCGTGGTAATCATTACAAAGCGGAAAAGCACGTGAATGCCTTCCAAGAAACTTTGAAGTATGTCTCTATTAGTTCTGTCACCCAGTAGGCCTACAGTTACTGGCATCCTTTTTGTCACAGAGGAGCCTACTTTACCTTTAAGTTCCACCGTCATGTCTACTTCCAGCCAGTTATCTCACAAGTCCTCATACATTGATCCACAGCCCACGTGACATGCGCACGACAATGTCACTTCTGGTGGCGAGGGCGCCCCTGTGGCGGTGGGTCTGTAAGCTGATTAGCCGATAGGAGATGATTAGGGGGTCATTGTAGGAGATTGGTGCACGTAGATCATTGGAGGGGGCGCCACCCATCACTACTGGAATGTTTCTGTTGTATATGACCATAACTGGATGGCTGCAATAGAGGATGAATTTCAAGGGTCAAATTAACTGTGGTCTCTTAATTTCCTTCTCTACGTGAACTGTAGATTTGTCTTTGAATTCAGAGAGCAATACAGGGAGCCTGCTGATATCCAACATTTCCATATACTACTTAAAATACGAAAGCGTAGCTTACCGTGACTACAGCAGGTCTATCCAAACCACTGCACTCCCACATATCAGTTGTAGGGGTATGGGTGTGGACCACTAAAATTGACATGGCGACATGGGCTATTTTAGGCTTAGTGACATGGGACATGACCAATTTCTTAAAATTGACATGGTGACATGACCATTTCTTAAAATTGACATGGTGACATGACCATTTCTTAAAATTGACATGGGGACATGGCCATTTTTTAAAATCGACATGTGACATGGGGGACCCCCCATCCACACCCCCAGGGGTGAGACACCATAGGCTATGGTCTCCATTAAAAGGATCATAGGGACAAGATGGCGGTTTACATTGAAAGAACTGTTAAGAATGTAATATTAGACTTGAACAAGTTAGCTTTAGGGGGTAATAAAAGCATGAGCCGTTTTCAAAGTTTTGAAGAGAAAAATCGACTGAACTTTGAGAAAAGTACAATAACTTCGTTTGGCTTATCTGGTACTGGTAAGCACCAGACCTAACCCTATTTTTAGGCCTGCAGTAGATCTACCAGCAAAGAAGCAACCCCGTTTTTAATATGTCCCCTTTACCCGGCCCAAAAAATAAAAAGGCAATAGTTTGTCGCTGGTATCCACCCCATTTAAATAAGCTTGACTGCTTGCCAGGAACAGATGAACTAAATGAGGCTAGATAAACCTATGTACTTTTTTCAAAGTTAACTCGCTTTTTTCTCTTTGAATTCTATTTACGTAATATTTTTAGGTTCTCAAATATGATAAAACTCCCTCTTATCCAACTTATTCTCTAATCTTAAATGTAGCAACATGGACCTGGTGCGAATGAAGCGACCATTGTTTTCATCTTTTAGGTGTAAAATAATATATTGATGGTAGACTGATGGGAGAGTACAACATCCTCAAATTGTAGATCCTTGAATTGGAATCTGTTTTCAGTAGAATGCCAAAATACCACCCAAACAACTATCAAAAGTGAATGCAAACTTTTGAATCGGCGATCCTAGGGCGCTCAAGGGCGTATCTTGGTAAGAGTTCAAAGGTCAAGGTCACAGATGCGGCCACAGATCGTCAGATGGCGCCACAGATATTGCTGCCCTGTTTTCAGAGCAGGGGGCCAGGCTGGAGGAAGAGGGGACGTCGTGCTATGAAGTTAACAACTTACCCTGAATCATAGCTGCCCCCCCCCCCTCTAGTGCTGAAGTTGCCACTAGATAGTGGGGGTCAAACTGTATCCCCAATTTGCAGCTTATACCTGTGGCTATTGTGAACTTTAAGCACTTCAAACTGTGCCCTTTTCACATGGCACAATGTCCCTAGCTTTACCCGGCCCCGTTGTCAGTGTTTGTTGTGGTGCTACCAGTGCTTCGTGACACTGCCTAGTGACATGACGTTGCCTAGCAATATGACGTTGCCTAGTGATGTGTTGATGCTGCCAAATCAGCAACATCACTCTCCAAGCAGATGCCCTCAGAGAAACCCACATCAAAAGTTTAAAGAGAGATATCTAAATTATTCAAATCGATTATATCATCATATTTAAGGGAGTGTTGGTATGGAAATACATGAATCGTGTCATGTACTGTTTGCACAGTTTTCACTTCAGAAATACTTAGAGAGGGACAGAAGTGTCAAGCAGCATAATCCCCAGCTGTTGGTATCACACTGCTATGAGAGAATTTGAACCAGAATGTAATGTTCAGAGATATGTAAGGATGGATAACACTGGGCCTGATGCTCTGAAGAGGTAACAGATGAGAGAATATCTTGAGAATTGTAGGCGGCCCAAGCTTTTGGGATAATCAATAAGGCATGCAGTACATTATGAGGCTGAGAGCCAATCTTCTGTATTCTAAATGTGTGTTATCAGTACCAGCAATGGTAAATTTTGATAATATGACAGTGGTTACAGGAATTTGATATGGGAGGGGAGAGTTGTTAGGAATTACAATCCTGCGTAATCATGGATGATCTAAGATACATATGCATGGATATGTTTATATAAAATAGCACAGGGTGTGGATGTTGCAAATATTTTATCATATTATCATTATCTCATTATTTGGTCTCTGTCAATTAGATGATTTTAAAAGGTAGACTAACATCAAGCACATGACATTGCAACCTGTTATATGCTGAGATGTGCACAGGGGAGCTATACATACAAGTTATCGAGGTGAGACCATACACTTATCTGTGGCTATCTGCATAGATTTGGACATAGGGTTCTATGTAAAGCTGCAGTTGCTAGGCAACCACATACTATAGCAACCATTTTCTACCTATGTTCATACTGTGTGATTTGCACAAGGGAGCCATATGCAATTTGAAATCAGTGAACTATGTCCTTGAGGGTCGACTATGCACAAGACATAGTATATGCCTAAAGGTACAAATCTAGGCATTGTTGCTATGCAAATCTGCTATTGCTAGGCCACCACACAACCTAGCAACCTTTTATCACCTATATTCCTAGTCTATGATGGAAGTCACAGAAGAGTTATATGCAAGTTTACATCAGGGAGTATTTTGCCGAAAGGAAACCATGCAGATATGCACATTCAAGCATATTTTCAGGCTTGGTTGCTATGCAAAGCTACTGTTGCCAAGCAACCACACCCCCTAGCAACAAAACAAAAGCACCACTGTATTCTACTAAGCCGATTTATAGGGTGTAGGACCCACCACACACATTCTAGACTGCACATATATGTAATTCAAAGTGACATTTGAATCTATTGTCAGCCATTATGATATTCAGCCATATACAGCCTCGCCATTAAATTTAATGAAGTAGAAACACATATATTCTTAATCAGCATCCTTTTTTTACATAAGAGTCAGGAGAATTGATAAAGATTTAGCATGGAAAACATCCATTTAGATAAAGAGGGAGATTATTGAAATGGAACAGCATCGTATTGGCTCAAGGTAGTGTCTTCACTTCCAAGGCAGGGATGATGCATATGCAAAATATCCATGTGGATGGGGTGGGTGGTAACAGGTACTTTAGGGTGCAAGGACACTTAGGGTGCAGACATGTAGGCTGCGAAGACACTTAGGTAGCAGACACTTAGGGTGCACAAAAAGGACAGGTAGGGTGAAGGGTGAAAATACCAAGACACTTAGGGTGCAGTTGGTCTATAGCCCATCTGTCTGTAGGGAATCCCCTCTGAACAGACATCTATCTAGCTAGGCTATGGGGAATAAAATCAGTGTTAGGGCTAGAGGCTGGTGATTTCATCTTTGTATACACAACAAAACTGCCGACTGATGCCCATCAGTCAGTGACAGACGGCGTAGGGACAGTATCCTTAGCCCTTTAATTGTTTCTAGTTCTATTAGAGCTTGGAGTATGATTATTTGGTTCACTATTAATCCCAAATCTTTTGAATTCCACTATCACTGCCGATGGGAGGCCGACTCCCGGCCGCCAGCCTCGGGGGGGGGGGGGCAGACACTCTGAGGGGGGCAGAA
Source organism: Acholoe squamosa (assembly GCA_949317995.1). Taxonomy (NCBI): domain Eukaryota; kingdom Metazoa; phylum Annelida; class Polychaeta; order Phyllodocida; family Polynoidae; genus Acholoe; species Acholoe squamosa. The sequence goes on from OX439037.1 coordinate 47,413,450, forward strand.
TAGTTCACAGTTTACAAATTTAGACCAGTTTGTTTTGCACCCTAAATGTCCTGCCGTTGCACCCTATGTGTTCTTGCACCCTAAATGTCCTGTTGTTTGCACCCTACATGTCCTAGCACCCTAAGTGTCCACCTGCATGCACCCTAAGTGTCTGCACCCTAAGTGTCTCTGCTACCTAAGGTACCAGTATTCAGGTGGGTTGTATTGACGCAGGGGATATTGCTCAGTGTAGCACCCTGTAAGCTAATAGAGAGACTAACACTGAGAATCGGTTGGAGTCTAGTTTCTTGCCCGTAGCCTGGTGCAGACTACCTTCCTTAAAGCGACACAAAAATGTGAAAACATACAAGGGTAAAGGAGATGTATGAGATGCCACATGTAAATTTTGGGATTTATCCATAAAGTATTGATAAGCTCAGGGGAGGTGAAGAAAAAACACTTTCTGAGTCTTTTTTTGGCCACTATAGTCTAAACCAACAACCTCAGTATCCATTGGTATGCGGGCTATACTAAATGCCCTCAGGAGGGTCTTGCCAAAAAGAAAACGTGAACCAAAATATAAAACGTGCACATTTTTATATTACTAAATATTTTTTTCACAAACTCGTTTAGATGAAACGTGCACCTTTTTCTACACCTAAGAACAGGTTTTCTAAGCATCCTGCTTTAAATTATTTGGCAATAATGTGAAAACGTGTTAGGCCATTCAAGTTTTTATCAGTGCTGCGTCAAGAAAATTTAAGAGGTTCTTCCTCAGCATCTTTTGGGAAGACCCTCCTAGTACTACATTGGATCATGGGAAATGGCGGCCCCTGTCGTGTTCAAGTGACCTCAAGCCACTTGAACACTTAGTGTTACGTCATCAAAGCTTCAAGTATTACTATTTAAACTTCAGACAGATTTGCATATGCATAGTTTCTTGTCAGATTTGACACCTAACTCCATGAACATCAAATCCATGCCACGTGTGTAGAGGACCAAAATTAAAGGACTGTGTTGGTGATCCCATGGTTTGGTCCAACGGACGCAGCCATCTCGCAGGCCGTAGGCATGTCAAGCCAATTTGGCGCTCATAAATCTCGTGCGGACGTTCTTTGGTATTCCGAGCCTCGCCCAGAGGGCACATTCGATGGAATCTGACCGCCGGCTGCGACAATTGTCCGTGCTCGCGTCGGCGGGAATCCTCCTTTCACGCACACTCCCGCACACACATCAGCATTCCTAAAAAGGAGCCGTTTTGCCACTTGATCTGATCCTATCTCGGTCTGATAAATGTCGTCTGCATGTCAGAAACCACGAAACCTATGAGAAACCACGAAAAGATGGGCGCATAGGCCCCGAAGGTGCCCTGGGATTATCAACATTAACCTCTTCCAGTGCCGTTTTGAGAGAGACGATCGTCAAGAGAGCGGAAGCGGGATAGGGGGGAAGATTCCTCTATCAATGGCGGATGCCGTGCCAACAACAGCCCCCTCATGTCCACTCAGAGGACTATTCCTAGCTCTTCACGCCACTATCACCAGAGCCTGGTCTGAGAGATTTTCTTTTCGTTTTTGCTTATTTTTCCCCTAGTTTGTACTACTGCATGATTCTACCTCTCGACAGACCTGCCTGTTAGTGTCGTAATGGAGCGTTTATCATATTCCTTCTACGATTATAATTGACTTGTAAACATATACTGTATTCTGTAAAACTTGCTCCAACAGAGATGGCCATGATTAATCAATTAATGGATATTTTGCTTTAATATTTTCTATAATTTGCTCATTTTTAAATAGGGATCATGAATAATTCCAATGTGTAGTGTGTAGTATATAGAAGAGAGAAAAAAACTGATGAATCGCTAGAAGTTTTACCAACGCCTGTAGAGCTATGGATAGCATACTTCCCTCCAACAGGACCATGCAATATTCCTCGCGCATTGCCATTTTTAATAAGCAGTCAATGACATACACCCAGGGAGCTGAACATAAGAGGAGGAGGAGGCATCCTGAGAAGTAGAGCATCAATAATTCATGAATATACCATAAAAGTGGGTATAATTATGATTCATACAGAAGGCCTAATCCCTGCGCCTACCCAGCAGGAGCCGGCTATCGATCACCTAACACAGGAGAAGCCCTGCTCCAAGGCCCCAGCTGCCGCCAGACACTTAATCCGCGGATTAAGACACGGACAGATCTAATCCCCCAATCGGCAAGACCACCTTAGATCAACTGATCCACGCGCCAAGATGGAAGTTGGGTTGGGTGAGAAGTGGAGTGTATGGAGATGGGGAGGGGGCATGGAGTGTAAACATGTGGCTAGCAGAGCATCATAATGTTTTTGGACTGTAACATTAGACAACTGTTAGAGTGTACATACGGCTCCGTCACAATGGCCAGGAAATCGGCTGATACTTGCCGATCGCTGCAAATTTGGACGGCCCGGGCCCAGGATGGGTGGAGTGAAAAGGGGGAGGGAGATGGACGTGTATGTACATTAAGTTGATGTGTGAAACGATCGATTTTTGTATACGAGGGTATTATGATCACTCATAGAGCAGATTACATTTAAATTATAGGCAGGTCTGAGCAATAGATAACCAGACAGGACTGAGGAACTGAGGAGGGATCCGCCAGCAGGGGCCCGGTATGAAGTATTGGAGAATCGAAGTGCTTCAGCTGAGAGACTTCAATGTAGTCTCTAATGTACCGGTAAATGTTTGCTAACTGTATCTAGAGACAATCACACGACACCAAAACCAGGACCTTGAAAGGGTGGTAGGTGTGGTCCAGCAAACGACTCGTGCCCTCACAGAGGCCCTATGCTTATGGGTTTGCAAGATATATAGGGGCATTTGATGGGCATTTGTACAGGGAGAAGGGATGGGGGTGGATGTGTAGGGAAGAGCGGTGAGTGATGTGGGAGATGAGTGGAGACTGGGATAAACATAATATTATAATACCATGAGTATGGAGACATATGGGAAAGATTCTAGTGGGAGACTAAATAATGTGGCGGGAGGTATCCTTCAATATAATTATGGAGGACCTAGACGACGAGTCCAAAGCAACATGTACATTGTTATAGATAGTTTCAGAGGAGATAGAGGGAAAGGCAGAGAGAGAGAGAGAGAGAGAGAGAGAGAGAGAGAGAGAGAGAGAGAGAGAGAGAGAGAGACTGTGGCTTGGATCCTGTTAGATCCTGTTGGATCCTGCCCACCCGGTGCCTGTGATTAGATACATTATGGGCTGGCCTCCTCTCTGCCTGCCTCATCATACCCCTGGACGAGCAGTAGGATTAGATAGGGGATCATATCTATAACGTCAGGACGTGTCAATGAACAAAGCTGTCACAGCAGCACCCACACCATGCTACTCACATGCTCCTTAGGTGCTTTTGTGGAACGGCTGAGAATTGGTATAGAAATGGGTTTGATCGACCTTGATATTAGTATCCCAAAGTGTGCTATCTGGCCATGACATATTTCGCTATCAAGTTTGTATATACATTGGTACGTGTATATGGAATGAAATGCCTCAAAATGATGCTGAAAAGGGTGATTGGTGTTATCAAGGGGAATTCTAGTATTCACAGATCAAGCATTTCCCTTTAAGTAAGTGTAATTTCAATAGACCTATGCAGCAAGTGAATTAAAAAAGAGAGATATTAATTGATGTATATTGTCCCTGGTTCATACCCACCAGTAGTGCAGGGATTTTAGATCAAAATATGAACAAGCTGGATTTCTCAGGAAAGATGCCCTGAAGGGTCCTCAAATATACTAAAAGTCTCCAAAAATCCCCTTTGTGCTCGCTCAGAAATTCAAGATGGGAACCGTAATCGTTCTTATCCTATATTTCATATACTTCCTAATCTTTATGGCTGGATAGAAATTGTTAAAAGGGTAGCAAGATACAACTGTATATTTATATGGTTTGAGATCCAGGTAATAAGGTCATGAAACTTATAATTACTATTAAACATGGTGTCAAAAACGGCCGGCAATGGTGATCATACAGGAATTCAGCTATAAAGATGTCATGAATCTAAGTGTTAAAGGTGTAAACATAATTTCTTAGACTCAGGTAAGCCGCTTATAACTAAAGAAAATAGTATGGATGCAGTCTGGATCTAACATGAAAATATAAGTTTGGCAATGAGAATAATATGTACTGAAAATGTTGTCTGTATCTGTTCCTGATTGGATGGTAAGAAGCCAAGGAATTCAATCTTATACCTCTCTATGCTGGTGGGGGGGGGAAATACTGGTACCTTAGGTAGCAGAGACACTTAGGGTGCAGACATTTAGGGTGCATGCAGGTGGACACTTAGGGTGCTAGGATATGTAGGGTGCAAACCACAGGACATGTAGGGTGCAAGGACACATAGGGTGCAATGGCAGGACATTTAGGGTGCAAAACAAACTGGTCTAGATTTGTAAACTGTGAACTATTCTGCCCCTCTCAGAGTGTCTGACCCCCCCCCCCCAGAGGCTGGCGGCTGGGAGTCAGCCTCCCGTCAGCAGTGATAGTGGAATTAAAAAGATTTGGGATTAATAGTGAACCAAATAATCATACTCCAAGCTCTAATAGAACTAGAAACAATTAAAGGGCTAAGGATACTGTCCCTACGCCATCAGTCGGCAGTTTTGTTGTGTGCATGCAGGTGGACACTTAGGGTGCTAGAACATGTAGGGTGCAAACCACAGGACATGTAGGGTGCAAGGACACATAGGGTGCAATGGCAGGACATTTAGGGTGCAAAACAAACTGGTCTAGATTTGTAAACTGTGAACTATTCTGCCCCCCTCAGAGTGTCTGACCCCCCCCCCCCCGAGGCTGGCGGCTGGGAGTCAGCCTCCCGTCAGCAGTGATAGTGGAATTAAAAAGATTTGGGATTAATAGTGAACCAAATAATCATACTCCAAGCTCTAATAGAACTAGAAACAATTAAAGGGCTAAGGATACTGTCCCTACGCCATCAGTCGGCAGTTTTGTTGTGTATACAAAGATGAAATCACCAGCCTCTAGCCCTACCACTGATTTTATTCCCTATAGCCTTATACACATAGAGATAAAATCAGTGGTGCGAGCTAGAGGCATGTGATGTCTGTTCAGAGGGGACTCCCTACAGACAGATGGGCTATAGACCGACTGCACCCTCTTGGTGTCTTGGTATTTTCACCCTGCACCCTACCTGTCCTTTTTGTGCACCCTAAGTGTCTGCTACCTAAGTGTCTTCGCACCCTATATGTCTGCATCCTAAGTGTCCTTGCACCCTAAAGTACCTGTTACCGTGGGAAGGGGCTTCATTTGTTAAACTACCTTGGACCTTGAAAAAAAGTTTCATATATTATTCATTTAGAGAGCATAACTGTATCATTTCCATCATTTAGACACAGATTTAGTAGAAACATATTGTCGCAGCCACATCCAGTAACTCATAATGGTAGAATCTGTTCTGTTTTGACTAATCTACAAAAACATAAGTATTGAGTCACTAAACACGTTATGCCCTTATGTAAAAATATACTAAACGAATTCAGATATCCCATCTCTTTTCTGGAAATGTGACTACATGCTTAGAGATAGGTGTGCCAAATCTGATAATGTTGTAACAAATTTAATGTACATAGCAAAAGGATTTTGTGTTAACTAGAGGAAAAGAGTTCCAGAGATTAACTTCTGTTTGCATTTTAATGGCACCAGTAATCTTTCTACAAACATCCCATACAGAATACATACTCCTGCTCATATGTAACCACAGCAATACCCATTATATATGCACGTGAGTAACCTGAAGGTTATTTCTCAACCTAGAAAAGGGGCCTGGTTGATTAAGTAAGGGCCCCAGTAGCCTCCCAGGTCACTGCCCTTAATGAATCAGCCAAAAGCCAACCTGACCTAAGGAACCTAGCATGACCTGGATCGATCCCTAGAGGAGCTCCAGACTTTGAACTGGTGAAACTAGACAGATATTATATAGATGTGTCTATGGCGAATATAGAGTACCATGGTGTTACTATGGGGGAACTAGAAGTGTGGCTTTCTGCCATAAAATACACGTGCAGCTGTTATAACGATTCATTATATCTTTCCCCGCAGGTCAGGTTTGGAAACTTTGCCCCATAATGCTAAGATGCATTACAACTACGGTAACCTGATGAAGGACACAGGACAGAATGAGGCGGCCGTGCTGCACTATAGGGAAGCAATCAGGTTAGTAAATGCATGTACATTACACACAACTCAATCTCGCCCCAGCTCGACCACTAGCGTAAGTCGTCTCTGGCGACCAGCGTTTCTGGGTAAAAGTAGTTCTGGGCGCTGGTTGCTATAGTGAATAAATGTAGGCAGGTACCCAGCGAGCACAGCTCGTTCAATTTATGTCATTTTTATGTGAAAATCCATCTTATTTACGTAATAAAGACATAATTTGGATGAGTTGTGCTAGCAGGGGTACAGTGTGTAGTAATATTCCCCAGAATACGGGGACCCACAATCCCCAAACACGAGAGAGGGAGTTCCCTGAATCCCGACCGGATGAGACTGCACACAACTCTATGCACTCAGGAGGGTGTTGCTCCTATAGTAAATAGAGCTGTCAGTATGTGCGCTCTTTTCAAAACAAATCATGCTCTGCTTCACCATTCAACTTGCACTCACCACATTAGTCTGAAAGGTCACCTGCCTTATTTAGAATAGGGAGAGCTGCACTATCAGGTACCTACTGATAGCATAATACATACATTAAATGCATTAGAAATCCCACTATATAGTAATCTCTATGTAATTAACGCCCCCACTTATTAACCACCCATGTCACACACTCTATCGTATATTATACTGACTGACTTCTCCAAACTGGGTACTTACTCAAATCCCCTTTTTTAGCACCGTACTTGCATGACCACTTGTGAGCAACTCAAGAAAAAAGCTATAACTACATTAAAAGAAAGTACTGGAAACAAGGCCCTTTTTAGCCAGTACTACCTTTTACGACAGTAGCAACACTCTCCTGGGTCTGACTGAACTGCATCACGCATCGGCGGAAAAGTCTCTGTGACTTTAGGTCCAATAGCACACTAAAAGGTAGAGTCCTACTTGGCGTTCTATAGGCCTATAAGGCGGGGGGATTATCCTCAAAATGAAATGATAGGTATACAGCAATGGCAAAACTACCACTAGAAGGGGTAACAACCTGGAGGCTGTTGCAAACCACGCAGCATACTTCACACGAAACTGGTCATTCCTGGTATCTATTACTGTAATCTCCCGCGTAGAAGGCGCAGCTCGCGTAGAAGGCGCACCCCCAACTCAGAGAAGGCCTTTTCACGTAGAAGGCGCACGTACCTCCTCTGGATCGATTTCTGGAAAAACCCGCGTATAAGGCGCCGCCCCCAACTCACAGGGGGGCTGTTTCGCGTAGAAGGCGCCACCCCTCCCCACCCCCCTATATGAGTTCAAGCTGTCATCGGCACACGGTCGGCATAAAAAAACGGCGAGCAAATCTACAGCGACCGGTCTGCCGCGGTGCTGGCTATATGAGTTCAAGCTGTCATCGGCACACGGTCGGCGTCAAACCCGCTGAGCGCCCGTCGACACCTCCCGGTCTGCCGCGCTGCTCATGTTATGAGTTCAAGCTGTCATCGGCACACGGTCGGCGTACATGGACCGGGGTGCCGCGGTGAGGGCTTTATGAGTCGATGCTGTCATCGGCGCACGGTCGACTTGAACCCGCCAAGCGCGTCGACACCTCCCGGTCTGCCGCGCTGAGTTCAAGCTGTCATCGGCACACGGTGGGCGTACAGCGACCGGGCTGGCGCAGTGAGGGCTCTATGAGTCGATGTTGTGAGTCGTTCAGGTAAGACCTTGAGGCGTTCAGGTAAGACCTTGAGGCGTTCAGGTAAGACTTTGAAACGTTCAGGTAATGTGTGAGGCGTCCACAGGGGCCTGGAGGTGGTGATGGGGGGGGGTTGGCACTATAAATGCTGTGGCACTGCCAACTCAAAGCACACAGCATCCAGCAGCACAACAAGCTACAACCAGTTACTACCACTCTACAACCAGCTACAACTGAATCATCATGCCACCCAAGAGGATGAAGCACAGCATCCAGTTAAAACTGAATGCCATCAAGATGGCCGAGGAGGTCTCCAACCGGATGTCAGCTGACCACTTTGGGGTCAATGAGTCAATGGTCCGGAAGTGGAGGAAGGTAAAAACTCTTGAAATGTTATTTTTTGGCATAAATGGACATTATTGGCACAATGTCATGATTAATGGACATTTTTGTAATTTTTATGAGATTTATTGGCACAATTTTGTGATTAATGGACATTTTTGTAATTTTTTTGAGATTTATTGGCACAATGTCATGGTTAATGGACATTTTTGTATTTTTTTTTAGATTTATTGGCACAATGTCATAATTAATAGACATTTTTGTAATTTTTCTATGATTTATTGGCACAATTTATTGACACGATTTTTGTATTTGTTGTATTTTCAGGTCAAGGGCGCCCTGCTTCAGGAGGGCAAAAAGTCCTCCCGGCACCGGCTGATAAATCCAGACCTGCAGACCTCTAGGGCAGCACACCATGAGGCCCTGGAAGAGACACTGATCGAATGGGTCAATGAAACCAGGGAGAAGGGCCGGGCAGTCTCAATCCGGTCCCTCCAGGTAGAGGCCCGGCGACAAGCAGCCAAGATGGACAAGCAACAGGCTGGAAGCAGCAGCTCCTCCACCACCAACAGGTAATTTCTATTGCACAATTAATGGACATTTTTGTAATTTTTCCATGATTTATTGGCACAATGTCATGATTAATGGACATTTTTGTAATTTTTTTGAGATTTATTGGCACAATTTCGTGATTAATGGACATTTTTGTAATTTTTTTGAGATTTATTGGCACAATTTCGTGATTAATGGACATTTTTGTAATTTTTTTGAGATTTATTTGCACAATTTCATGATTAATGGACATTGTTGTAATTTTTGAGATTATTGGCACAATTTATTGACACAATTTTTGTCTTTCTAGGCAAGCATGCGCAGGTCGTGGGAGACCTGGATGTTGGAGGAACCAGGGAAGACAACGGACCACGGCAACCGTAAGGCCCCAGAGAAGCATGAGATTGCTGAGTGGGCTGTGGCTGCCTTCAAGGAGATCCCATCCGAGATGATCAAGAAGTCCTTGCTCGTGACTGGTATTTCCAGCAACCTTGATGGCAGCCAGGACTACCTGCTGTGGCGCAAGGACATCCTCGCAAAGGACGCCCCAGCAAACGATGCCCCAGCTCCACCACAGACCTCCGACTCCATGGAGATCGACCTCACCAGTGACGATGAGGAGGGTTCCGACTCCGTCCCTACAATCGACCTCACCAGTGACTCCGACTCTGACTCCGTCACCCAGATGGAGCTCGACCTCACCCGTGACGCTGAGGAAGATAACATCATCCCAGACTTCTTTCTCAGTGACTCGGATTCGGATGATGAGCTCGACTTCCTCGGATTCTGAGCGATTGTTGATGACTGATGATTGTGATGATGATTGACGATTGATGATTGTGTTCAGTGTAAATAAATATTTATTGTTCTTGTAGAAGTTGTTTGTGACAATTTGTTTGATTAATGGACATTTTCTATGATTTATTGGCACAATGTCATGATTAATGGACATTTTTGTAATTTTTATGAGATTTATTGGCACAATTTCATGATTAATGGACATTTTTGTAATTTTTTTGAGATTTATTGGCACAATTTCATGATTAATGGACATTTTTTGTAATTTTTTGGTGATTTGTTGGCACAATGTCTTGATTAATGGACAATTCAGTTATTTATTGGCACAGTGCTGGTAAATCAGAACTAATCACATACTTCAGTCCATTAATAAGGGTATTGTGGCAATAAAAACTGAATTTTTAAATTTTTTTTTAATTGCCCTAAAGTACACAACTATACATGTTAAGAACTCAAAATTAATATTAGATTGATATATAAAGGTTAGCTAATGATTTTGGGTTATTTTCCTTGGCCACATCAAGCAGTCTCCCAATTGAAAGTCAGAAAAACCCGCGTATAAGGCGCACCCCCAACTCAAGGCAATTACTCTCCTGCGTATAAGACCCAGTCACGATCTGATTCGCGTATAAGACGCGCCTTCTATGCGGGAGATTACGGTATATCATATTTCTAACCGTATTCTTGTAATAATAGTTTCTCAGCTATCTTTAAAAGTCAATATATCATAGAAATCCTAAAAGGACTTGTAAGTTATTATAGCAATCGATCGGTTTATGTGTCTATTTCATTATCTCCATGCATTGACTAAATGTACATTTTAGCACTCTAAGAACCATTAAAGCAAGCTAGCCCCATCTCAACCACTAGCATGAGTCGTCGCTGGCACCTACGGATGCTGGGTAAAAGTAGCTTTGCCCGCTGGTCGCTGTAGTGCTTATTTGTAGTCAAGTACCTCCCGTAGTAATCTTCCCTAGAAAATACGGACCATCATGCCTAAGCATGAAAGAGATATTCCCTAGAATGCCGAAGGGACGAGATTGTCATAAAAGATCAATAATTTTAGATCGGACTGTGCTGATATATAACATAAAACGTGGATAACTACTGTGAATAGAGACTATAATTATATGATATGACCTTTGTGAAACTAAAGAACTAGGTATTGAGATGTGCCTACCTCTGTTCTAAGTGCTTTTATTTTGCATGTCAGTCTGAGCTGCAGTTCTCCGCAGCATGAGCACTTACACCTAGCTCTGGTCATCGTTCAACATAGCTTCAAACCTTATTTCAAAACGCATGTATCCTGGTATATAAAGTATGCTTGGCCAACTCTATTGCAAAACGTTCGCATTATAGGAGTTGCAGCCCCTTCTATTCCGCCAAAAAAGAAATTAATATTTCATCGCTAGTTTTCCCTGGTGATTCTAATGTCATTCACAATGAAGATCTCAGCTTGACCTTAAAAGACCTTAGTCACCTGGATGCCCTTGGAACTGACCAATGAATGTTTGAACAGCATAACTAACATCACAGATGGCATGTCTATATAACACAAGCCAAAAGTATGTATTATACATTTACCCTCATTCTACCCTTGTGGTCACAGAAGGCTCAAATGTCTACTTCGGCGCATGCACCACCATGACCTGTGCGTGCGTGGACACGGCCGGAAGTAGAACACTCTCCAAACAGAGTATACACTCCATATCTTGGACTGGATAGAAATATGTCCACAACGGGCGATGGGGTTGGGCTATTTAACTTGTAAATGACTAGAATGCACCAGTGACATTTTGATAATGGGTTTTATCCTTGGGGGGGGGGGGGGTAATACATTGGGGCCACCCACAAATGATGTCATGCTGGAAGGGGGGGGGGGTCTGGCACGGCATGACAGAATTAATTTTCGATATACCTTCAGCATTGCAAAATTGGCATAAAACATAACATGGGGGAAGGGGGGGGGTCAAATTTTGCATGATATCATTAATTTATGGATGGCCCCATTTCTAACAAGAGGGTTGGGGCTGTTCGTACATTTTCATAAATCAAACAGTTTTGGAGTAGGTGGGGGGAGGGATTAACCCAAGCTACCTTGTAGTCATTATGACTCCTTTACATGGTGCATACACTCTCAACCCGAATTGTAGATAGGCAGTGTATATTACTACGCACCTATAGCACATACTCCTGCCCTGCTACCTACAGAAGTCACTTCTGTGGAGAAACCTAACCTCTTCTGTTCAGGCGTACAAGGCAGTGTGCTGTAGCTGCTAGCAGTAGTATGTAGAGTAAAACTGAAATTGCCCAAAGCTATGTTCTGGTCTGTTCATTCCGATTATTTATAGGTATGTCCTCACAAACAACCCTGTGTACTATATTGACCTTCTTCTCTGTTGGGTATGCTGTAACCTTGGAGCCAAAAGCCTAAATGGGGGCCTAGGGTATTGGGTCTGCTGTAAAAGGTTGGTGTGTTTTTTCAATAACTAGGACCCATGGCAAGTTGATTCCCTTTGGCCAACTTCGTAGAAAATCCACACAGGGTATATGGCAGTCATATTGTGACAAATATGTAAACAGTTATGGGCAGTCCGGTGGGAGCCAACGGCCTAGGAGCAATAGGTAACGTCTGCATCGTCAAGGGGCGCCACTTCAGTGGTGTGTGATGTCACATGCATGACATCACAGCATAAAAGGCAACTCTTTCGTTGGAAGCGTCAGACTTGCAGGCATCTAATACAAGCATAAGGGCATTGAAGTAATTAAAAGAATTGATGACAAGTGATACTTCCTGTTAGTAATAAGGCCAAAACAGGAATAAAACAACCACACTGATCTTATTAGAATAACTTTAATCACTGAGTTCAGTCTATTTATGATCATTTCACTTGTGACAGCAGTGTTGTTTACGTTCATGAACTCATGCAATCTAAAATGGCTGATAGTGATTTAAGGTTAGAAATGGAGGAGAGAAAAGTGTAGGAAGAGAGATTAGCACAGGGGAGCAGAGGAGAACTTATTGAGGCATGCCGAGTGTGTCAGGTGGTGCCACCAGGGATGATGAGAAGTGGCCAGTGGCAGGTGACACTGAAAGGATAGATGAGACATGCCAGAGTACTAGAGCAGAGGATGAGAGGCAACTAGAAAGAGGCATGGGCGATTTCCTTGGGTTGATGCATAATGTGCCACAGGGGGAAGGGCCGAAAAAGCATCTGAGAGAGGCTACTTCTACATGATACATTGATACTGAGTTGCTATACACTTAGAACCCAGTACAGGATCCCAAGGAAACATGTTGTTTTCAGGAGCACACATAGTGTAAATGGGAGAACAATCAAAAGATATACATGCTTTATTCACTTATCATACATGAAATGTACAAACCTATGACACAAATGTTTCCATGTGTCTTTTTCTAATATAAAAATGCCATCACTGTGTTCTCTACCTAGGTGAGAGGAGGCTGTACGAGTAATACGTAGGGTGTGGGGAGGCTATACAAGTGATACATACAGTTTGGGCAGGCCATACAAGTGATACGTAGGGCAAGGGGAGGCTGTATTAGTGATACATATGGTGAGGGGGGCTGTACAAGAGAAACATTGGGTGTGGGGAGGCTGTACGAGTGATACATAGGATGCGGGGAGGCTGTAAGAGTGATACATTTGGTTTGGAGAGGCTAAACAAGTGATACATAGGGTGAGGGGAGCTGTATGATTGATACATAGGGTGTGTGGAGGCTAGAGTGATACATAGGGTGTGAGGAGGCTGTACAAGTAATACGTAAGGTGTGGGGGAGGCTCTATGTATCACTCGTACAGCTTTCTCTCACCCAATGTATTACTCGTATAGCATCCCCTCACCCTATATATCACTGGTAAAGCCTCCCCTCAACCTATGTATCACTCATACACTCATAGAGGAGAGGGTAGGGCGGATCATTTGTGAGGAAACTGTATGTGCACCCCAGCAGAGGCCTCCGTGGGATGCATAAAATCCGGGAGGGTAGATGGGATGTGGCGGACGGACTGCGGATTACGAGAGAAGAGGCAGCAGGAAGCAATATTCAAGATGTTCACAGCATTTTGGTGACCATCTTGAATAACTCAATACCCCTGAAAATGACAGAAATACATCGTGAACGATATAGTCACCCAGACCCAATAGCTCAACAAGCAATAGAGAAAAAAATGACCACAGAATTCAGTGACAACTTCTGTTGCAGGCTGTATCTCATCTTCGTCCATCTATATCTGAATTAGGTAGAAAAAAGTACTTCAGAGAACTATGTTCCTAATTTAAAACGTTATGTTTGAACATCCACATACCAAGCTCAAATACGTAATTCGGACCAATTGGTAGGAAACGAACCTAGATATACCTGGGAACAACGTAATGTTTTGGTAAGGTGTTTACTGGGAATCTTAGGTGATGGACAAATAGGACATATCAAAACCAATCGTTTTGCATGCCATGTAAGATTATACTTATCTCATCCGCAAATGATTTTGGCCATGTAGACATGTACCTTTATGTTTTAGATTCATTGGTTTCAAATAGGAGCTGTAGCTATTTTCTGGAGCCTTTCCTGTTTGTGGACGGTCATCAGGAACTAAACTATCCAGCATATGGCAGACAGCCTAGAGCCCGCAGAGCTGATGGGGGAGCCATGGACTGGAGGACCATTGTTGAGTGTTGATAATCCCATCTCCAACCCTGGACTTGTCAGGCGGGAAAATTTCCACGACAAATATTGAACCGCGCACGCGAAACCTCGTTCAGGTTTGATTAAAACGGACGTATGGGAAAGAAAAAAGGTAACACAGGGGGAGAAAGAGGGGAGAAAGAGGGGAGAAAGAGGCTGAGCAGACAGACGAATTTCATGTCAAATAGGCGAAGTGACGTCACTGCCAATGATAGTCGACTCAGGGTTTTCGAAAAAAGGATTGAATCAATGGCAAATCGAGTGTGTTCGCTGGTAGGCCTATTGCCATAGGGAATAAAATCAACTGTAGCAAATTGTATCCGACATTGTCAGGAGTGCTCCATGCAATATTTGTACAGGCCCTAAACTCAGATTCCTGCAGAATCCTTCAACAGAATTCCCCTCCTCTCATTCCACATCAACCTCCCTCCTCCCCACTGCAAGTGTTGCATTATACAAATAATGACCAAATCCTCTTACCAGCAGTAGTATCTAGTTTAACTGGACCATATGACTAAATTCACACATCCAATATCTTAAATCTTCGCCTGGTCAAATTAATCCCTTTTGTTAACCACAATCATTAGATATAATTGGTCGGGCACTGTTGACTCCATTGAAGGGTGCTAATGAGGGGATGCACAGTGCCTTAGAACAATTAATACAGCTGTACTCAAAACAATCTGCTTTATGCATGTATCTTGTTTTGATACACTATAACTATGTATTACCAGCAAAACATGAGGCCGATGAAGTACACCCTGTTTTGCCACAAACAAGATAGTGCAACAGACTTAAGTCCGCATCTGCGTGTAGTGCATGGGACTGGAAGTAAAGTAAAAACCAACTTGTTCCTCCAGGCCAATGGGAGTCTTACCGACTCTCTCTCCCGGGCTCTCTCTGTTGGTGCACCAAAATACAAGGTGAGTGTTCAATCAGTCTTTGTCTCCTTGGATACCGGAGTAAACACTGCTATGTTGACATGAACCAATTAGGTTAGCCTGGTGGCCACCAGAGTCTGTTTAGGTCCAGGCTGCCCCACCCCAGACAATCGCACCCAAAGGTGGAGAACCAGATGGGGCACATACTCGATTTACCCAGTACCGTATGGTCGATTCTCACTGCATGAACTCTCTAAAACTGTCGCCTCAAATTGAGAAAAGTGATAGTTTAGTTAGTGTTAAGGGGTAAGCCATGTTAGCCATGTTCAGCACACTCGTGCTGTGTCAGACATATTATTCACTTGATATACAAAACAGCCTTTAGTAGCATGCATCCTGTTAATTAGCAACCAGAGGGAATCAATTTTCAAATTCCCAGCGCAAGCAAATCACCTTTGACTGCGTTTGCGCGCTTGATGTATCGGAATATTCGTCTATGAATTAAAGCTGGGTCGCGTCAGCGAAATCCGACCCTACAGACGATATTTTGCAGGTAATGCCCTCTGTCCAAAAATGATAACAAAATGAAGACAACTCCTGAAAGAAAGTGAGCTCGGTGTCCCCTCCTCACATTGCTCCCTCTGCAGTCCCTTTGAACACGGACGATAGCCGGCGGCCCCTGGCTGCAAAATGTTGGGAAAGATCATGTGATCGTGTCTCGGGATCCCCCCAGCGGCCATCTTTAATGGGTGGGCCGAGGGAGCTGCTCAGAGAACAGCTCTAAAACTGAGCGCCCTGCTCCCTGAAATCTCCCCATCCTGCGGAAAAAGAATCTTGCGCTTTCTTTAGCTCCAATGCCACACATAACATTGAAAAAATGTCTGAGGCTGTGCCACAGGCACAAGTATGATTGACTATCATATATTATGGCCATAACTCACCAGGGCTGCAATGTTAGAAATTGATGTCTAGTCAATCAGATAATAAGAGTGTGTAAGTTTTTTTGTTGTTGTTGTTGTTTTTGTTGTTGTTGTTGTTGTTTTTTTTTTGGGGGGGGCTAAGAGTGGCAGTGGGGACTTAACAACACTCTTGTAGTGGCATTTTGAGATTGGGTAGAGTGGAACTAGTTGAGTACCTCAAGGGACACAGAGTGTTAGTGCATCATACAAACCTTAGGGTAATAAGGCCTTTGTATGGTTGTACATATATGAAGGTGGCCTGTTAAAGGGTTAAGGATTACCCTGAGGTGTGACAACATCAATACTCTATTCCCATGTGTAAATAATCTGCTGGTAGCCCTGCTAATATGCCTTGTCAGCACAATAGATTTATACAGGGTCCCTGTTCTATAAGGTAACAGCTTTGCAATGCTCATGGAGACACTGTATCTGCAAAATATGGTAAGATTTAGATAGAAGTAAATACTTGATTGACGTCTAGTCAATCAAGTAATAATATATGGCCCATTTTTTTTAAATCATAATTTTCTTTTCGAATGTTGAGTTCCTGGGGCAAACCTATAGACCTGCCGTTACTTCTCTGCATGTGCAATCTTTCTGTCAGATGTAATGAATTTTCTCACTGCATATTTGGTGCAGTTTCTGATTTACATTTAATTCTTCAGACATTTTTTCTCTGTGTATCCATGATATTGTAATGGTTTAGTCTTACGGACTTGGTGGTTCGGGCCTTACTAATTGAGAAAGAAGGAGCAAGGCGGTGATTCAAGTGTATGCCAACGGATAATTTATTATACGAACACTCACGGCTACCCGGTAGATGGTACACTGCAAAAATGGTGTTTAGATTTTAAACATGTTTAGGTCTAAACACGTTTAAAACCTAAACATATAGGTCAGTTAGGTGTCTCATTGACTACACATTTAGGAAATGAACACTTTTATTCTAACTACATAAACATTTACGCTAAACATGTTTAGATGTTTAGAGTTGAGACAGTTGAATAATAGGTGTTTAGATTTAAACATCAATATGTTTAGATACTTGGATGTTGAATCCACACCAGGTAGCAGCACTACCTTTGACTGGACTATCTGCACACAGTTATAATCAATTGTTGTGACAAATGTCCCCAAATCCCAGGTTTATCATGGTTTCATTTAATAGAATGTCATGTGAATAGAAAGGGCAATAGAAAATTGACTAGATTCAACTCATGCCACCATCATTACCATAAAATAATCAATAAACTCCATGACTGACACCTATTTGATGTTATTCTGTAATAGATAAGGCAATGTCCTTCCTGCCAAGCTGTTGTACTTTCTCAAGTCTCTCATTCCGATGCAGTGTGTAATATATGTACACATATATAGCTGTGGCTGACATCTTTGGAGACTTTGACAAGTAAATACCTGCTGATGCCCCCCCCCCCTTAGTAAATGAGAAAACAAACAAAATATATCTCTGTTTTTTAATGCATACATGTCTGCAAACCTTAACTCTCCATCAAATCATTTAAACATCTAAACACAAAAATTCATAAACACCTAAACACAAAAATTCATATATCTAAAGACAAAGTTTTAACCTAAACACTTACATTTCTAAACACTTGAGCTAAGCACATTGTTTGGCTAAACATGTTTAGGAAATTAATATGATTACAAAAACGTTGCAAGAATACGTTTAGAATTGGGTTTAGGATCTAAACACCATTTTTGCAGTGTATAAGGGCAGCTAACGGATATAAAGGTTTTACATGATCAGAGGCCAGGAGGGCCTCTGACGTAGCGGCTGAGCCCTGGTCTTTATATAAGGACCTAGGTGTTCGTCGTCAGATGTCCCCACAGACCCGGATCGGTGCTGCCACCTATCTGGAACCTGAGGAACATCCGACGACTGGACTCACCCGCCACGCCAGACGGTACCCAACACTATGGTTTGTATTAACGTACCTCTACAATATTCCGTGAATAAACATAGATTCACTTAATTTCATCATATGCCTTTACAAGTGATGATGAGTAACAAGGAAAAACAATGAACATTACTGATAACTCCAAAGGGGTTTCTTTTTTGATAAGCCGATGTTTCAGGAAGTGTTGCACCATTGCTTGTGAAATGATGTTATACCACTATGGCAGAAATGAGGTCATACTGTTCCATATAACCTGTTCTCTACTATAACACAGAGCTGCTTTACCTAGTTTCATTACTTTCAGGTCATCTGCATCGTTTGAAGGGAACATCTAGCTTCACTTTGATTCTCCATAGGGAAAGCATTGTGAACCAAAATATCTTAATCTCTGTTTCAGAGATCACTTTTTTATATCCACTTACATGTATCTCCTTAATGGTACATTGTTAGCCAAATATTATTATACCTTCAGAATACTGAGCTTTCAATGTGTATCATGCCATCTATCATTTTTAACAGAAATGAACACAGATACATTTAACCCTGTGTGAAACTGACACATAGTACTCAGATTTGGGAGGCAAAATTTAATTTTCAATCTCCATAGGAAAAGCATTGTATACCAAAAATGTCTTAATCTGTTTTTCAGACATCACCCTATAAAACCACGGACATCTTCTTCATATATAGTACATTGTTCGGAAAACATAACTATACCATCAGAATCTTCACTTTTCAAATTTCATCATGTTATACATCATTTCTAACGGAGGTTGACATAAATCTGTTCAATCTAGAGTGACGCATAGCTATTTTGGTGTCTTAAAATCAACGGACCCACTCTGTGACAAAAGAACTCCCTTTTGAGTTGATGGACGTGGATCTAAAGTGAGTCACTATCCGGCAGGTTGTGCCAAAGACCGAGTTGACACTTAATATGTGTTTATGCGGTTTTATCGGGTATCGTTAGGTATAGCTCAATCAGTACACAGATCAGAAACAACGACACAGCCAGAAATCGGCACAAATCCCCACAATGTGACGGATACGTCCATCAACCTTGGTAATCATCTAATGGGTAAAGAAGTTGCATGTTAGTGCAGTGTGGAACAAGGTGGATTTAAAAGCTGTATCGTATCTAAAATCCAGTCAACTGGTTATTACAAAGACACTTCAATTTTCAATTTTCTCTCGTGTTTCATTTTCAAGTTCTATAGCTTACTTTTTAATCAAATTTGTGTTGGATGAATACCTACGGATGTTGCGGGCCTTCCTGGGTCAGTGCAACGCAGTGGAGGATCCAGGATCTGGAAAAGGAGGGGGCGCGGCCCAAAAGGAGGGGGCGCACCCCCTATTCTTTTGGCATATTTTAGAGTCCAGATTATGTAATTAAATTCTTAAGTACTTCGAAAAAGGGGGTACGCGCGCCCCTGCGCCCCCTCTAAATCCGCCACTGCAATGCTCAATCTTATTTTGATGCCTTATGATAGGTAGATGTATATATGATTCTCGTCACGTAGTTCCAGCAGCGCATTGAATACCTGCGACACAATCAGTCCTATCCGTAATCGGCCACTTGATAGCACTATGAAAATCAGCTTATCGTTATTCAGTTATGAGATTATAGTCTGTAAAATGACAAATTAAACTGCAGTTTGCTACTGGACACTCTCTATATGTGCACTGTAATTTGAAATAATGATTTAGAACAATTCTGAAAGTTAATCCACTGCATATGCAAAATGTGTCGTTACGATGCACCATTGAATTGCCGGCATCCAGGCCGGCATACAACTCTAGTATTGTATTGGTGCATTGGAGCAGGACAGGAAATCGCTACACTCCACTCCAACGTGCTGTCACATAGATGTCTTGATATCGTGCATCATAAAAGTAAGGAAAGCCAAAAGTGAAAGATGGATGTCAACGACACACGTCATAGAATGCTGGGTGAAATGGATCATGCAGCTATTGGAGACATCAGCATTCTGAACTTATTTTACATCAATTGGATTGAGGATCAGTTTTCGCAGTAAACACTGGGTGATCGGTTACAGCTGCCTCCTACTTTACACATCCATCATTATTTTGACGAGGTCGATAGGTCGGATCCCACATGGCGTTCTAGGCTTGGGAAACATCTTCGTTTTGGTTCGTTGTGTTCTATACGAGCCTTCCAAAGGCCTTAGAATGCAATGATTAGTGCAACCTGGATCTTAACTTACTGCGGGATTCGGAATGAGTTGAGCATTCCTGGCGTTCTATGGGCTCAGCAACGACTCAATTGCGTCGTGAAATACCAATTAAACGGGATTCAACCTTCACACAAATATAGACATAAGAGGCATAAGTATCAAATGAAAAAAGTCAAAATCATACCTGAAAATATCATATATTTTTGTTTGAAAAGATCCCATTTACCTAATCATACAAGACGGTATCGGGATGGATTCAATATCTTGTGGTCATTACTGTTTTGACATGGGGTCAAAATTCTTCAACATAAATGGGGTATCATTATCCAGTATGCTCTGCGCGATATGAAACAGTATGCTCATCTCCAATGTTTAGGATGGACATGTGTTTCTATTTGATACCTTTGTTTTCCCAGTAGTAGTATGATCATTGTCCGTATCGTTTACACATATTCATCACCATTTCCAATACCCTGTGCATTGCCCCATTGTTTAAGTCGATCCTAGGCTGTTCCTCATTGTGTATAAGTCGGTAAGGTTTTACATTTAACTGTCAACATAACACCAGGATAGCGCTGATGCAACCATGGAGTTATTAAAACGTATCACTATCAGAACTCGGCGCAAACATTGGCAAATAAGTAAATCACACATGTACATAGTTCTCGGGAATTATGTATCAGGAACAACACTGTATGCAATATCTTGTCATATCAAACTTCCTAAGTTACATCGATAGTCCACTAGGCCTCTATTGCAGAAATTCATATAGGAAATGTATGGCTCAATTGCGCGACAGAGGCCAAGTGGACTATGGGTTTTACCTAGGCAGGAACAATAGAGTGAAGATCTATATTACGTACACTATGAGTCCTTTTTCTGAGAAGTATGCAATCAACGAAAAGTATTCGGATATTGATATTGTTCTTTTCTTTTCTTAAGGGCAATGTAAATCAGTAGACATACAGAACAAGAAAATTGCTATGTATGTACCAGTTTCGACATTTACACAGCACAGGGTATAGCGTTAGGTACATGTATTATGTAATGTTTAGGTAAATGTATCAAGTAAGGTGTGACCTATATGTTGGGGTCATTCTATTAGTTGGCAACCCCACTTGATGGTGAATGTTCATTTCACCAAGGAAAGACATTACTGGGGGGGGGGGGGTGATAAATCCACACGGGAAATCACAAAAATAGCTTTTAGACTCTCTGATCCTAATCTCCCCATACGGGGGTCTGATGTTTGCCCATATATATGTATAAAGTGACGTATGTATGATATAAAAGGAATCCCCAGTGCTTACTCCTTTTGTATCTTGATTACCTCTCTAACACAATATCTAAAAGGTATTACTTCTTTCTGTGTCCCTTTGTAGGTTATGGCCGACGTATGCCAGCGCTCACAACAACCTTGGCACCATGTTAGAGGACCTTTCCCAGGCGGAGCGCCACTATGCGGAGGCAATTAGAATCAACCCACGCCACGCAGGAGCCTTTTTCAACTTAGGCAACCTACTCATGTAAGTCACAAATTATTTTTCATGCGTTCCATGATTTACACGCAGCTCAACCGAAATCCAGGTAACAGACTATGCTTCATACGTGCCCTTATTTACACGTAGCTCAACCCAAATACAGGTAACAGACTATGCTTCATACGTGCCCTTATTTACACGTAGCTCAACCCAAATACAGGTAACAGACTATGCTTCATACGTGCCGACTATGCTTCATACATGCCCTTATTTACACGTAGCTCAACCCAAATCCAGGTAACAGACTATGCTTCATACGTGCCCTTATTTACACATAGCACAACCCAAATCCAGGTAACAGACTATGCTTCATATGTGCCCTTATTTACACGTAGCTCAACCCAAATCCAGGTAACAGACTATGCTTCATACGTGCCCTTATTTACACGTAGCTCAACCGAAATCCAGGTAACAGACTATGCTTCATACGAGCCCTTATTTACACGTAGCTCAACCCAAATCCAGGTAACAGACTATGCTTCATACATGCCCTTATTAACACATAGATCAACCCAAATCCAGGTACCAGACTATGCTTCATACGTGCCCTTATTTACACGTAGCTCAACCCAAATCCAGGTAACAGACTATGCTTCATACGTGCCCTTATTTACACGTAGCTCAACTCAAATCCAGGTAACAGACTATGCTTCATATGTGCCCTTATTTACACGTAGCTCAACCCAAATACAGGTAACAGACTATGCATGAAGAATAGTTTGCAAACTGCATGTATACAGGTCTCAAACTATTCTTCGTGCATGCCCTACCCAATCAGCAATGGCGCAGTGGGCCATGCTTGTTCATGCTTGGCCCAATATAAGCCGACATTGGCCCAATATAAGCCGACATTGGCCCAATGTATCCCTGCTACCTGAGTATATTTACATGTTGCTCACCCGACAAACTAGGCTTCATACATGCCCTTATATACATAACTCAAATGTAGGTCACACACTAGGCTTCTCGCATGCCCTATTTACATGTTGCTCATCCGACAGACTAGACTTCATGCATGTCCTTATTTACGTGCAGCTCTCTGCCCAAATACAGGTCACAAACTACTCCTCTTGCATATCCATGGTTACATGCATCTCAGCAAAAATATAACCCAGCAGGGGCGTAGGAAAGGGGGGGGCAGGGGGGCCTGCCCCCCCCCAATCATAAAGGAGGTGGGGCCTGAATATATGTCTGGGCCCCCTCCAAAATAAAATGTGAAGAATTCATAATTAATTGAACAAAAAGCTACAATTTGCATCTCAAATTAGATTGATATAGTGATGGGATAGGGAAAATGGGGCCTAGGTTCATATCTAAAATTCATCAAAAAATTACTTTTCTGTACAAATTTTATATAGGTATATATAGTCGCTATTGCGTTTGAGCTGACAATTCAAGGTTGCCGAGGGGGCCCACGCTAGCCCCCCCCCCCCACCAATGAAGATTTGCTTCCTACACCTCTGCCCAATGTACACACTTGGGTTGAATCAATATTGGTATAACATATACTACATGCGTATTTTGGCTACCAGCAACTGATGCATATGGTTGAATTTGAAGGTTTACACGACATGAATCACCTATGAACTACACGCCAATTATGATTTAACTATGTGATCTATGTAAATTCCTTGTTGATGTGATGTTAAATCAATGTTAATGATTATTGGATGATTCAAGATTTATGTCAACATATCGACACTTAGGCAGCATTTAACATGACAGCATCAGTGTAAACAGTAAAAATGGGGGTTCTGAATTAAAGGTTATGGAGAAACCAATGTTGAATAAATGCTGAATCAAGAGCAATAAGCCAATGTGATAGGTGTACCTAGGATCAGGATTTGAAATGGTTGATAGGTGACATAATTAAAATGCCAACATTGATTAACCGTTGATAAAATCAGTATACCCATGTGGACACTAGCTTTCTCATGGCATGTTTATGATAGGTTGGTATATTCAATGGACACCGAGAAACTTTATGCGGTGTGTATCAAGCAATGGTTCAAACACATACATCATCCTTAATCTGAGAGGGATTTTCATGGTGTATCATCACTGGATTTAAAGGTACTAGGCTCACTCTGTCCAGATTACATCAACATAGCGCTCCTATGTATTTTGCAGCAGAGATAGATGCCAGCAACGTAAAGACATGTGTTCAGCGTTTGCTCTTAATGGTAGAGCAGTGCAGAACCGTCCTAAGCATTCTCTGAAAGCCTGGGGTATTTTATCTTCATCAGCCCACTTAGTGAGCTCCACCACACATGGAATATAAATTATTTACCCCGGGTATACCCCTGCGTGGGGGCTTAGTCAGTACACTTAGCTCTATAAAAGCCCTGCCAGCTTCTCATCGGGAATAATCGCCTACAGGACAAAGTGCAGTTATTTCTCATGTGAACAAGGACTGCTGCATATTGCAGACCCATACAAGTGTATGTCAAAGAAGTCACGAGGGAGCACTAGGTCGTGTTCAACCACTCAGTAGTCCCCATAGAGATAGATGAAAGCAAAATTGTCGCGTTAGTTGCTGAAAGGAATCGGATGCCAATGTTAACGCGTCAGTTTGGCAAATTAGTAACTTCTCTGGGGCCCTTGATAAAATCAATGCATTCTCGTTCACTACATCAATAACTCAGACAGCAACAAAACTTAACCTAATACACAGACTAAAGAGTAAAGATTGTCGAGTAATAAAGTTGTTTTGCTTCCTTAATCAAGGCGTTGGTATTGGATTAGGTTGTTAAGCTTTTGTGTTCTTTATGTTTTTAGTACGTTAGGGCGGCTGGAGGAGGCTGTGGGCGCCCTTGAGGGTTCGGTAACCATTGACGACGAGAACGCCGACTCCCACACCAGCCTCGCGTCTGTCCTCACCGGGTTGGGGCGACACCAAGCGGCGGAGACACACTACGCGCGCGCAGTGCAGCTCAGTCCAGGGGGCGCTGATTATCATAATAACTATGGAGTCTTTCTCAACCAGAGAGGTGAGAATCTGAGCAACTCAACAGTGCTCAATGTAAAAAAGTAACCTATGAAATTGTCGTTTCTGAAACCTACGGAGGCCCTAATATCACTGCAAAAATGGTGTTTAGATCCTAAACACAATTCTAAACATATTCTTGCAACGTTTTTGTAATCACATTCATTTCCTCAACATGTTTAGCCAAACAATGTGCTTAGCTCAAGTGTTTAGAAATTTAGGTGTTTAGGTTAAAACTTTTGTGTTTAGATATATGAATTTTTGTGTTTAGGTGTTTCTGAATTTTTGTGTTTAGATGTTTAAATGATTTGATGGAGATTCAAGGTTTACAGACATGTATGCATTAAAAAACAGAGATATATATTTTTTTCTCATTTACTGGGGGGGGGGGACATCAGCAGGTATTTACTTGTCAAAGTCTCCAAAGATGTCAGCCACAGCTATATACGTGTACATACATTACCACACTGCATCAGAATGAGAGACTTAAGAAAGTACAACAGCTTGGCAGGAAGGAAATTGCCTTATCTATTCCAGAATAACATCAAATAGGTGTCAGTCATGGAGTTTATTGATTATTTTATGGCAATGATGGTGGCATGAGGTGAATCTAGTCAATTTTCTATTGCCCTTTCTATTCTCATGACATTCTATGAAATGAAACCATGATAAACATGGGATTTGGGGACATTTGTCACAACAATTGATTATAACTGTGTGCAGATAGTCCAGTCAAAGGTAGTGCTGCTACCTGGTGGGGATTCAACATCCAAGTATCTAAACATATTGACGTTTAAATCTAAACACCTATTATTCAACTGTCTCAACTCTAAACATCTAAACATGTTTAGCATAAATGTTTATGTAGTTAGAATAAAAGTGTTCATTTCCTAAATGTGTAGTCGATGAGACACCTAACTGACCTATATATTTAGGTTTTAAACGTGTTTAGACCTAAACATGTTTAAAATCTAAACACCATTTTTGCAGTGTAGGACATCCCCAAAAAAAAAGATTTTCTGGAGAAAAACTATTCTTGCAGGTACTGGACAGTTCTTGCGGGTACAGGAACATTATTGCGGATGCACAAAAATTCTTGCAGATGCACAAAACATTCTTGCAGATGCACAAAAAATCTAGCGGATACACAAAATAATTCTTGCTGATGCACAAAACATTCTTGTGATACACAATATAATTCTTGCGGGTATACAAAATAATTCTTGTGGATGCAGAAAACATTCTTCCAGGTACACAAAATAATTCTTGCAGGTGCACAAAATAATTCTTGTGGGTACACAAAATAATTCTTGCGGGTGCACAAAATAATTCTTGCGGATGCACAAAACATTCTTGTGGGTACACAAAATAATTCTTGCAGGTGCACAAAATAATTCTTGTGGGTACACAAAATAATTCTTGCAGGTGCACAAAATAATTCTTGCGGATGCACAAAACATTCTTGTGGGTACACAAAAAAATTCTTGCAGGTCCACAAAACATTCTTGCCGATACTCAAAATAATTTGTGCACCCAATACTCAAGAATTATTTGTGCACCCGCAAGAATGTTTGTGCACCCCCAAGAATTATATGTGCACCAGCAAGAATGTTTGTGCACCCGCAAGAATTATTTGTGCACCCGCAAGAATGTTTGTCGACCCCCAAGAATTATTTGTGCACCAGCAAGAATGTTTGTGCACCCGCAAGAATTATTTGTGCACCCACAAGAATGTTTGTGCACCCGCAAGAATTATTTGTGCACCCGCAAGAATGTTTGTGCACCCGCAAGAATTATTTCTGCACCTGCAAGAATGTTTGTGGACCCCCAAGAATTATTTCTGCACCCGCAAGAATATTTTTTTGGGGAAAAAATTATCTTTGGTATGTCCTATTAGGGGCTCCGTATTAACCAGAATTAACAATTAACAAAAGATTCTGCAACTCAACGATAAATACAAAAATAGTATTTTGGACTAAAGACTGACTATTCCATAAGATACTATATAAATCAATCAATCTGGTTGCGCCTTTATAGGCTCTGGAATACACATTATATCTGTAGCCCGAGGGGGGGGCTTCATATGTTGAAGGTACACGTGTGTGCAGCTGGCAAGGGTACTTTTTGAGCAAAATCCCTCTAAGCAAGGGTCACTTTTTGACAAAAGTGATATTGCGCGTGGCTTTTTGACCAATGTACTCAAAAAAGGGGCATTTTTTTTAAAACCAAAATCCCTCTAATGGCAGTGGCGGACCAGGATCTGGAAAAGGGGGGGGGGCAATAAGGAAGGGGCGCACCCCCTATTTTTTGACAAATTTTAGAGTCCAAATTATGTAATTAAACTCTTAAGTACTAGGGAAAAGGGGGTGCGTGTGCCCCTGTGCCCCCTCTAAATTCGCCACTGTAATGGGCCAGTTTTTGAGCAAAGATTCTTACGCGTGTCATTTTGCATCAGATATTCTCCAAATAGTGGTACTTTCTGACATCCCTTAGCAAGGCTAAGGGATGTCAGAGGCTCAGCCGCACACCCGTGTCAGAAAAAATATTAAGTGCCCTCCCTGGGGTAGGGATCTATAGCCTATTCACGATTTCTTGCCTGGGCTCTTCTCAGCACACTCGCGCCTTAATCAAGTGGTCAGAAAGCTTTAATGCTCGTATCAAATCAAGTCAGTTAAAAAAAAATCCACATGCCATTTACCTGTATCATAAACTTGTGTACTAATCAGGACGTAGTGAGGAGGCGTTGGTGACGTATGAACGCGCCATTGAGATAGACCCCCGTCACCATGTTGCCATGGTAAACGCTGCCCGGATGTTACGTCAGCAGGGACGTATGGAGCACGCAGAACACTACCTGACCAGGTGAGGACCAGGCTCTGACCCCCCACCCGACACCTCTCTGCTCTTCCACCGTGGGTAGGATAGACGCGTGCCGAGGCTGGGTGAGGACAGGGATGGCGGCTGTTTATTTTCTTTTTTTTTTTGTTTTGCTTTTAACACCCTCTCCTCCATCCCCAGAAAATAAATAAAAAAGAAACTGAAAAAGGAGAGAAAGAAATTGTTAGTAAAATAATTACTATTCTTTGTATTCTTCACTCCGTCACATTACATCGCCAACCCCACCTCCAGCAGCAATAAAACGTGTATGTATATATACACTTGGTGGGGAGAGTCGATATTTGGCTTTCAGAGCATAGTATTTGTCAGTGCTTTCAGGGTTAACAAACACTGTGTCGGCACATGGCTCAGATATCACTGATATCTCATATATTCGTGGGGAGAGAGGCTGAAGGTGGGGATATCAACCATTGAATACCGGCACCAAATCTATTTGTTGAGGCCCCTTTTTTTTAAGAGAGAGTTGTCACTACCCATTTAGCTGTATGTTTCTTTTCTACTTACAATACAGACAAATCATGCTGTTCTGTATTAGCGCAGCCAGCACAGCTAGCTGCACTGTAAAACATAACTCTTGAATCTGTTAGGGATCCGTGTAAAACTGAACAGTGAACCACCCTAATTAGATAACAGGGGTCCAGTGTAGTTTTTACAAGAAACTCCATGGCAGTGCAGTGGTACAAGGAATCTCTACATAATAGTGACATAACGAAGGATCTCTGGCAACTTTGGGATGAAAGATTATTCGTTATTTCAATGACATTCTTTTTACAGTGTGGGAGAGTACTTTATATGTTGACCTGCTTGAGTTGGCCTTTTCACGAATAGGAGCCTTTTGGAGGGAATCATCCAATGTTCTGCCAGAGAAGGTTGCACCAATGTATTCCGAGTAAAAAAAAAATATGAAATGAAATGAAAGCTCGAGAGGTAGAACGATTGGACATCCATTCTTATTTTTGCCATGTTGCAAAGTTATTTTGTGGTGTCAGTCATGTATTCGAAGGTGATCGTGTAACCCGTGACATGAATGACTTGTACCTTTTATGCCTGAAACAGAGAATCACCTTTAATATTTTTTCCTATATATTTGATTTTACAGGGCCCTGTCCATTGATAGAGACCCCGTCACCTTGGACTACACGGGTATATTCTTCTTTAACCAGGGGCAGAACACGAGGGCACTGGAACTTTTCAGGGAAGCCCTAGACAGGAACCCCAACAGTACAGAGGCGCGCATCCACTATGTGAGTACCTGCTTTATCACGTATTACTTTATATACCGTATTGAACTACTCACGACTGGCATAAACGTTGGAAGTAGGACGTACTTGGAACAGATTTAATGGGTGCAACTCTGAGTGGGGGGATTTGACTGATGAGCATGGGCTAGTGTATGCTAAATCTTCACTGGGCAATATGCTACATACATGTACCAGCAGCACAAGCAAGATACCTATGATACACGAAATATTCTAAGCCCCCCCCACCCCAAAAAACAACAACAACAACAAAACAACAACAACAACAGCAACAACAAAAACAAAAACTCGGATCAATCACTTCCCATTTAGCTCAGACGTTCAACTCCTGATTACCGTCACGAACGGGAAATAGTTCAAATACTTGTTAGTTTAGCTTTACCCTTTATGACTTCTATACCTGAAGGACAGGCTCTCATTGATAATTCCTTCAAGGAATGAGTTAAACGCTAGAGCACACACATCTATCTTCTCTCCCTTTTCGTCTACACACATGTTGCGTATCTGTATAAAGGATTAGCCTCCTGGGATGTCTTAGTCACTTACCATCATGCCTCTCCCCTGTCCTGTGTCAGTAGCCCTAACCCTGCTAGCACCAACCAGGCCCTGACCAGGTAGGGCAGGGGCTGTGATAAATCACTACCCTGAGACACCCGCCTCTACACCCGACCTGAGGCACCGGACGGCCTCACATGTGCTTCATGTAACACCAACGTGTGGGGGATGAGGATCAACATCAACCACTTCCCTCTACCGCCTAGAATTGTATTCACAAATTTCATGATGAGGCTGAGAGGTCCAGTGACCATGAAATCCACCTTTTATGAGGAGGGCGTATATAAATGAAGCAAATGCTATATATGTAAATTGAAACTCACTTTTCTGTTTATGTGCCCTGCCAAGCTAAACTTGCAAACCCCAAAGTTAATTTCAGGTCTATGAATTCCCATGGAACCAGTGGCAATAAATACCTCATTGAAAGAGTATAGATGGCATACATGGTGGCTTAAGCAAGTCTTTGGAGATTTAATTCAAGAATGTAATTGCATCAGAGACCTGGTAGATTGCTCCAGGGGTTGAGGAGCCCATGTGGTCTAAGTCTATACATCAATGGGGGTCTTAAACGGGGTGCAGTGGAGTGGGTGAAGGGTGTTCGGGGGCCTGCCCCCTAC
The DNA here is from genome assembly GCA_949317995.1 of Acholoe squamosa. NCBI lineage: Eukaryota > Metazoa > Annelida > Polychaeta > Phyllodocida > Polynoidae > Acholoe > Acholoe squamosa. The sequence goes on from OX439037.1 coordinate 47,443,490, forward strand.
CACTTCTGTTAACGAATCCTTAAAACCATGTACATGTCAAAGGGAACAAAAACTAGTTTGGCCAACATCTCCTATCCCCGTTCTATAATATTGTTGCCTGAACGTATGTAGGCACCAGGGTGTATATTTCCCATAAACAATAATAAATCAATCTTAAAATCCTAAACATAAATTTTCTGTCTGCAGGCCCAGGCATTAAATCTCGCAGGAGATTATGAGACGGCAAGGCGACAGCTGGCGGCCGTTCTGTCGTCTACCCCAACCAACCAAGAGGCCCTCCACCAGATGGCAAACGTGTATGGTCTACAGGGAGAACACCAACAGGTAGGGCAGGAAGCCAAAGGTTCCACCAGATGCCAAACATGTATGGTCTACAGGGAGAACACCGACAGGTAGGGCATGGAGCCAAAGGTTCCACCAGATGGCAAATGTGTGTGGTCTACAGGGAGAACAACGACAGGTAGGGCATGAAGCCAAAGGTTCCACCAGATGGCAAACGTGTATGGTCTACAGGGAGAACACCGACAGGTAGGGCATGAAGCCAAAGGTTCCACCAGATGGCAAACGTGTATGGTCTACAGGGAGAACACCGACAGGTAGGGCATGAAGCCAAAGGTTCCACCAGATGGCAAACGTGTATGGTCTACAGGGAGAACAACGACAGGTAGGGCATGAAGCCAAAGGTTCCACCAGATGGCAAACGTGTATGGTCTACAGGGAGAACACCGACAGGTAGGGCATGAAGCCAAAGGTTCCACCAGATGGCAAACGTGTATGGTCTACAGGGAGAACAACGACAGGTAGGGCATGAAGCCAAAGGTTCCACCAGATGGCAAACGTGTATTGTCTACAGGGAGAACACCGACAGGTAGGGCATGAAGCCAAAGGTTTGCTGGAAATGACTAATTGTTCTGGCCATTTTTCCAGCAGTAGCGATCGGTTATGATTATCTGAGGCAGCCCCTGGCCATGCCCTCGGGCTGAGCATGGCTGTGGGACAATGCACGACAGAACATTTCGGTTGTACCATGGGTTATCATTGATATTCTATCAATAGCTGTAGTTAAACCTAACTTAAAGCAAGCAGAATTAGAGAAAATACAATGCAAAACATCGGTGCAGCTTTTCATTTACATCAGGAAAAAAGAACCCCGGATGAGCCATTGCTACTGACGTCACAAAAGATATTGCCATGCAACAATGCCATGTTGCATTGCAGCAGCGTCATGTTGTGAGGCAAAGGAGCATGCCATTGTTCTCAGGACACTATCCCAGGATTAAGCCTCGTTTTGAATAACATTGAGCTCTATGAGATCAAACTGTCCTGCATACATGCCTATGGTAACATACAAAGAAGGTATGTTACTTAGCTCGGGAGATATTCATCTGAAGGCGTTACACTGAAAACCTATAGGATCCAGAACTCGTCAATAGTGACGACTTTAGGTCCTCAGGCTGACAATACCCAAAACTACAGCTTTAGGTCGTCAGGGGGTCTTCATAGGTGACGACTTTAGGTTGTCAGTGACGACCCAAAGTCGTCACTATGGGTGCTCTCTATAGCTATATAGTCCTATGTAGAAATTACATGTATTGTATTTTCTTTTACATTATCCCAATATTGTTTATTTAATTATATCTCGTTACCTCATCTATCATTAAAGAGTTTATTGTGGGTATTCCCAACCCACCATTATGGGTTCAGTGGTGCACTGTGAAGTAGTGCATAGTGAGTATGTGCCCATCTACATGTATTATACATTAGCCATACTCAAATGAGGGGTCATACTCTAATAATATCCATAAGAGAGGTGTCAATACCAGAATGATCCATCTGTTTTTCTTCACATGATCCATCTTACTTTTTTCTTCACATGTACATTTGTATCAAACATTGTCCATATTTTCATTGTAATAGTAGACTATACAACAAGAATAATGTAAAGATAAGAGTCAATATACACCCCAGGCCACATCACTTGTATAATAGAAATGCATAGTGGGGGCCTCTCATGGCAGAAGCCCAGACTAACAGTAAAGCCAGAGTGGTCAGTATGACGACTTAGGGTAGTCAGAATGATGTGACGACCCTCAACTCGTCATATATGACGAGTTTCCAATAGCGGCAGGTGTTCAGTGTATACCTCTCCACAAGCTTTAAACTATAAAATGATATCAACACATATCATAATATCTTATCTTGTTGCAGGCCATCCACTACATGCAGCTTGCTATCCAGTTTTGCAATTATACGGATGATCTGGCCACGTTGTACTTTGACCTGGGAAATCATCAAAAAGACCTTTTCCTGTATACACAAGCCTTACAGGTCAGAATATGTTATATTTTCCTGTAGTTCAGTTTCGTCTAAAGATAAATGACTTAATGTTACATAATTGATTGAGTACACCAAGAAGTAAAACCATGAAAAATGTGTATGAAGTGTCAAATTCATTGATCCTTGGCAAATGAACTACTGTAGATCTACTCCATATGTTCTTAACATGAAGCATCAGGAAACTATTCCTCAATGATGTCTGAGACGTGGGCTGTTCAGAATTCACAGAAACATGACATTTTGGCATCGACCACAGCAGGTAATTGGCATTTTGACATGCGGTTTTCCGAAAAGCAAACCAATAACGAATGGCGTGCAAGTGTAGAAAGGGATTTAGAAATAGCTGAATCATTTTACTTGAAGACCTACTAGGACATCTATTGTCTGGGCTTTGGTCTGCAGTCACGGTTATTCAGGATATTTGTTGAATTTAATCCAAATTGATTGCGGCCTGACTATTTTACACTTTCACCTTTCAGCTTTTGTATTACTACATTAAATGTCAAACCCTCAAACATCATGCTGCACTTGATGTTTGCCATATTTTCTTGGGGAGGTGTATTAATTCACCAAGAGTTCTTTGCCGATTTCCAAGGGCTTTTATCTGAATGTAGTTCATCATTTCACGATACTGCTCCATTCCCATTTGTTGTCATTTTTAGTAATGGTATTCTGCCATGGGAATTTGTAGCTTCTTCCCTAGTGCCATTAAGATACGCCGAACTAGAGCTGGACAGAAACTCGCAGCCTCTGCCTCTGTGGTAGTGCCTCAGCCTGGTTTAACAGCAGGATTTTATCCTTCCAAGCCTCATGTCAAATGATGCGTTGGGTCGATTGAGGCACTATGCAGCCCGGATAGTGCTAAGACGCTGCAGTTAGCATGTGACGTATGCATTATATAATTCATCATCCCTGCCCACATTGCATGCTAACCACCCCTTTCTGTAAGATGTCAATGCCTTCCCACGTCACAAGACGATACGTCATTGTTTGGGTTGACTGTGTATTTGACTTACAAGCCCCTGCTTGATGATTGAGAGCTTTTCTTTGTACTCTCCTTCTCTGTTTCTTATTTGGATACCTCCCTGGAAACATTGTCCATACAACGTGCCCCAGGGCTCTGTGGGTTTTATATTAAACACGTTGGTTTTCCAAAGTGAGTTGACAGTATACTTCTCCGCCAGAACTATTCTATTCTACTGGTGGTGTTTGATGGGTTACTGGCCTTTGTTTCCTCTTGTCTTTTAAAGGGGGTCTGTACAAATTAAAGTCTTGCACATCTTTTCTCGGCTTTCATCATCTTACCGTCCTCCTCGTTTCTTTCAACCTCGACACATTCATTGCACGCAGAAAAACTATGGTCAGAAGTGGGATTTGATGCACGCCCAAGGAGTTAATTCAAAACAGTGCTAAGAACTAACCTCGAGACCACCAACGGACCTGTTGATAATACTCTACAGGTTGGGATTAGTGGAGGCTCCCCTATGCGATTTTTTGGCACATTCTCACTAACTGCTATCCCTATAGTGCCTAAGCTATAGGATGTTGACATTCCTATATTGTAAACATGAGATTCAAAAATGAAAACATGAGATTTCAGGGGTCATTTCATGGGTGATCTCTCTCCTTGCGTGCCATATTTACAAACTAACCTGCACCTGCATAGACTCTGTGATTGGGTGGGAGTTCAATATATAAACATCAACACAGCAAAATATAAATGACAACACAGCATTCACACAGATCGCAGGGTCTTGTACTGTAAGAATCAAACCTGTCTGATATTGAGTTGCAGAGACTCCCCAATGTGAAAGTCTGCAATGTTTACATAACATCAGCTTGATTTAGTAAACAAAAACATCTCTTTGACAACACAAGCATGCCTGATATCGCACACAATCACATCCCCAGATAAACAAATAGCTCCCTCAACTTACTCATTCTACCTTGTACTGGTAACAAATACTACTCTTTAACCCATGTTTGTCTCCCATTTTCTGAGAATTGCTGCGATTCTCTGCAAAAATCGCGTAGTGGAGCCTCACCTATGGTACCTTCAATCCACTCGGCGATCGTGACTGGTGGGGTGATATTGTGCAATGGTAGTGATAGGTGAGGGATATACCTGTACAGGGAGTACTGACTATGGATGAGTCACTATTTTACATGACTTTATTCATTTGCCATTAAGTAAGGGGCAGCAGGTTAGATTGTTCACAGACTGCGCCTTCCTCTGTCATCATAATGAATGAAGCCTTGACACCAGGTGCACCACACCCCATCGTTACTTCAGTATTAACTGTTATTCTTCGCTTTGTGACACATGAAAAGCGTATGTTGTATATGTATCTACAGTTGTTGCAAATAAAATCTTTTCAAACTCAAACTCATTCTCTTACATCATAATGAATGCAGCCCTGGCACCAGTGTACCACACCCCATTCTCTTACATCATAATGAATGCAGCCCTGGCACCAGTGTACCACACCCCATTTTTCTACATGGTCAATGCAGCAACGCGGGACAGTAACACATGAGCTTGAACCGCCAAGAATCGCCATGCTATATATAAGATTGGTTAACACGAAGATGTTATCATGTGTTTTCCCTATGTCTTTGTAGAGTTACAAGGAGGCTGTAGAGCTCAACCCAGATATAGGAGAGGCACACCTCAACCTGGGAGTCATCTACCACATACAGGTAAGTATTTACGTCCACAGTATCATACGACCTGGCAAACGTTGTATCCTCTTTCAGTATTTGTCATGTCAGTACCTGATTGTTGAACGGAATTACTATCAGATTCAAGAAACGTCTAAACATTACCATTTAGATTAGTTCTAAAGCAAGTGATCACTCAAAAAACTTGAAACAGTGGGTCATTTTACCCACAGACAGAGCTTCTGATACATGCACATGGCAATTAGCGAAAGTTTCACATTCCTCTGACATTTAAATAATGTCAATAATGATGAGTTTTGATAACCAGCCAGTTGACAGAAAGCCGGACTTGTTTATGGTCTGGTTCTCTCAAGATTCATCAGTGTTCTATTGGCCACTAGATGGTCTGGAGCTGGTCCCGGCGACACACACTGATAAGATTGGGCCAGCATGTCCCTGGAAGTGGGTGTTAACCAGGGACAAGGTACCCATCATGGTATGTGTTATCAGTGGGTTTTACCTCAACCAGCAAAATTCAAAATGGCGGCTCCACTAGGCCTCCATACTGAGTCCTATAGCAGGCCTATGTCTAAGCATACTGTTTTGTTTATCTATGAAGATGGGTCTAGCCCCCTAAATTCGACATGGTGACATGGCCATATGATAGGACTATAACAGCTTTTCCCTTAAGAAATGGTATTAATTTATAATTTCTTTAACATACATATGTGTAGATCGACACTCAAAACCAAGTAGGATGCATGCAGGAAGGAAGTAGGCCAACTGGCCACCCCCACCCCTGACTAGGTGCAAGTCAAGTCAAGATGGCTGCACCTCATGGTCTATGTTTACAGCAGACAGCATCATTGGTTGCCATGGTGCCCTGTCTGTCAATCAAAGTGGCCTAACTGTCAAGGAGATTCGAATATAGTGATAAAAATAGGAGAAAATATCATAATTGAGGTAAAATAATTTGACTTTGGTTGTGTATGTCTATAGAGGGTACATTCATGGACTCACCCTACCAAATTCAGGACAAGTTTTGCATTCTGTCTTCCTACATTTCAAATTTTGTGCAGAGGGCCGTCACAGCTCCAGAGGGGTTTGAAAGCTAGGGGGCACTGACTGGGGCCCGCCATGGCCCCCCTATATAGTTTTCTGACGGCCTTTAACTTCAACATTTGACATGGAGCTTAGTGACAAGGACATGGTGAAGGAGAAAGTTAGTGACATGAAACATGTGTGGGACAGACATGGCCTTTCCTTAAAATCGACATGTGACATGAAGCTTAGTGACAAGGACATGGGGAAATCGAAATTTAGTGACATGTGACATGGCCTTTTCTTAATATTGACATGTGACTTGGGGACCCCCTATCTAGACCCCCATGAAGAGCATATCCCATTTTATTTATACCATGTACGCAACCAGACACTGTGGCTGGAATTCTGGTTGCTGTGTACCATGCTGCACATGTGACGGGATCCTGTTTGCCTCTGTTCGGTGTGGAATAACTTCAGTCTGAATGTCAACTTTACCTAAAGTAATCGAGATTTTACAATATCCTAGTATCCACATTCCAAATTAAGAAAAAACACTAGGCTTTTCATGTCCAGTTCACACAGAACATTGATATTTCACAAAGCAAGTTGAACTGACACAACCAAACACTAGAATATGATAGTAGAGTATGCATCATGTCATCTCAGAGTTCCGCCTAAATCCCATCCACTGGGTGAGGTTTGTAGTCATACTGCCAAAGAAGAAGAGGCAATTTGTACCACGTTACTCGTTAGAAAGAATTCCCTCCCCCCTCCTAAGCTGGGAAGGCCCCAGTGCCCCGTACACACCTTCGAAATTCACTACTGGCATTAGGTAGCAGGTAGGAGCAGGTGGGTGTAGGAAGGAGTGGTATTCAGTCAAGCTCACCACAGTGGGAAAACGGCTCAATCTGAGCAATGGGGCCGGTCCACCAAGACACTGGCCAGGAGGAGACAAACAGCTGGGGCAGATTAGTCAACATGCTCACTCCATGGTTAGAGGGGGATACATCTGCATACATTCTGATTTCTAAAATGATTCCCTTCCAAAATAGAGTACATGTGATAGAGTAAAACTCACACAAACAGTTGAATGTGTTTGCCTACATATTCTGACCTTTTGTGTTGTAAACTCTTTTTTTTTCAACCATGGGTGTCACACCCTGTGTACAAGTGTGTATTGTGTGTCTAGGCCAACAAAAAAAGAGAAAAAGTTGGTTGTCCGGTAACATGGGCAAAAATGTTGAGGTCGGTAGGTCCAATTTTTTTTATATATATCTAAAGCCTCATATCGTCATACTTTGCTAGGTTTTCACTGGTTATTACAGGAATGGATCATGTACAGAAATATGTGTGTAATTAGAATAAAAGTTCAGAAATAAGCACCTTATGAATAAAATTGGAAAATTTTGAAAAAAAAAAATCATCAACAAATCAGAAAAACTTTGAAAGAAATCTGAGGTTGGCCCTTTGAGCTTAGGTCATAGGCAAAATAAAATCCAAACAGACTCCAAAATCAGACTTTTCAGGCATCAATAGCAATCATTTGTTGATCAAATACACTTTTTGGGTAAGTAAATAATTGGAAAGATTGACATGGACTTTTTTTCAATTTTTTTCCTCCACTCAGATCTTGAAAAATCCCAGTGGTCAAAGGTAAAAACTAGAAACTTTATAAGCTGCAAGTTATCCAGGTATGGTATTTCTATGGCTATCTACCCTCCTGCTGAGGGAGCAGTAACTAGGGGGAGGTCCGTAGTGAGCCCCACTGCCTCCTGAGCCCCTCCTCCACTGGCACAGGGTGTCAGATGGCTGTGACAACACTGTATATATATGGGTGGGGCTCCAGAAAATGTCCATGAAGCAAATTAGTCATGTTTTCTTGAATAAATCTTTCATAAGATCATTTCAGGTGATATAACCAGTATGGTTACAATGATCTCAATGAGTACTTATGTAATAATTAAGGGATTAATAAAATTTTCCCTGTTTTTTGGTGAATTTTCCCACATTTTGCATGAAAAATACCAAAAAATCAATGTCCCCTGAGAAAAAATCATTTTCATTCAAATTCTTTCTCTATTCACAATGCAATTAGCCATTTTGCAATTCATAGAACACATTATAGAGATACTTGTCTACATCTTCCTTAATTTCCAAGAAAATTTTCAATTTTTTTTCATTATTTGGTGAGAATCTTTAAAAATAAAATTTTCCTCACAAAATCACATTTTTATCTAAAAAATTGATTATTAAAATAGATAAAATGATTTTCTGTTAGTCTTTTGACAGTAAGTGGAAGTCTGACACTCATATATTGGAGCAGGTATGCGAAAACCTGAATATCTTATTGTTTTCTCCCCATAAATGAGGCCCAAAGAGGGGTAGGAAAGTGACCCTGTTAAAGCTATTTTCTTTGGGGAATTATTTTCTATAGAAATATAAGGCAGATAAAGAAGAAATTCAGTTGACATTGTGTGTGGTTGGGGGCTCTACAGCACCTTATCATTTGACTTCTGAAATTTCACTTCAAAGTGTGATAAATTACAGTAAATGGTGATGTTACATTCATCAGATTGATGTTACGTTCATCGGATTCGCATAGATGATTTAGCTGTAATATTCCTAAGTCCTCCATAACAGTGAAACCAAATATCAATTGCGTACCCAAGTAGTGCACTGCACCAGCTTGTGTAAGTATTTTGTCAATGTAGATTATCGTTCTGCTGTAAAATGAATGCAATCATAAGTGTTACGTTCATCAGATTTATGTTACGTTCATCAGATTTATGTTACGTTCATCAGATCATTTGAAGTTGCATTAGGCCTTGATGCAATATTAGATATTTCATAGTTGTATATATTTTTGAGCAGTAGGTCACATGTGTGTCATCAAAATGACAATTTTACTCAAAGTCTGTAAGAATATTTTAATAATTTCTACATTTTCCATTAAGGCCAATGCTATATGTCCCCTATTTCAAGTGATGTTACTTTCATGAGATATTTTTGAAATGGGAAAATTTCAATAATGGCTCTAAATATGATAATAAATTTCATATCACCAGAATAAACCTTTGACTTCCTGACTATATCCACTTGTTTTTAGGCAGATATTTGATACCTTTTTCCTTATTTCTCATTGTGTTATGTTCATCGGCCTGTTACGTTCATCGGATAAACTGATGATAGCATATATATGGCATAAATCATCCATCAAGAAAATTTTAAACAACCATCATGGCTGAGAAAATCATTGTAATCATTATTGGATATAAATTTTCTGGATAGTTATATTCTTTTAATAGATATTTCATAATATTTTCTCATTTTCCCAAAAATGTTACGTTCATCGGATTCAGGCTAAGCACCTAGAGGAGAGAAAATCCTTTATATTGCATAAGTAGATCAAAGAAATATCTTTAGGCAAAGCCAATATAAGTGAATACAACTATTTCCTATTGTTAGTTAGTGGAACATTGTGCAATATTATGTTATTTTTGTTGTTTACAAGGATTTTTATATGTAGTGAGAGCGAAACCCTCTTTTCTCCATTTACCTGCTATTTCAATCATGACACAAGAGATGTGGAAACCAAGGGAAAATACAGATATGATATTATGTGGATAGAAGAGACACATCTCTACCAGGATCCAGTGAATATATTTCATTGTATATATATTGTTTGAAAAACATTTTTTCACAATTTTATCTCTTTTAATCAGATCTGATGAACGTAACACCCCTCTTTATCACTAAAATATATGCATTTTGATCTCAAAAATAGAAAATTATTGAAATATCCTAACTTCACAATATTTAGTTTTCTCATTGTTTATCACCTACATAGAGATGCAAAACTATAAAAGTCTAAGTATAGTTTCAAAAATTGATCACTTTTTCTCAAAATTGGACATTTTCTGGAGCCCCACCCATATACAATTATGAGATGCGGTCAGGGGCAAGAAATTCCATGTAAATACCCTTCCTGTGGTGGGTTCGACTGTATTGTAATACTACAGATTCATAACCCGTCCAATGTCGGCACCAGATTCATCATCCACTATGGGATCATGCCACCCACTATTTACGATGACAGCACAATTGGTATCGATCGTAGATTGAAAGCTTCCATGGAGGCTCCACATTTGTTATGGCGATAATAGGGGAGTTAGTGACAGAGTAAGGGTAAGCCGTGTCCACTCTCCCTACCTGCATCCCGTGCTTGTAACCCACAATTCGCTGTGTTACACACGCCAGAGCCAACAGCGTCGCTGAAAACCACTTTTGTTTATTGTAGATTTTCGACATCAACATCAATCAGTAAGCCATGGTAAAAATGGACCGAAAAAATATCAACCTACCCATTACATTCCATGTGCTGAATTCTGATTGGCTGCACCGGCCGTTTACCAGCAGGCAGCGCTCGCCTGCCGGAAACAGTCCGTCTTGATTACCACGTGATCAGGGGTGCTTTTACGACATGTCGCTAGGAGGCGGGCGTGTACATTCTGGCATTTACGTCAATGAACACAATGTCAAATACTACACAACACCCCTCACCTCTGAAAGCACGCGGCACTAGAGACCTCTCCCCAAACACAATAACATCAAATCTCTAAATAACGAGCGATATAATGAGACCTGCAAGGACTCAATTCGTTCCCAGAAAGTATCTGTGTATTTGTGAATGCTGTAATCAGGAATAGGGAAGCTCTCGAGGCAAAAGTGTGAGAATGAGTCAAAACCTAAACAGACACCTTCTAACTAAGTTATTCTTAACAACAAAGTTTTAATTAAGAAATGGTTGTTAGAATCAATCAAAACCAATTAGCTAGTTTCTAACGTGTCCCGGATTATTCAATTGTGTTGATGGAATAGTCACAAATACTACTCTCTGAACTCCCTTAATGGCCCCATTGTTCCGAAAGAGATAAAATGATAAACTGATCCGACAGCTCATTATTGGGTATATCGGATTATTGTTTTAATTAGAGCTCTCAGTGATTGATTTTATTCTACCACGATTAATCAACCCCACCCCAATTAGAGACGGTTTGCTAACTCATATGACACCATGTATATGTTCTGAAAATGGCGTCATCAAGAAACAAAGTATGATTAGGAAAATTACGATAGATTATAAAATGATAGGCTGATATCATGGACGATATATTATTAAACAATATATATCAGGCCTTATCGCCAGTAGCTGTCATTATGCAAGATATCGCGGCCTAATGGTTGTATCGACAGCGCCCAACTATAACATGAGGGTGTAATCAGAACCTATTGTACCCATGCTTTTATTATTCAGACTGGAAGAAATGAGAATAATCCACAGACTCAAGCATCATCAGGGTGTTTATCAGTGGATCTAAGCGTTCCTATTCATTAACAAATACCCCATTCAGGGGTTATTAGATAGACCTGTCGGGCATGTCAATCAACCCTCCATGGTAACTAGCCTGGGAAAATATGAATGGTACTAAAACTATTCATGCTATTGACATCAGCGGTGAAGTAATACAAACCCGGCTATGCCAATTGTCAGTATCCCAGCAAACCGAACACAAAGCCTTGAGTAAATAAGACCCTGCTGGACCTATGCCGACCACTCAGGTGGTGCTCAGAGATTGTCTGCTGTGTTTGGAGATGTCTGATTTACATATGGGTGTGCAGCGTCCGTGGGCATTCACTCTACATGTTTGCTGAGTCATTGTATCTGGAGGGTGTCGGGTTTGCTGCCGCTCCCCAGCGCCGTATCCAACCGACAACTCTTGCCAGATAGCATTTTCTAGAAGCAGATTAGTTCTCTTGTTTTCTATGTATAGGGCCATTGGGATACGTCCTTTGTGATTGAACTACTCAAACAATAAAAAAAAAAGAGAAAGAAATTGTCCATAGACATCTCTGTGTAATAGATTCATAATCGCCTAATGTTTCACAGAATCCCTGCTGCTAAATGTTAGATTCAGTAGAAACAGAGTAGAGCCACACAAACTGAGATGTATTTCTTTATCTTTTTCTCAACTTAGACATATGCCATACGGGTATCTCCTACATTAGGTATCTTTGCACTGGAGGACATTCACAAATGCAGATTTTCAAGAATGTATTTCCCTCTAACGAATGACTCTACCACAAATCTAAACCTGAATTTCGTCTTATTATTGTGACTCTACAGTCACTTAACAGAATGTAAAGTGCATACGGGTGAAGACAATACCAATTCTCAATGTGAAATTTCATGAAGCCTTGCGGACGAACGGCATTGGTGTTTACTAGTGGTTGGACCATCTGTTATGTAGAGGACAGTGCATCCCTTTCCCAACACGTTTCTAACTTTGACACGGGACCATGCTGGAGTAGATGTACTGCTGGAAGTAGCTTAGGTATCAGACAGAAGGCTGCCAGCTAGATGTAGTATCCCGCCCTATACCACTAGTTGTGGACTTAGCATGTATTTCAGTAATGAAATTTATACCTTCAAAGCCAGAGTAGTTCTTTGCCTGGGTTGTTGGTCATTAATAGGTCGATCATCAATTGTATAACCTTCTAGGAGAGGTAAAGGTTGCTAACACATGACTGAGCTCCATCTATATACCTGTCTGCAACTGCTGTGACTGTGCCAGCCCCAGAGATGGATGGCAGGTGTGATGGGATCTGAGGTCACTTTGTTCTATTTACATATAGCATGGGGACGGTGTAACATTAATCTTGTCACATTAACACTATGAGTTATATGTCGACCAACTCAATGCATTAGTCACTCAAACACCTATGATGTAAGCGTTCACTTTCTGGACGATAGGTATAGTGGCTGTTAGTAGCACCTCGAAAGTTAGATTTGAGTCAGGGGAATTTTTCTTTATGCCCGATGGATTCAATATTACAGAAAGGTCCTGTCACATGATTCCTCGAAAATATGATAAATATTTCAAAACATTACAATCTATATGGTATGACGTGTGATATTTTATATAATGGGGGAAAAAGTGGGTTGGGAAACATCAGAATAACAGAAAAGGACGGGGCGTTCTTCAAACAAGTGTTATTTAACCAAAGCTTGAAAGCACTAAATGCGACCTAAAGGCGGGGATGCATTATAGATACAAAGTAGTATACCCGCAGTGTGAAATATGCTGTAAGGTGGGGTATTGATTAACATTGTCATTAAATCACTCTGTAGCCGGTAAACGGTTAGTCTAAAGATGGATATGCTAATAATACACAGCGAAAAATAATTTTTTTATCCAAGAAAATAAACTAGATGTAGGAAATCTTTACTAGTTATGAGGAAAATTCTTGTCATAAGATTCATCAGTCATCTTGTCTTTAAGAAAAATCAAGTTTAGAACAAATCTCGAGCTACCTTCTTGATTTAAGTTTTCAAGATTATTTTTCCTTAGAAAATTTCTCAAAATTGGTAGTTTTGTCCACCAGGTAACATTATTTATCTTACAATCTTAAAACAAGAAAGTCTGATTTCTTGATATGAGATTTCTTAAACTAGAAGTGTTTACTTAAATATAGAAAAGGTATCTAGAACTAAGATCTTGTTAGAAATTGACCAAGAAATATTATCTTACATGCCAGGTAAGTATCATTTTCTTAATATGAGGAAATTACGTAGTCTGCCACTAGGTGCCAGCACTACCTGTTATGGTGAATTATTTGTGATACAAAGTACAATGTCCTAGCCTAAACTCAGTCCTAAAACATAAAAAAAAAGTTAAATAAAGTGAAAACTGAAGGAAACTTATTTGGAATTAATTTAGTATCAGGTCCATCGGTCTGATAGTTGATCGAGGGGATTTCAAGTCACAAAGAAAGCTAAACACCTTTTGCATAGATAATATGATAATATAAGAGCGGGATGTGTCACAGCGTTCCATATTTTTTACGGGAGGCGTGGCCCAGTCGGTAGCGCATCCGCTCACGGGCCGTAAGGTCGTGGGTTCGGTTCCCGGCCTGGCCGGAGCACAGTGGTGGTTCTAAACGTCGCCGTAAGGTGTCATTTGAGTTCCTCCCTGCTCTGGCTAGGCTGTGCTGGAAAGTCTCTCGGCAGTCATGGCAGACATGCCTGTCCATCTCTCACTATGCCTATGTAGTGACGGATGTAAAAGAACCATTGCCTCGGTAAATGTGTAGGGGCGTGCTTTCTATCTTCCCATAGATTCAGTCGCCATCATCCCCCCTCCCCATTAGACTAGGGTCCGGGCAACAACGCCACAAGGGTAATCTCACTTCGGTGTGGATACAACCCGCGGGACCTCTCGCCCTTGAGTGTCGGCCGCAAGGAAGGCACGAGGTGAGATAAAAATTCAATCAATCAATCAGCCTTTCATTAAGTTAAATACTTTGAATAAAGGTCTTATTCACTTATAAAAATGTGGCTTTAAAGAGCTGCATGTAATGTGATGAACCTCTGTCAATGAGATAGCCTTCTATGCCATCTAATTCTAAAGCATTTCCATAATAGATAAAAATCATATCCACTTTACAAACAAGGAAATTAACGTTTTTAAATTACTGGAAATGACAAAATATAGCTTATTTTAGATCAATATATGAGTAAGTTTATATTGAAATAATCTTCCATGAGAATTATTAACTTCCTTTAAGAAATATCCCAGAAAATTGAATCCTCATTTGAGAATAAATTACTTGACTTAATGACTTATTTATTAAGATTGTATTTCTTATTTCAATTAAGCTGGACATACCAAGATTTCAAGTAAAACTTTGTTACCTGGCGGACAAACTTGTCTTAAGATACTTTTACTTAAAATGAGAAATAAAAGAAAGCTATGTTTGGCTGTGTACAACGACCAGAGCTAGTTGAAACATCTGCATATTGAGAATGTTGGCGGAGACAGTAAGGTCTATAAGAAGGAGACAGCAGCCTGATGACTTGGTTATGAATATTTATAGCTGAGGTTATAGTAGGACACCATCTTACTTTACACCATTGTGCTCATACGGATAATTATGTAGAGCTTGGGCTAAACATAGATTCTTTTCATGACGATATTGCAGGTCAAGGTGACACAAATTAGTACATGGCTGCAGTAAAATAGAACAGGTTTCTATGACATAAGAACCTCCCAAGTCTATGTGAGTGGGTACAACTCTAAGGGTGGGACCTCCAAGCCAAAGTATACAACACTTTTCATATTCATGGATTAAGGTATGTTTCAATGCATGGAACTACAAATGGGAGATCACTATCCTGTGAAATAACCTCTTGTCCGTAGCACTTGTATTTGCAAATTATAAATGAATCGAACATACCACTATCCGTCCTGTGTTTCTAAGGGGAAAGTGGTCGTGGTGCATGTACCTGTCCATATTATACTGCTACTACATTTTTGTATATTACACTCTGTGAGTGGATACTGAGTTGGGGTTCGGTTTGATGTATCAGGAGAGCGGCCAACTACTCAGGAACTACATGAACAGGGCGTATGGAGTTACTCATATACATGTAGATTCGTGGCCGTGAGGTCATCCGTCTGCACTGTTTGTGGGGTTGATTCTGTGAGAGGGTATGTTATTCCTCAGTAGCCTGGTGGTAAAGGGTCTGACATGGGTATGACAGAAAGCCAGCACTGCTCAGCTACTCACCTACTGGTGACTGGCAGCTCTTACTCCTAGATCACATTAGCTTTATGCAAGTGAGAAGGTGGGAGAAGGCGCCTAGGGGAAGGTATAAAGGGGAGTGACTTTGGGGCCTCCTATACTTTAGTATTGCAACTGATGTTCCATAAAGCATTTCTGTGCTGTACCGTAAAGCAAAAGGCTATTTTACTGATGATCTCTGTGAAGCGGTCATCGTGTCAAAGGTTTTACCTGAACATTCCAGGAACACAGCCTACAGCTCTACTCATTTAGTTGGGTTTCCCCATTTACTATGTGCATTCTGCATTGTCAAGTTAAATAAATAAAACCAGTATTAGACTATGTAGTGGTGCAGCCCATATCATAACATATTTATATACGTGTATGCTTAGATTAGTAAGTGTAGTGTTGTTTATTGATATACCGTAAAGCCTACTTTCACTTAGTGCCAAGTATGTCGCTTTATCGTGATCTCCGTAAAGTGTCATAACCTTGCCGAGATGGCTTAAACAATATGCAACCTACTATCTAACACTATATTCTCTCTAGTCTATTATAGAACCTAGTGGGGTGCACTTGGTGTGCATTATTAACCTGCTCTGTGCAGAAATTAAGCAGCATATTTTTGTATCTACAAGAGAATATGTTTGACGCTCTAAAATAAAATCTACAGATCCTAGCGCCTTTTAAAAGGCTACTGCCAAAGTTCACATAATTTAACTCTTGTTGGTGACATGTTGTCTCCATTTCATCCTCTCCGATCAAACATTCTCACAAAGCATTCGGTCTGTCCTTCATTCCATGGAGACATTTAAGACGTCCACCCAGATCTGGATTACGCTTTAGGATCAATAACAATTTTGAGATAACTGTAATGAATACATAATGAAGAACTAAAATGAAGGGATCATGTATCGTATCATCTCACATTCTTCTCTTTGAATGCCGAGAAATCCCTCTTAACATGATAATTTAGTCAAGTTGACATTAAATCCTTTTTAACGGCATAGTTGCAGGATATTTAGTCATTGATTGAAATCTGACATTTTCTCAAAGGATCCCTGACTTTGAAATCATAGCCTCGTGCCCGGAACACCCCTAAGAGATTGACCATGACATTCAATTCAAACCATGATAAAAAAAAAACTCTTCTGCGATTTTCTGTTACCACTCCGCACCACAGTATGTCTGGAGCAGTGGAGTCTAATATCAGAATTGCGTCAATGGCAGGGGTAGACACTAACGCTGGCCCGGGAGCCAATGGCCCATAATTCTTGGTCCGGGCCCACAGTTTTCTCAGAATTTACCTTCCTATGGGCCCAGGTGGCCCACAGAAGTGCCTGACAGCAGTTTACCAAATTGATATATTTGTCAGTATAATCATGTCATATATCGTTGGAAAAGTAAAATAGCCAGGAATTCAGCCATCCTAGTTAAATCTTGATATAACTTAATTACAAAAAGTCAGGGTTAACTTTTCATCTAAAGTGGAAACATGTTCTGACCCACAGATCTAGATATGGGCCCGTAGATTTCTAAAGCTGCGGGCCCGGGCAGCCCACGGTTATAAAAGTTAGTGTCTACCCCTGCAATGGTGTTTACTTTAATTTCTATTTCCTCTGTTTCTTCCAGGGTCAGCTTGAGAAGGCCATGTACCATTACAGCCAGGCTCAGAGGCTGCTACCCGACCACAAACTGCTCCAGGAGAACATGAGGAAGCTGCAGAGGAGCTTCCACCGCCAGGGAGGATGAGGCCACGCAGGCCTTAAGTAAGGAAGGGTGAGGAGATGGCGTCAGGAGGAATAGAATGGATTCAAAAAAGTTTTGTGCAGGGAGGAGTGGGTGCTACATACAGGGTACAGGGCCGGAGTCATCAAAATAGACCTATGAACATCTCTCCAGCTGTGAGGTCAGCAAGTCATTTATCCAACACTACCTGCATGCCGCTCCTCAACCGTACCAACCTGCCCTCTGTAGGATCTCCTTTCCTGAATAATGATGCAGGGTTCACTCACTTTACGAGTGGTAATGTTATAGAGGGAAACTGCATTCATCTGTGTAGACTATCGATCTTAGGTAATGAGCTATAGGTGGCCAACAACTGCCCCTCACTACGATTGGAGTGCTATGTATGGGATGTGCAACACATAGTGGTAAGTCTAAAATCGTAGCTTTTGAGAAATGCATATATAGCTAACATACGTTACATATACCATAGTATTTACTATATACACTGTAAATAATGTGTGTTGCGGGAACACACAATATTTTAACACACATGGATATTCAACCCACTTTGAGCATTTTACTCACTTTGAGGGCATCAACACACTTTTTCTAACAAACTTACACATTTTTTTCTCAAAAGTGTTTAGGTATTGAAAAGTGTGTTAAATCAACACACATTTTATTAATCCTTCAGTCTTATCAGTGGTATTATGTAACCCATTAATTGCCCCCCACCTAACCAGAGGTCAGTTATAACAGTTACACACAGTCAGTTTGAATCTGCACCTGCTGGAGAGAGGAGTGTCTTCACTTCTCTGCTTAATTCTGGTAAGTAATCTTAAATATCATCCTCAACACTAGTGCTATACAAGCTGTAAAAGAGTGTAGTAAGTTGGTTTATCATAGATTTACACCACATAAAGAAATTCTCTAAAAGCTGTATCAATATGCTGCCTAACATACTATCCAGTGTAGCATACAGTCTTCATTCACCAATTCTTCTGTTTCAGAAAACTACAATCTGCTTGCTCCAGTCACTAACAAGTTCCCATGCTGATTTGTGATTGACAAAATACCAGGAATAGGTAAGTGGGACTATTCTGCACTTTAAATATAATTCTTTATCATTTTATTGTACCTACATAGTGACTTTTTTACATATGGGAGCCTAGACTCAGTCACTATTCTAAATTCTAGACAGATATGTTATCGATGTATGAGTACATTTTAATGTAGAAGTCTAAGTGATATTAGGACAATTTATGCACTAAATCAACATATCATAATTATGGCCTTATAAAAATATATTGTTATTCCTTTCCAGATTAAGTATGTGTGCCTCATGGTTACCTTCCTCACAGCATCCCAGGACAATAACAAGTACACCAAAATGAAAATGTGAAGAAATAAAGGCTAAATGCCCCCCACCCACCCAACTTATTGTAAAAATATTAACTCACTTTCATTACTAAACACTTTATGGAACAACACACTTTCTATGAACACACTATATGCATGAACACACTTTTAGCAACACACTTTTGTTGTAACACCCTTTTGATATGAACACACTTCTTAACACACTTTTGGCAAAAACGTGTTGTGTGTTAAAAAAATATGTGAGTAAAAATATGCTGCAAAGAAGTGTGTTACAAAGCGTGTAAATGCAACACACATTTCTTACAGTGTATAGTATTCTGTCACGCAGAGTATCTAGTTATATTATTCACTGTAGAAATATGCATATCATTTTCGAAAGGATATCATTCAATTCACCATCTCTGTATCTCAATTGCAAATAAACATGTGAAAGTCCTTGAGGGTTATTCAATTCACTCCAAAGAGAAATGTATCAATCAAGTTACAACATGGCATGTAACCGAACTCATGGTACTTGGGGCAGACTTATTTTTAACAAACAAAAAAAGGAAATAGTAATAAAAAAGTTTTCAGAAAATGCTGTCCTTTTTCATTTACATTTTCACTCGTCGTTTTCTCAAAATACATTTGCATTCGTCAAATGTTGCCCGAGGAAAATAAAATCGTTATAATGTATGGAGACGAGCTCTGTGCACGTGTGTTCCTTTACACATTAGATAACGTTGGGTAGAAAAACTGTCAAGTACATACCAAATCTATCGGAATGTATTGAAGTGCCCTGTTTCACTCCGTTTTGTCCACATCGTACTTCAAGTCGCATATAATGAAGCCTTTCTTCCTTGCCTTCCTTTTTTTCTTTGCATCTTTTTTTCATCTCATTAACCAAAATGATTTTCACAGTCTACACAGACTCACAGTCACGGAAATTGTACCTGTCACCCAACCCTATCGTACTTCTCATCCTCCACGGAGAGCTAGGAAAACAATTGGGAATTTGTCAGGAAGCAGATGGAAATCAATATTCAATATTTAAAACAAAAGCCCCCTGCCAGTGCCAGACTAGTGGCTGAGTGAGTGAGGCTGTGTGCTGGATGGGTAGATAGGGCTTGATGCGAGCAGAAAGGACTTGCTCACTTCGTATTTGATTGAGGCTATTGTAGATGGCAGACAGGGGCTAGAATAGACTCTGGGGGTTAGGATAGAGTGGGCTGGAAGAGATTTATACCTTTAAAGGCAGCGTAATGCTCTAATTCATTTGTTTTAGTATGCATGCAGCATCCGGGAAAAATTGGCCACCACTGCATATATGTATCCTGTCAAATTTACGGTGTTAACTCACCCCATCCGCAAAGTTATAGAATGACCCTAATGATTGCAGTGTCGGCGAGTAACTCACCAGCTCTACAACGCTGCAATATATGATAACAAACGAAAATGAATCGTCTATAGCAACCACACTGTCCTTAAATGGTTAAAAGGACTAGTTGGGATTTAGGGTTGGGACCAGGAGGAGGTATTTGGGGAGGGATGAGGGCGGGTGTGTTGGAGTTATTCAGGCTACTGCTCAGGCGCCACATTTCCTAAAGTATTAAACACGTCAATCACAAGGACTTAGCAGGGTGTGGCGGGCCCTCTGTATGAATGCCCGCCACGTATTGAGGCCGGGGCGTCAGGAACGCACCAGTCACAGAGAACCAGACGGCACTGAAGACGCCTCCACTGTGAGGGGAGCTATAGGGTGATTAGAGAACTTGGTGGGTGTGGGAGGCAGGGTAGAGAAGGGTGGATGAGAGGGATCAGTGGTAAGGTGGGAAGAGGAGGAGGGACATCGAAGGGAGGGGGCCTAGAAAAGGGCGAGCGAATGGGAAGAAGTCAGGGAACAAGTTGAGATGTTGGAGGACATTATGGGTGGTATGCAGGAAGAGATGGGGGAGGGTGACGTGCAGAGGAAGCGGATGGAGTTGAAAAAAATGAGTAGGAAAGTAGGGAGGGGGAGGAGGGAGTGGCATGCAGAGCAAGGGGATGGACTTTACGGATGTGAGGGATGAATTAGGGGGGGGGGGGGTGGAGAAGTAGGGAGGGGGAGGAGGGAGTGAGGTGCAGAGGAAGGGGATGGAGTATAAAGATGTGGGGGGAGAGGCAAGCGAGCCTAGAGTAAGGCATAATTGCCGTTGGGCTCATGGACATGTTAGAGAAGAGAACATGTAGAGGAGGAAGGGGAGAATGAAGGGACTGAGGTAAGGGGACAGTGGGAGTCTGCTTGTTCATGTAATAGCTGGTCTATAGGCTATACAAGAGGAACGCTTGATGGTATGGGATTAGTAAGAGAATTCCCCGGCAGCACCCAGAAAGCTTCAATCCCTCCCCTCTTCTACATCCCCCAGTAGATCCAACCACTAGCCTTGAGTACGGCCCCCTCCCCTCCCTTCGGGTGAAGTACCCAAGCCAAGCCTCCCCTGACACCCCCACCCATCTAACTCCCACAGGCCGTGCACTCTATTTCCTGAGGCCCTAATGAAAACACCAATAGCCCCGCCGTGAGTCACAACCAAAAAGCCAACTGTTTGTCTCACAACAGTGGAGCGTGCATATGTGAGCCCAGATAAGATTTTACCCCGTCAGTCTCTTCAGAGAGTCTCCAAGTGGCCCTGTTATGGACTTCTTGTGTAACTCAGCCCCAACCAATATTAGTTCCACTATGACGTCAAAACCCATGGGACATATCGAGTGTTGAAATATTTTAAACATATCCAGTTATTTTACTCTGAACCTGCTAAAGCGTTTATAAAAAGACAATTCCCATCATCCTGACAACCCTGAATTGTTTTCCTTGGTTGTTCATCTGGGAACAAGATATCCCAACGAGATTCTGTAGGAGTGATGAAATGCTAAACGCCTCATAAGTGATTGTGACTTTGGTGGGGAAATAAACCTTGGTTAGTACTCTGAATAAATGTAAATACTTTCTAAAGCACGACATTGCTAAAATTTAATGTCCCTGTCGTAGATACGTATTGATTCAATTTCAAAAGTAAAATGCTTCGTTAAATGAATACACCAGAGATACACATTTTATTCCCTTATGAGTATGCTTAGAGAACATCTCTCTATTCTAATTGAACAAGTAAAAAGCCTTAAAAGTGGGCAGAAACTATCTAAGTGAATGCTGGTTGGAACCATTAAAATCAATTGCCTCTGCTGCCGCCATTCCCATATGACAGCACGGTGTAAAACAGGCTATGTGATATAGGGGTGTAGAAGGTCCTCTGCAACACGCCAGGTTATGAAACAGTATCCAACACCAGGCCAGGAGGTTATTTCAAAAGGATGTTAATCATCACTCTTTTGAAATATCAGCCTGGTCTGACAGAATAGGGCCTGGTCTCTTCTTATCAAGTTATCAACTTGCAATCAAGGATAGTGCAGCTTCTTGCTGCAATTGCAGGGTCCCAACAGTGTCCGTGCTCTGTGTTTTACACATCAGGATTATACATATGTTATAAAATGACCTCTCAGGGACACACATGGATATTAAAGAAATATTAAGGAAGCTGCTTAATTCCTACGTAGGTCAAATGATCTAACCGGAAAATAGTCAGCATTTTATTTGCAAGCCTAATCTTAAGTATATAGTCAGTAAGTTTGACTGGATGGACTGTAGCCTACGTACAGTGACCAGCAAATCTTCATGTGAAAAAGTGAGTGAGTGAGTAATGGTTGTTTAACGCCATTTCGACAACTAAGGTCATATTCATGGCAAGAAGAACCTTACAATTTCACCGATGAATGTGTCGGTGCCCGCACATATGTGCACCACACACATCCTGAGGGGATAGGAAAGAAGAGATATAGACCCTTTTAAGTGGGCTAGGGAAGCCCTCTTCATGTGAAAAGATGGTGGCTTACACAACTACAACCCCACACAGTCCTATATGGGCACTAGATGAAATAAATGCGACAGAGCTAATTCAATTAGGGCTGGTGGTGGTGAGAGGGAGAGCCGGCAATCTCTGGCTGCACGTCTCACCCATCGACATTGTCATAAGTATTTTGTGGTGTGATTGATTAACGGGCAGCCTTGTTATGAACCAGAACACCAGTGATTATCATGACTCTAGTAGGGAAAGGTACACTGGCTTCCAAGTCATATACAAGCAAGGTTCTGGTAACTGGCACCATCACAATCCCAGTACAAGATGAAATACGTGTACAAAATTCACATCTATTTAAAGTACGAAATTCAATGTATCTATCGAAATCCCAACGGTAATTATTTTTTTCTCCAGTTTTCAGGATGAATTGTTATATACTAGCCCTTTTCTATGTGTACAAACATCCCAGTGTTGGGTTGCTGGGATATAACACCACCGTTAGATCATACGGTTGCTTCTCAATGTTAATGTGACGGTCTATGAGTCGACGCCAGTATAAGAGACCAGGAGGTTAATTCAAAAGGCTCTGCCATCGCTACCTATGAGATGTTAGTGATTTCCCTCCCTTATTCTTTACTACTATGGTAAGCTAGGTCTGCCTTCCTTTCTGATAGCCAGCTACTTTTAGTGAGCGCTGTTAGCCTCAGCCCTGCTTTCACTATTCCAAGCAGCTAACAACTGTGCAGAGTGGCAACAGGTCCACAGAGAAAAAATAGCAGTGGAAGGTAAAAAAGTAGCAGTGGAAAAACTTGTTCTCTCAAGAGTGGCTACACTGGGGATCTGCTAATTATATATACCCTGTCGGGTGCACTTGACCCTGAAATGTCTTCAAGTGCATCACCCATGTATATATTTAGAAGGATTCTTCTCAAGGAGGGCTGAAAGGAGAACAAGAGGTGCATGAGAGCTTTTGGTCAGTCACATTGGGCCTAGGAACTGGTAAGTCACCTGTTTCTGTACGATCAAATTATAGCTTGTATTTTAGAAGTACAGTGCCCCCCTGCACCAACTAAGAGAGAGAATGGAAGCATGACATTACTATCCCCTTAATGCATGAGTAGACTCTAGAGCCCTCAAGGACTATGAGAATATCCATTCAAGTGCTCTTAACTCATGAGTAGCCTCAATAGCCCACAAGGACTCTCAGCAGGTGCATTCACTTTTGTGAGGAGGAATGTCCCCCACACAGGTGCTTTTGAACTCAGGGGGAACCACTATCGTTTCTCAGTATAAAATTAGGGGTGGTGTTAGTACTGGAAGTGGAATAGTGAAGGACTGCATAGTACTTCCTATTAGTAACTGGCCTAACACCACTAGCTATTTTATTGTAGTAACATTAGGTCTTATGAGATGGAAGAGATGTGTCTACGCTAACATTGCATAGGTAGCGATAGCAGAGCCTTTTGAATTAACCTCCAGTACTTAGTGCAAAATTCACACCATGCATTCTTCATATTGGTCACCACTCCCTAGCGTAATGTACAGACTGCCAGAAGCCAGGGGGCCATTTGTGAAGACACTACGCCTGCACACAGCCACTACGCCGGACAAAGTTGAACCAGCATGGACGCCCGCTGCACGCAATATGAACATATAACACAACAGTGTAACCTAGCAACCAATGTGTGTAGAAGCCAGTAGGTGGGAGCACAATATCTTACTTGTTTAACATTACTAACACCCCGGGGTGTTTGTGCACGCTAGTGCCAATAATCGTATGTAGTGCTCTACGACTGCTCTGTACGATCAGCCTTATGTAATTATTACATAGAATTTGGCAGGGCAGTCGTAGTTCTGCAGCCACTACATTACCAATACTATATTGGGCTATAATGTCACTAAATTAAGGGTCCCCACTACAATTTGAAGGTGAGCAGTCGTAGTGTGTTAAGAAATGGTCTCCAGAGTAAACATAGTATGGTATGCACTTGCAAAGGGACTTAGGAAGGAGTTGTAGGGATAAGGGCACTGGAGGCCGTTTCCAAGGTATACATACCACTCTTCCGACACTCACGCTCTCTTTCCAGTGTTTACAGAATAGCAGCCACCTCTGGAGGGTCTTGCCAAAAGAAAACGATTTTTAGATTTTTAAAACATGCACGTTTTCGCCTTGCCAAAAGTATTCTTGCCTTATCAAAAAGTGAAAACGTGCATGGATGCTTGATCCTCAAAGAGTGCACATTTGCTATAATGTATGTGTTATACTGGGGGTTGTTTGGCAATGCAGTCCAAACGAGTTAGACCATGCTCCCACAGATCAGTGATCTCTGAAAGTTTTTAGTCAGGTTCTTCCTCGTTTTCTTTTGGCAAGACCCTCCTGTAGTTTTTGTTGATAATAAGGTCAAGGGAGAACTGAGTTTTCAGGGCGTTCATTCATCCATGACAATTACAGAGGGCATTGGTCAAACCCTGTACATCCTGTCCATACCTATGTATACCTCCCAATTATACAGGTAGTGCATGTACCTTTACTGTTTGCTATGTGGACTATATAATATATCTAATAGCACTTATTATCTATAGGTGGGTATGGCTTTATCCTCCATAGTACACCCACAAGGTTCACTGACTCAGTAGCAGAGACAGGCTGTATAGTGACCCTAGATGTGGCAGGAAAATAAGGGCCTTTGAAATAAGGGTTTGCTCCCATAGATGACCTCAGGTGACCACAAGTAAATTGAGACAGAAAGTGACCTATAGGTCATAAATCAACAATGGTGGTTTAATGGATCCATGCAGGTCTTCACCTCAGCAAGGAAATGTTCAATATTACAGACATTTGTACCTTATTAACATTACAGTAACAAGTGGCCGTTAGGGAGTGATCATTTTTTAACAACAGGGGGGGCCGGTGGGTTTGAGGGGGGGTCAGAATTTTTTCAACCCCTTGACCGGGGGGTCAGAATTTTTTTAATACCTCTGATGGGGGGGGTCAAAATAATTTCACCTGTTTTCAGTGGAAAACCCCGCACTTTACTATAGGCTAAAAGGGGATGTTCGCGCGTGATTTTTGTCCCTTATGGGGGGGTCGAAAAAATTTTACCCCCTTGAGAAGGGGGGGGTCGAAATTTTTTTTGCGCGTCCGTGCGCAAACCCACCAGCCCCCCCCCTGTTGTTAAAAAATGATCACTCCCGTAGCACTAACAATAATATGTCGACTCTGAGTGAATGGGGCATGGGCAGTTGGATGGAACAACCCATTCTGTTGATGATGAAGATCTAGTGTCCTGTAGAATTGACCACGAACTTTAGGTTACACCAACTATCCGATGCATGGCGTCCTGAGGCATCGTCCGTGATGTAGTTGTTGCAGATCCATCCTAGAGAGTGGTTAGATATGCCAGGGGGGAAGAGTAGTACATAATCCTTATATTGGATATGGTCGTAATGACCCTAATGAAGCTATTATGGTGGTTGGAGGGTTTGCAGGCAATAGAAGATTGACACAGTCCATGGTCGATTTTCTCTAGTGCCTTTCTCATGAAAGACGGCTTCTCAAATCTGAAATTAATTCGATTAGCTCTCATGTTAGACGTGAGGCAAGATGCAGCATCCAGAACTTTGAGATCAGGAGGGTCTTGCAAAAAAACAAACAAAAAAAACGCGCAGGTTTTTTTTTATTCTTAATAAATCTTCACTGTTTAGATAATACGTCCACGTTGATTGCAACTCAAGAAGTGCGTTTTTCCCAGGCATTCTGCTGTAAAAGTATTTGTCAATGCCATGAAAATGAGTTAGGCCATTCATGTTTCCCTCGGTTCTGTCTAGAAAATAACTACAGAGGTTCTTCCTCGTCATCCTTTGGCAAAACCCTCCTGGACCAAACCCTACCATTACGTACTATGCATGCTATAGCTTGGATACAAACTTCCAACATTTTCTTTCTACGCGTTGGCCTTAATGAACACGAGGGAAGGGTGGGGTGTACAAGCACACTGTAAGAAAACATAAATTTTCTGGAATGTTATTAAATGGACCTTGCCTTGGGGTGGTGTTTATTTGCCGAAATCCACTTGTATGTTGGCATACAGGGAAACCTTGGGCTTGTATGTTGGCATACAGGGAAACCTTGGGCTTGTATGTTGGCATACAGGGAAACCTTGGGATTGTATGTTGGCATACAGGGAAACCTTGGGCTTCTATGTTGGCATACAGGGAAACCTTGGGCTTCTATGTTGGCATACAGGGAAACCTTGGGCTTCTATGTTGGCATACAGTGAAACATTGGGCTTGTATGTTGGCATACATGGAAACCGTGGGCTTCTATGTTGGCATACAGGGAAACCTTGGGCTTTTTGGAATGCATTCAACGAACCACAAATATGACGTAGGTTTGGAACATGCTAGAGGCTCGATGCATCATAGACTACACAATATCAGTTTAATGTGATCAAATTAAATAGACTGCCTACTTCCGCGGTTAAGCGGCAACAACACTAGCAGAATCCTTGGGAGAAACATTCAAGTGACATATGATACACTGCCATTGATTGAAGATTAATTCAATTAGTGCTTCCCTCCACTTCACCATTTCATCACATCAGGCTACATTAATAGTATTAAGCTGGTTCCTCCAGGGCTGTCTATAATTGATGACTCAGTTATGTGGGTGATTGTCCTCCTACAAGGTGTTGGTTCCCACCATTAACCAGATAATCGGCTTATAGTAATCCGATAGTAGAGTCCCATGGTGGTATACAGGTGGTGTCTCTGGTATAGTTATGTATGCAGCATTCATCATACACTCATGTGCCACACAGAATGGCACCAGTGACATAGCCCTGGTGCCTGCAATATGTGTATGGATATATATATATATATATATATATATATATATATATATATATATATATATATATAAATTGCTGTCATTCATGGTTTAAGGCAGTTATTCCTTTTAGCTCTAAAGTGGTGTGTCCATAAGGCGCTAGAATTTGTAACGATGCGCTATAAGACTTTGGGTTACCTTATCTGCTCCATTATGATGTACAATCATTATTAGCGCCTTATAGAGGGAGTAGCTCTGGTAGAATACTAATGCACCTAATCAATAATCGTAAGTCTGGATTACAGGTTACCTTTTATTGAACATTCCATTTCCAGGTGAAGATACAATCCTTAGTCACATTAACTCCTGTTGTGTTCTATTAGAGTTCATCCAAACCCTTAACATGTATATATATTTCAATCGCATGCCGACTTCATGTCTATGTGTGTGTGTGTGAGACCTCTGCTGGTAATCACTGAGGTTTAAGTTACAGCTTTTATCTAACACTCGTAATCCTACATAGTGCTACAGATGATACAGCTGGTGCACTCTCCTATTGGATTAACTCCGCGAGTATATCGCCCAGTTGCCGACCCTCTAGCTTCGTGTGTTATCTTACTCCAATAATAATATATCTCTTCCTTTATCGTCCTTTATGTGTATTCCTCTGTCCCTTTACTAGTTCATTATTCTTCAGGTAGGGACCCCTTATGCCCCTGATAGCTTATAATCATACTTTGGCCCAGTTTACTACCTTGGGCCGCTTATGCTGGTAGTTTCATGTATGTTAATATTATCTTATTATTATGTTAATTGTAAGGGGCCTTCTTATTCTCTGATTGTACTACCTTTTGGACAAGCTCCCTGGCTGGTCGGTGTAGGTGGGAGGGTGTATGGTATATCCTGTTTTCATGATTCTTCTAACCTTTACCCATCTCTTTTTATCTTGCAGGTGTGGTTCTCCCCAGTCGTCTTCCACCTCTATGTTAACCCTTTATGGACCATGTTAACTCTTTATGGATTGCAGTCTATATCTATGTACATTATTACATTTGACACTCGTTATTTACAATAAACGTTACTAACTACTCTCCTCTTATACTCCCTTGCACAACGACAGAATATTTCTATCAGCAACCATGCTCATCGATCATTTCCGATGATAGGAATAAAGAATGATAGATATCATCATCGAAAATGGACGATGTAAGTGTTTTTATTGTTAGAAATGAACGATGGAAGTGTTTTTATCGTCAGAAATGGACGATGGAAGTGGTTGCCAATAGACATATTCTGTCATTACATATTCTATCGCCCGGGGGGGGGGGGGGTAAAGAATTGGAATCGGGTTCTGTCAGAGGTGCTATTTCCAAAACTTCACTTATCATTGAAGTCTATCTTTGATCCATAACAAGTAATTTCTACCAAACATGAAGGGCTTTGGACGTGGGAATATTTTATTTAATTTTCATTATTTACATAGATTCTTGTCACAGCTATAATGGTACCTTAGGTCAGCCTACCATATGCCTATGACTCATCTACTGCAGAATCTGATCTTCCACAGTACAGATGTTCTCACAAGAGGCCCACAGATCTATATATACTGCCAACCTCACCACTGGTCATATTCTGGCAGGAGGTTATTGCCGAAACAATGAAAAAGTATGCTAAGTTCTAAATAGTTAAGCTGACACAGTTACATTCTGTTCCACCCTCCACCTTCTTACTACCCGATTAGAGTGAAAAGGAGAGGAAATGGAGTCAACCCAATTATAAATAGAGTCAAGATAGGAGTTAGTGCGCTGGACTATAAAGACTTTTGCAACACAGGAGACCAAAGTGACTGACTCTCTTCACTTCTCAGCTTAACTCCATTCGTGGAGTCAGAGACTATGAAGAGTCAAAAATTCTTGACTCTCCAATTCAGTTTTGACAAATAAGTAGCTAATACTTCTCATAACTTCCACCAAAGGGCCTCACCTTCCAGTTTGTAGAGTCTTGCACATGATATGGTGTTGTGACTATTCAAATCCACCATAGACCGTGCCCACAGCGTGACCTATATAGCGCCGGCGGCCATGTTGGAAATACCAAACGTAAACAATGCCACTCCCCCTCACTGCACTGCAGTTAAGCAGCCTGAAATGGCTCAACATTTTTGCAAATAACTTCTGAACGAAATGTCTCCCATACTATCCAGGGGTATGCTTAGAAAGCCCAGACATTGGGGAATCTGCGGATATCCAAACATCTGATTTCTGATGAGTATGATGGATGTAGGAATAGTTTTTCTCAGGTTTTCCATTTTTCAGAAATGCCTGTCACTGTCACTAGTGTCAGTGCATGGGTAAATGAGAAAGTTAATTTCCCTTGGCCACATTCTTAGCCCCATAACTTAGGGAGTGATCATTTTTCAACAACAGGGGGGGGGGCCGGTGGGTTTGAGGGGGGGTCAGAATTTTTTCAACCCCTTGACAGGGGGGGGCAGATTTTTTTCAATACCTCTGATGGGGGGGTCAAAATAATTTCACCTGTTTTCAAATTTTTTTTACTGCCGTCGAGGGGGGGGCGTAAAAAATTTTCGCGTGTCCGCGCGAAAACCCACCACCCCCCCCTGTTGATAAATAATGACCACTCCCTAAGCCATGCACTGTTTCTAGTACAACATATCATGTTTCCTGTGTGCCAGTACATATAGATGTATGCAGGCAAATCAGCTTTGAAAGGTCTCAGGATTGGAGGGATTATGGATATATATAGAGACCAAATACCACTAAATGACAACAAATGGAATGTTTTGGTAACTATGGTTACTAGACCTGACCAGTAGTATCACATCCTTAACTGAAAGTCTTCAATGAGTTATGAGAATTAAGAAAATGTAATATGCCAAGCCCTTATCAAGGAAGAGGATCAAAATTACACATGGTCTCATAAAACAAAAGATGAAATCATGAAATAAAGTAAAATAATGTAAAATCTTCAAATAATTCTGGGCACAAAAAGGTTAACAATGGGTGAATAGTGAAGAAACAGGAGGCTCAAACTAATCAGAGTTCATCTTTACATTTATGTCACCTCATAACTTTGCTTCTAGTTGGAATATTTGAAAAATTCTTTCAGTTTTGGAAAGCTCAAAATGCCAGGAATGTGTGAGAATGCTTTGTCTATGCGTGAGAACGTGAGAAAGTGTCAAAATGCGTGAGTCTCACGCCCAGGGCGTGAGACTTGACAGCCCTGCTACAGTAAACAGTGCTTTCATGTGGGTGGGGGGGAGTCCCTGTATTTCCAATATGGCCGCCGTGACGCGGTGTGACGTCACGTGGGATTCCTTTATACGGAGTGGCTGGGTAAGGTCCGTTTTCCACCACCTGATATGCCCCCTCTATCAGTCGACAGCGGTATCACGCAACCACCTTTGCCAGACAGGGCTGCCATGGGTCTCAATGGAGGGGCATGGCCTCTGTCAACCGATGAGACTATCTAGCAAGGGTCTATCGGCCGATAGAGGGGACATATCAGGTGGTGGAAAATGGGCCTAACATCGATAGTCCACTTGGCCTCTGTCGTATGATTGAGCCATACATTTCCTATATCAATTCCTGCGATAGAGGCCTTAGTGGACTATCGATGTAAAGGAACAGCTATATAGCTCACTGCTTCTCACTGCTCCCTTTGTCATACCATCAAGCCTAGGATGGCTATTACACCTGCAAAATACCTTATGTCGATAGTCCACTTGGCCTCTGTCGTGCGATTGAGCCACACATTTCCTATGTAAATTTCTGCGACAGAGGCCTTGTGGACTATGGGTGTTATGTCGATAGTCCACTTGATCTCTGTCACACGATTGAGCCATACGTGTCCTATATGAATTCCTGCGACAGAGGCCTAGTGGACTATGGGTGTTAGCTGTAATGCATTGAAAGAAAGATATAGTTACTGGTTGGATCGACGATAGTGTAGTTAGTTGATCGTTGTCGATGGTAGCAAAGGCCACTTTATACCTGACAACAATTGTTCTACCTATAAAATCTTCTGAAGTAATGAAGGAAAGCTAAATTGCATTACGCATTCCACCCTGTCAATGTTGGTAAATGTTTGGTGCCGTTGCCATGACCCATGGTCTTGCCTTTCGGAAAACGAGGTACCTGCTTCTAACATTAACAGCGTCCAAAGTACCCCACACCCAAACCCACATGTCCAGTGCTGGTGCTGACCTGCTGCTCTCTGTGTAGTCCACTTTAATCTTTCATCCCTCACCGACCTAACGACCGCTCCAGTCGCTTCATTACCAGCTCCTAGAAGCCATTTAGGTCACGTCACCCTACAAAGCTAGACAGCTTCTCTTTTATCGGCTGATCAAGCACCCCGATCACAACATTACACCGCCGCCCTTTACTCTTCTCATGGTTCTGTGGCACGCCGTTCTACCCATAACGCGACCTTTAACGTTTTCAGAAGGCGATTACGAGGGTATTCGATCACTGAAGGCAAAGAGGTCGTCAGCGAAGCAGCCGAGATGTTGTGTGAAGTAAGCTTATGAGATAAATCTAAAGAGGTAGACCTTTACCCTATTCCCCGGGTTGTGCTGGACTCAAATCTCAATAATTTGGGCTAATGCAATTGGAATTGATTTCTTAATTGGTTTTATTGAACTTAAACATGAGTGACTTTCGAATACACAGCAAGTGGGTGTTTTGGTGTAGTTGGTTCTCGGATTCATCCCTTTAATCAAGCATATATATTACAATTTACACCGAGTAAATTTACTATTATCATAAGGTCGAATCCCACAATACAATCTAACCCTGGAAAGTTCTTGCAATTTGGGAACTCTTGCAGATAGGGGGACTTGCCTTTACTGCAAATTGCAAGGCTTCTAACATGCCATTGCATTTTAAAAATCCGAATGTTGCAATTAAACTGGCCCTCACCCTTGCAATGTAGATCTGTAAGCTGCATTATATTGCAATGCCATTCTCCTTGATATTTAATTTGCAAGCTGTTGTAAGTAAGCACAGTGCGAAATGAGACCAAAATTGTGTGTGTAATTTATACAGACATTTTGCATATGAATTGCAGGGTATGGGGCAAGTTGAGATTGCATAGTGGAACTTTGGTTGCAAGTTGAAGTGAACACAAATCCCTATTTGTCAATGACTTTATCCACATTTCTGTAAATTGCAAGTGAATTCTGTAAATTGCAGAAACTTTTCACTTTAGCAAGGGAAAATATCTAAATATAAACATCTTAACTTCAGTGCAAATCTACAAGGGATTCCTTGCCATTGAAGCCCCCATAGCCGTTATAGGTCTTGCAATATAAGGAGAGAGCCCCAAATTGCAACAGGTGACTAAATTACAGAAACTTTTCAGCCAAAATAGCATCATGGGATTCGACCTATAGAGCTGATAATCACACACACACACACACACACACACACACACACACACACACACATATATATATATATATATATATATATATATATATATATATATATATGTGTGTGTGTCTGTGTGTCTGTGTGTCTGTGTGTGTAAAATGACCGGCGTTCCATATCAGACCTCTAGGGTCCAATGCGGGAATCCTGCTCAAAATGAGCCCAAGTGGGGAGCTCTCCTCCTCCTCCCTCCTCTGCCTTCCCCAACACCAACCCTCATGTCCCCTGTTGATTAGATCTAACCGCGTAGTACACAACATGCCCTAATTCACTTATCGACGAGAGCCAATAATTAAAGCACAGGCGGACCGTTTCCCTGCTCTTTCATCTTCTAGTTTAATTGTGGTCTGCTATAAGTCAAACTCTCCTATAGGATTGAAACAGGTTGGTGAGATACGTTCTTGGAATTAAAGAACCAGTTCTGTCTATATTGCTGTCTGAACAACTTTAGCACATGTATCTTTGTGTTATCTTTCAGTTACATAACATAATGATGGCCAGACAATATGATTACGTTTCTCGATCATTTTTATTACCCTCTTGTTATGGTGAGGCCATCGTGTGCCACCGATGGCTAATGTAGTAAAATCTATGCAATGGAGCAACGTGTTAACAGAGTTAGGTTAGATACACAGTGCACCTCAGAATTATAGGTATAACGGTATGTGCACAGGCATACATATATCACATGTTAGGCTTACATATATCACAAGTTCAGCACAGCAATGTGGCAAAAAGGGCTTTAGACCGTAGGCTATTTCTTTAGGCACTACGACTACACACAGCCACCACGATTTGAGACTCACAGGGATATGGAAGGTGGGAGGTATTGGCCTAGGACTGCTCTGTATGATTATTACCATTAGATATCCGTTTATTGACCACTGACATTGTGGGTAGGCCTAGAGAGATAGGTCAGGTACGGTGATCTTATCGTCACTTGAACCAGGTATCATGTTGGAGTCGGATGTCTTGATGAGAGCACGATGGGCTTATCAAGATGCCGGTGTGCGGGCACGCTGGCAGGACCAGACGCCGACGCTCCCGGCAGGGGGCCAGGACACCCGGCCACGCGCGTGCCTGAGCAACACATGGGGCACCATGAGCAGCTCAGCTGCCCCCAGAAGGGGTACGCGACGCGACTTGCAACCAGGTGGCAGCGTTCGACAGATAACATCACAGTGTCCCAAGAAGGACATTTGGTGACAAGTGAAGGCATCCCCACGCGATGAGGTAAGTAAGGTGTCTATTAATTGACACGCCGCTTGGGGGATGTCAACACAGACCTGTCAATCACAAAAGGGCCTACTGTTTGACCATGCCCTAATTGAGTCTCATCAGCATTCTAATTGGCTGAATTCATTTCACCCTATGCCTGAGGGCTTGACCCCAGGGGGCTACTTAAGTAGCAACAAGTGTCTGTTGTCAACACACTGCTGAGCAGCTTGTGACAGACATGGAGACTCCTGACCTGAGACCAGTATCACCCTCCACACCTCCTAGGGGCAACATTCTGAATGAAGTCATAAAACTAGTACAGGTGGAGGGGTGCGCCCCCAGGGACACCCCAAGCACCATCAGAGACCTTTTCTCACTGGGTGATACACATTATGACGATGGTTCTACCCAAGATGACAATTACACTTTCACCAGCCCGACCTCAGACCCTAGAGCGGTGCATTCTCAAGACAGAGATCACCAGCCTAGGTGCAGGAGGGGCAGGGGTGAACCACCACTGGCCATACCCCTAGATGCCGACCAGCCTGACCACGCCCTAATGGACAGGGAGAGCTGCAGATCAACAGATGACCGCGAGGTGGAGCAGGTGTTCTAAAATGCTTGACAGGCTCCTAGGCGAGCAGCTCACACTGTGTCGACGGGCACCAGCCAATACAGTGATCATAGTGCTATGAGTCAAAGCACAGTGATTTTTTCCCAGGAATCTGAGAGTTCAGGGTGGTATTCTGACAACAACAGATCTGAATCAAACAGATCCATGACCAGACCCACACTCAGACTTCACCCAGTGTCATCCCGCGCGGCAGGACGCGACAGCCGCTTGGGTGGCCCCGGATGCCAAGTGTATTGACACAAGCCTGGCAGCGCCCCATGTTGCAAGTTCAGTAGTACAACAACAGCGCCAACCAGAGGTGATGATACCAGACCAGTACAACTACCCAGCACTGAGAGGTTTACAGGGTGATCAGCAGCAGGAAAATCCACTACCTGTATATGGACCACAGCCATTTGACTGCCCTCTAGCTGCAGTAGAGCTGCCATTCACAGAACCACAAGATGCTGAAACTAACAAAACACCAGTGAAGGTTAAAGAATTGGTGGACGTCATTTACCTGAATCCAGCCACTAAGGATCAACTAATAACACTCTATAAAACCTACCCTAGACCCTCCAACCTAGAGGTTCTCTATAAAACAAGGCTCAATGAGGATGTATCTAGGCAACTTGTTAAAAGAAACAGGGAAGCTGTGGTACAGAGGGACGACACCTTCAGGTCTCTGCAGTTGTGCTTACAGTTTGCAGCCAGACCTTTAGTGAATTCACTGGACCACTTGGGCAGCGGCGAAACAGTTAATCCCAAACAACTGGTCACAAGCATGTCTGATTCTTTGAAACTGATGGCCAAGGCCGCATGGAAAACCAATGACATTAGGCACAATAATGTGTATGCAGGCCTAAAGGGTGTGGGGCAAGAGGTAGCACAGAAACCAGAAAACCACAAAAGCTTTAAATATCTGCTCAGAGAAGATGCCAGAGAGCAGATAGTGGTTAGACAGAAAGAGGAAGAAGCCCTACGCGATGTTCTGGCTGCCCCCAGGTCATGGAACCGCCGCTAGGGAAACTACAGGGGCAGCCAGGCGGCAGCCACCACAACAAGAAGTGGGCCCAGCCGCAAACACATGGCGGGTCATCCGAACTACCGGTCCAGCAGCAACAACTCCAGGAGTGGCAAGTGGGTCAAGCAGTCCAAACAGAACCACTACAAAGGCAGCAACAAATCCAACAACAAAGCAAACAACAAATAAATGTAAGTCTTTCAGTTATGGATACACATGATACAGCCAACCTACCTTAAACACCTGAAAAGAATCCCCCCAAAAAACAGGCCTTTTCAGCAGGTGGTTTGGGTAGGCAGGCTTACAAATGGCATAAATTCACTAAAGACAGATGGGTGCTGGATATGGTGAAAGGTTTGACCATAGATCTACACACTATCCCTGTACAGTCAGAGATCCCAGAATCTATTAACCCAGTTAAAGATGCTCAGTTGGATACACAGATACAGGATATGTTGAGTAAAGGCATTATTATCACACAAGACCTAAAACAGATGGCACCTTTAGACCTATTTTGAACCTCTCAGAACTGAATGAGTTCACAGTATATAAACACTTCAAAATGGATCATCTCACGTCAGTCATGCATATTCTGCCTCAACACCCTTTATGAGTTCTGTGGATATCACGTCAGCCTACTTCACTCTACCCATTAAGGAAAGAGACAGAGATTCCTTACAATTCCAGGTCCATGGTAAACGGTATAGATATACATGTCTACCAAATGGATACTCACCAGGGCCAAGACTGTTTACACATATCATGAAGGCACTACTTTCACACACAGAAAACATGCCACCGCCTAAAACTGGTCAATACAGACGAGTTTAGGGTAGTCAAGGTCAAATGAACACCTAAACTCGTCATACTGACAATAGAAAGTCGTCAAACTGACGACTTAGGTGGTCAGGATGACAACCTTAAGTCGTCACTTTGACGACCTAAAGCTGTAGTTTTAGGTATCGTCAACCTGAGGACTTAAAATCGTCTGCACTGACTAGTTTCGTGGACAAATTCGTGCCTCTCAGTTTTTCAGTGCATCTGAGAGTACATTACTGCGTAAGTTTGGTGTTTTACATTGATGACACGCTTATTTTTGGAAACACTTCAAAATTAGTGGAACAATCTGTAAAACACACTCTCAGAATCCTACAAGAAGCAGGCTTCATGATTAACTTTAGAAAATCAGTATAGAGGTATGTCTTGTTCCCTCTAACCACGACCACAAAAGCGCCCTAAGACCGCCTCGGTAAACCCAAGTCACCAGTCTAGCCTCTATTTGAGTTCCCACTCTTTTCTCAAGTACCAAATCTGTGATTCTATTGGTTTATATTTGTTGATTGACCTTTAGAAAATCAGTCTTGACCCCGGCACAGTCCATTGAATACCTGGGTTTTACCGTTGACTCAAACACACTGACACCAACATACCACCCAAGAAAGTGACAAAATTGGTGGCAATGGCATGTGACATCCTGAAAGTCAGGAGGCTGTCAATCAGACAGTTCGCAGGAGTCATGGGAAAACTGGCAGCCACTGAACCTGGAAATGACAGGGCCAAGGTCCATATCAAACTCCTTCAGAGAGTTAAATATTGGGCCCTCGCCAAGTCATTAGGTAACTATAATATAACCATGTATCTAAATGACACGGTTCATGATTGCATCAAACAATGGCTGTCACATCTCCCTATCGCCTCAGCGCTATATGCAGAAATCCGCCCACAGGTGTCAATCTACACAGACTCTTCTAAAACAGGGTAGGATTGTCATTGGCAACACGGCAATTTTGAATATGGGGAGGAATGGCCCATTGAGTTACAAGAACTACATATCAATATTCTCGAATTAAAGGCAGTTCTCATGGCTCTGAAGAAACTTCAATGTCGAGTGAAGGGGCAATGTGTACATTTATTCATCGACAACACGACAGCCTTATGCTGTATCAGAAAAGGTGGTTCCATACCGTGTGATGAGGTCACACAGTGCATATACACTTATGCATGGAAACACAGAATCACCTTCAAGCTGTCCTACTGCCCTAGTAAACTCAATGAGGCCATCAAGAGCATTTGCCTCAACTGAAGAGTGGTCACTATCCCCTACCACCCCAAATTACATCTTCTCTCCATTTCACAAACCTCAGGTAGACCTGTTTGCCCTAAGTACATTTCACTACATTACGATGCTAATGCTATTGCGACGACGCATTCACCTGTACATGGAATGATAGCTCATCAATCTTCCCACCTTTCTCATTGGCAGGGTGCTGAGGAAGATAAAGCAGGTCAAGACCACCGGACTATTAGTGGTCCCCAACTGGGCAACACAGCCATGGTTGACCAGCCTCACCAGGATCAGGAGTCTAGACTATGAGAAACTTACCAGACGTACTATGTTACTGATCTTACTAGCCACTGGACAAAGACTGCAGGCCCTGCACCTTATGCGCAGAGGAGACTGTGAGTGGACCGACCACTCAGTCAAGATTACATACTCACTTCGCACACTGACAAGCCTCTGATCATGTACTTTCAAAGGAATTATGTCAAAGTATGACGATAAGCTCACCGTACCTGACCTGTCTCTCTTAGCCAACCCACATCAGTGGTCGATAGGATACTATGATAATAATTACAGTTATTTTACATTACATTAAGATAACTTAACGATTAGCACCTATGCGGTATATACACCAGATTTGGCAGGGCAGTCGTACTGGTGTAGGCATTAGTGACCAGCAGTGTATGATACTGTAATGGTAATATTCTAAGGTTCCTCACTACGATTGAGGACAGTAGTTGTAGTGTGTTAAGAAATGGCCTCCTGATAAACACAGGAGTTATAGCTGCATTTAAGTTCACTACAATTCAGATTCCCACAATACCCCAATCTACACCTTTTGGTTGTCATCTTAACGACAAAAGGCTGTCATTATCAAAGCCATCAATTTGATGATGCCATTTAAAGTGGAACGAGCTAAGGATGTAGAAATGTGTATCGTCAATCGGACAACATTGATATTCTAAGTTGGGCAGAGAGTCCCATTGGCAGATATGGATGATATTTTAGGTGGTTTGCTTTGAGAGTATTGGCAGCCCATTAAACGCTGCAGTAGCTATAAAACCCCACGTCAAGCCTACAGGTTAGCTGTGACACTATACGCTTGTTTTTGTCTCGGTCCATGCACTGAAGATTCAATGCAGGCTTTAACACTTATATATCAAAATGCAATCTATGGGACGTCCTTGAGAAATACCAAGATATTTTCTGTGAAGTCATGTCTGTTTCTCTCCACGTTCCCTTTCTATTAGTAATGATAATTCTGATGGGAATATCATGTTTTGCTGCTTAGTCTATAACGGGAGAAGCACTTAATAAATACCAAGATGTTTGCCGTCTGATTATGCCTGTTTATACAGGGGGCCCCATGAGTGGTTATCTTTATTCATAGACATAAAAACCAAGATGGTGATTCAATCAGACAGTGTTGATCCTCGTGGAAAAGCATTAAACTTTGATCTTCAGCACTGGTCCTTAAATACAATTCATCATTCCTGCTCAAATGGAATGCTCGCGATATGCAAATTTAACCGAATAATCATTTTTCAAAAGGAAGGAAGCTGTAAAAAGGCAGAATGCCTGTTCATATGGCAAAGGGGGTCTTTTATAAAACTGTATCGCCAGCAATGAATTCGATCTAGTAGGCTTGTTACACGCCTATGCATTTTGACCTTTATGTTTTGGTAAATTTCCTTGATTTCCACACAGACACAGGCAAATTGTGTATGTCTGTGTTGTTGTCCAAGAGATGATAAGAGAAATTCCGTTATATCTAATTCTCAAATCAGAATATTTCAGTCGGCGCTGCATGGTACTCTCCTAATCCATTATGATAAAAAGCAGACACACATACAGCTTATCAGGCCACTTACTCTGCCAGTTCCTTTGAACATGACGACAGGACTTTACCTAAAATGACTTCTGCTGTATATGTCACAATTAGGATTGTCTTTGTCTGACGTGACCGACTTTAGGCATTCAGCAATGACAAATAAGTCAGTCGAGGCTTAGTAGAATCTGCACAAATACAAAAGCACTGATGGAATGTTATTTAGTTCAGCCTTTAAGGATTGCTCTTCTACTGTATGACAACAGAATATGTATATGATATCTAAAAATATCTAACAGAATTTGTCCTATATGATATATGCAGGACATGGAGCTTTTGAGACCACATGAACTGTTGATTCACAGCTTCACAAAGAGGGAAATAAAGTAAACTGAAAAGCCAGAGATTCAATTGCCCTATTACCAGCATGGTAGTATGTACCCGTTCAGAAGCAGCAAGGTAGAGGCGCATTGTCAAATTCTCCTGTTTCTGTGTGCTGTACATTGAAGATATAGGCTTCTACACTGCAAAAAAGGTGTTTAAAGATACACACCAAATTTTCTCAACACCAACATTTAAACATCTAAACACTTGAAGTGTTTAGGTGTTTAGCTTTTAAACACTTATTCTTAAACACCTAAACACTGAAGTGTTTAAGTGTTTAGCATTTAAACACTTGGTTAAACACTTCCTAGTTAAACGCGTTTAAAATTGAACGTGTTTAACACTTAAGAAGCGTTGAGAAAAGTGGGACTATTAATCCTTTCCACCTCGGTGTTTCCCAAAAACAGTGTTATACTGCATATATGCAGTATACAGGGAGTCAAAAGATTAGGGTCATCTTTCCCTTTTTATATCCTACTATTGATAACGATCACTTAAGTTCATCACTTTGATGCCATTCTGTTGGCACTAGGGGAATACTCACTATATGGGAAATATAGTGGGTTTATATACAATCTCATTGATCATGGATGTTTCTAAGATGAACAATGTGAGGAATATCATCACATTGGAATCTTGATTTATCAAAAACGTCATTTTTGATAAAATTATCAAAGGCATAGATATTTTTCAATTATGTACTCCTCTTTTATCACTGAAACCATAGATACAGCCATGGGGACTTGATATCATTTGTTACACGAACGTCCCTATCTATGCCTCATTAGGGCATAATTCAGCTGTAAATGCATGCCCTTAATACAGGTTTAATTTTGGGGAGGGAAGGGGTAATTATGCAGTTGTTTGAAAATGATTGTTAAAACTGTTAATTAATGAAAGGTAATCAGTTATCCAATTAATGAAAAAGTAATCGTCATATGTGATCACCTAGATGATCACATATGAC
Source organism: Acholoe squamosa (assembly GCA_949317995.1). NCBI lineage: Eukaryota > Metazoa > Annelida > Polychaeta > Phyllodocida > Polynoidae > Acholoe > Acholoe squamosa. Next base: position 47,484,507 of record OX439037.1, read on the forward strand.
TCTCCCCAGTCATCATAAAAGAGGAGCAAAAATGAGCAAATGTCACTCCAGAGTAGCTTTTTAAACCTTAGTGTGTGCGAAGACCTGTTCACAGTTTTGGTGTAAATCTCATCTCTCCATTTCCTGCTTTTAATACAGGCCACAGTGGTGCCTTCAGAGTGGAGACATATGTCTGGGGGGAAGGAAGACTAGTGTCGACCGACGAACAGTCACTGAATCCAAAAGGTTTACAAATGCAGCATTATCCATGGAGTAGTATGTATATAAGAATTACTCAACAACAGGTGAATTGAGTTGTTGTGCAATGGACACCTGGTAATAGGTGCTGCAACAGGGAACGCTTCTCAAGCTAGACACATCCAAAAGACACACAATTTCGAGGTACACATGTACCGGATTGCGTGATTTAGTTTATACTTGTAATCTGCCCGAAATTCACTTTGTCTATTGTAATTTTAAGTTGGTTTTCCTTTTAAAGCAGGTATTCGACCAAAGCCAATTAAGGAAAATCGGCCTGATTTCAATCGGATTGGAGAGAAATCTCGCAATTCCTATATGGTAAATTCCAAATTCCATTTATCAAATATAATTGGTGATCACCTAAATCTATCAGAGGGGCGTATGGTCACCAGGATATCTTCATCTGTTATGGAATGATCCCCGAGTAGGATTTTTCATCCCAACTTGAAAACCTTATTTCATGCTCTCTCCAAAACCAATGCTTATACTTAGAACACGTTGGTTGTAAATCTGGGCTGCAGTTAAAGGCGTCTATATTCCGTAGTCACCTGGGTCATAAAAGCATTGTATTCTAAGTAGGTTAAACCACCTTAACCCAATGTCTACGGGGTTATATAGTACCGGTTCTGTCCCTTCTTGGTTGGGTACTATGAAACCCTGTAGACACTGGGTTAAGGTGGTCTAACTCATACATGGGATAACTGGGGATTATCTCACAATGTTCTAGGGCACCAACGTATCACATATCGCATCATATTGTATAACAAACCCCACACATACACAGCCCGAGTCAATTGCACAACAGTGGGTGATTTGGCCATTAGAGAGATTTCACAATCACAATTGCACGACGTGTCCAACTACATATATACTGTCCACTAGCAAACCACAACATCATACAGGTGCCTGACCGAGACCCTAGACTAATTCAGAGTTCAATCGGCTAGTTCATTATCTGGTGATCATCCAAAGCCACCATGTTATACTATATACAAAGTTTGATGATGTTGTTTGGTGATCATGCTTCAATAGGACTTTTTTTAAGAGTTGCCTGCCGTGAAGCGGCCAGCGATGTTGAGAAGCCAACTCCTATTATGTTTTCGGTTTTGCCGATGGGCAGCGCCATCATGCTCTGTGACGTCATGTGTGACGTCAAGCACATCGCCTTGTGAAGTCACAAACAGCGCCGTAGCTGGTGGCATAACTTACATAACTGCAAGGGAGAACCAGCGCAACCAAAACATCAAGACATGGCGATGTGTGCACTGGCGAGGGTGGACGGGGGCTATGATAGTGGTTGTGGGGGGGGGGACAACTCCTACCAATGGTCCAAGCCACATTTTTCTTGTTTGAGTTTGAAAAAAGTCTTTATTGTCAAGTCACATAAAAGTATTGTACAGGGAAAATGTATAGATAGACGTTATTTCACGTCAATCTACTATTCCATCAGGTCTGTGTGCGATCATCACCTTTAAGAACAGACCTCTAGTTTATTTAAAGCTTTGTGCAGGGAATTTACACAGTCCTCTCTCAGTGTCAAGTACACCGACAGGAGGAGGGGTTGAAACCATTCCACCTTCTACTTGTGCCTAGCCCTCACTGGATACCCTATGTACAGACACCACTCACAATGGCCATTGATTCACTTTAGGGACGGCACTTGTCCGCATACAAATCGGCTAATGCAGTCTTCTTACCCTCCATTTATAGAAGGTCTCCAGAAAGCCACTCTCTGCCCTCAGAGGGACCCCTGCTCATTGGGAGGCCTTATTTATTTGACCTCGCCTGGGCTGGAGTCGTATAAAAGGGCTTCTATGGGTCACTGGCCAAGTGGCCGATCGTAGCGCCACCTCGGCTGGCAGTACTGTATGTGGCTGGGTAGTCATAAAGCACACCACAGAGATGGCTTCAAGAAGGCACTGACAGGTGGGGTGTCTTCATGGTGGGTCCATCTTCCCAGCCAGGAGGCCATTTCTTGACACACTACGAATGTAGTCCTTCAAATCGTAGTGAGGACCCTCACACTATTGTCGTAGTGGATGTGTGTAGTCGTAGTGTCTTAGGAAATGGCCTTCTGTAGTAATGGTTGTTTCTCAAAGTGCATAGAATCAACCCAACTCACATGACACCCAGGCCAAGGTATGTAGTAAGGTATGCAAGTGTGCGTTACGGTGGGAAACCCCGATTAAAAGTAGTCGTGATATATTCATGTATAAATTTATATATGCACCAACGCAGGAAAATGGGCAAGGGCCAAGGTTCCCAAAGTTTCTTCTCTATAAACTATACCCTAACCACACTAAAATAATGCGTTACACCCTTACATGGTCAACACCAACATTTCTCTATAGGGTTCCCTGGAATCAAGTTTTGATCCATCAAATACGGATTTACCTTTCTCCCCGTGCAGACTCCATTTATATCCCCTCATTATCGCTCATTCCCAGTTTCTAATTTCTTCCGTCGATCCGTGCGTGACGCCGGACCTGCCCACTAGGGGTACACCGACAAGTCCTCCCGAAATAACGTTCGGTGCGTGATCCATCACGGCAGCCGAGATCTCAAGTGATCACGGGTCATGTGATCGATCATTGAGATCGTGATCAAAATGGCGGATTATGGAACGCGCACGTCCCGTGGGCGAGATCTGGGTGGGAACGATTAAGTGCGATGTGTGACATGCAGTCATAAAACAGGTACTGGGTATAAGATTCAAGAAGGGGGCGGTTTGCATGTCATGGACAGGTAAAAACCAATAGATAGAAAGGTCTTGAGTTTGCAAAATAAGCTGTATCTGAGCATGACGGTTTAGGTATGGGGTGTGTTGGGAGGCAGCATAAAACTACCACGTGTACATGTCTTTTTGGGTCAAAATATGAACACCTTCTGAATATTCACACATAAAAAAGATAAATAAAATAAAAACAATGAATGAATTGATTGAATGATAAGAAGGAGCAGTGGATTATGATTCCACATGACGCACTGGGCATGCAAATCGACTTGACAATGACAATGATTTTATTCTCGGAAACTCTTCAATGATACACATGAGCATCTGAGTTTAATTGGCGTGGGTCTTAAGATCATTGATAGGGGGCGTAGAGATTTCTTTATGACGACATGGGACATAGATCTTAGTGACATGGGACATTATATGCCAGGGTTTCCTCTCAGCCTAAAACTATCTGTCTTCGACATTATGTATCAATGTCTGTCAAATAGCCTAACTGGCCGTGACATAGAGGCTCTAGCCCTCTTCCCGTACCTCTACTAGCTCACCCTTTGACACTTGTGGTAATGTAGTCACGTGCAGGTCTGGTGTTCATGTGCCACTTCCGGTTATGATATATGATAGCGCCTCCTGGTAGAGTCTGGAAAAACTAGACCCGCTCTCTCTGTTGTCCAGTCACTTACCACACTATGAAGAGGTCAAGACGATACCAGCGCTGCTCTCTAGGGTCTTTCTTCGAAAACTCAAGGTGACGTCATTGTCATTCACCATTTGTTTGACATTGTGATAAAGAACCACGGGCTGAAATCGATGAAGATTTTAACTGAAACGAGGCTTTGCTATCTTTGTTTCTTGTTAACGCACTGTGTTTAGCAGGTAGAGAATCTAAAATGGCACTGTCATCCCTAATCCCGTACATAGCCCATCAAGAAATCTCCTGTTTTTTGAATGACCTCCTCTAGACAGCATGGGCGATGTAGGTGGTCGGTATGACCACCTGAGTGCTTAATGACAGGCCCGCACTGAGACAAGTGATCTGGGACAGTCACTAGGAGGAGCAGTGGTCAGTGCCAGGAGGAGCTATAATGGCAGACGGTGGCTTATAGTTTCCCAATTCTCCTCTTTTCTTAAACATTTGCGGTACCTACTTGAATTCCTATATTTTTACAGGGCTAAATTTCTCTCTAGGCCACTTATGAATCTTTTCTTTGTATGCACTGAATTGTTCCATGTCGTTTGAAGGACATATACAATGTATGACAAGTTAAGCTATAGACCGCCTGTACTGTCCCTGAGTGCACATATCATGACAGGATTCGCCTAGCAGTTCATGTTACTGAAAGTCCTATAAACACAGTGGATAAGGTACTAGGGTAACTGGCAGTTACCCCATCCACATTAAGAGTCATATGCAAACAAGTGTGAATTTATTTCCTCATTCTATGCTATTAAATACACGATTCTACTTCACAATTGTATTTGAGAATCTTAGGTAGTGCAGGAATACATATGGAGACAAGACCTGGAGTACAGCATTACTTGGATTAGATAGAAATCAGCCTAAACTGAAAAATGGGTACTAGGGTAACTCCTAATTAAGTTACCCTAGTACTTGTTATTGTAAACAAACTAAGTTACCCTAGTACTGTCAAATCTAAAATCTCTCTACACTACTGTTCTAGACAATGTCAGCCTACAGTTATTAATTCAGATGATTGTGCATGCTGTACACCACATCTTAACAATGTAGCAATACTCAAATCACTAGAGATGCTATGTAATATCCCATTTTAGTTCTCTATACAACATATAGGATCCGCCATGTTGGATGGGGTAACTGCCAGTTACCCTAGTACCTTCTGCACTGTGATAAAGACGTACGCAGTCCAACGCAGTGGGTCGGAAATCAGGTGCTCTATCACTTGAGCCAAATCCAAAACTCCAGTTTATATATGAACTGTGGCCCCATAGGAATGATGTGAATTACCAATGTCCCTCTAGAAAAGTTCAAGATTAATGACTTAAAACCCCTATTCGAATTAGTGATATGCCACTAAGAAAACGACTTCCATAGCATGAACGCACAATCCGAACGCCCATTCATGGATGGCTCTAACTCAACTGCCCTACATCACCAAGATTTACACGGTCCTCGCTATCTTTCCTATTTATTCCTGGAGGGGCTGATAAATTAGAACTCATGTGGAGGAGAGACACATTCACTCGGTGATAAATTTCATTTATCCTGTAGGGGAGAGGATGGTTGTAGAGCATGTAATCCTTCATGATCTTACAGAGATTAGGCTCCCACAGGTTCACGTAAACAGTTAAGGACAGACAACACTTTAATCCACCACTCCCCTTGCTGTCTTGTTACATAGATATACAGACAACACTTAAATCCACCACTCCTCTTGCTGTCTTGTTACATAGATATACAGACAACACTTTAATCCACCACTCCCCTTGTTGTCTTGTTACATAGATATACAGACAACACTTAAATCCACCATTCCCCTTGCTGTCTTGTTACATAGATATACAGACAACACTTTAATCCACCACTCCCCTTGTTGTCTTGTTACATAGATATACAGACAACACTTTAATCCACCACTCCCCTTGCTGTCTTGTTACATAGATATACAGACAACACTTTAATCCACTACTCCCCTTGCTGTCTTGTTACATAGATATACAGACAACACTTAAATCCACCATTCCCCTTGCTGTCTTGTTACATAGATATACAGACAACACTTTAATCCACTACTCCCCTTGCTGTCTTGTTACATAGATATACCGGCCTTGTGGTTGATCAGCAGAACATTATTCATGTCAACCATATAATAGGGCAACATTCAGAACAGGAGGTTGAGTTACTTGTCGGTGCTGTGTTGCTGCATCACAGCAACAAATGTGAATAACATAAATGGCATCCTTAAAGGGTTGAATAGATTAAACCATAATTCAGGGATGAGCTGCACAGTACAGTATTAGCAGAATACTGTTTGCATGGGTAATGTTGATAGTCCACTTGGCCTCTGTCGCGCGATTGAGCCATACATTTCCTATATAAATTTCTGCAACAGAGGCCAAGTGGGCTATGGATGTTACATCGATAGTCCACTTGGCCTCCATCGCACGATTGAGCCGAATTTTTCCTATATCAATTCCTGCGATAGAGGCCTTAGTGGACTATTGATGTAACATCGATAGTCTACTAGGGCTCTGTCACAGAAATTTATACAGGAAATGTATTGCTCAATCGCGCGATAGAGACCAAGTGGACTCTGGGTTTTAGGAAATATTCTTTGGCTGCGATTTGATTCGGTGGTATAAAGAAATGGCATAATGAATAACATTATGGCACGTGGAAATTAGTTGCTTTAATTACGCCTTTATGTAAACTGAAACCCCATGCCTACGACAAAGTCCTCAGCTATCCCGGATCCCTGCCAGTTATGATAGTCTACGTTGGAGTTTGGTACCCACACATATTTTGCTATATCCCAAGGCCCTCTTGAATTTATGTTTGTAAACATGAGAAGTCAAGGTCGAAGACAGTGGCAGCCAATATGCTGCCTACTGTCTTATTACCATAGGCTTACAGCCGCAACCATTGGTCATCCTCCCTGCTGACCACTGTCCTGTCACCATGTCACTACCCCCCCCCTCTCTCCGACCCCACCCAACCTCAACACCGTAGGCCCCAGGCTATAGCCACATCAAACCTTTCTCGGTCAAAACCAATTATTCGACTCCAGATCCAACTAATAATCTTCCCCTCCAAATTTGCAAGGGACCCATCAAGGCCGGATGTGCTCCGCTGACCTGACCCATGACCTTCAAGGTCACAGCAAGGTCACGATAGGTCAGAATAGGGCCTGAGGGGGGTCTGATCGACCCCCTCGAAGCTGCCCCCTCGCAAAGCCCAGCCGGTCAGGGTCCGTGACCTTTAGGTTGGCTTTGGGCTCCGTCAATTTGATTACAGCGTTGGCCGATATATGGCCTTACGTCTGTTTCTGTGAGTCGCTCTGTGAGCTACTCCCGCCCCCTGAGCTGTTCCCCCTACTGCTAGATATTTAGATTGTACCGTCGTTAGGCCTGATGAACAAGGAGCGACTCAGTGGCGGCGTCCTATCTGATGAGACGCTGTCCCGAAAATTGCCTCCTCCTGCTGACGACGTGGACACCGCGCGGCCGTCACCGCTAGTTCACAAATAGCCCGCTACGAGGCGCCTATAGCGCTGGTCACGTGGCTCACTAATCCAGTTCAGAGCCTCCCTGCTTTCAAAAGCTAAGGTCCCAACAGCATCAATATCATTTCATTTTAATATATATATATATATATATATATATATATATATATATATATATATATATATATATATATATATATATATGTATACATACATACATGTATGTATGTATGTATGTATGTATGTATGTATGTATGTATGTATGTATGTATGTATGTATGTATGTATGTATGTATGTATGTATGTATGTATGTATGTATATATATATAAATATATATTGTTACTCACTTGAGTCTAGATCCAGACTCAGGCAATGTCGCCAAAATGAGTATGGTTTGAGACTCAGCCTGATTCTTTGATGAGGATCAGGCTGAGTCTCAAACCATACTCATTTTGGCGACATAGGATCTAGACTCAAGTGAGTAACAATATTTTCTCAGTGTGGATTGACTTCTGCAAGACCGAAAACATGAGGGTATTTTTTGTTGGATAGAAATCAATGAGAAACAAGAATAAACCTTTCATTTTATTCATTTAACTTATCTAAACATCTAAACCTTTGAGTGAACCTTTGAAAACAGCACTGCTTTTGGTTTTATGTGGTAACAACATTAACAATTGTCCAATTTGCAAGCTTAAAAAGCTGACATGTAACCTAATTTTTTTCACATCACAGCCAGCCTTTTGGTCTGGCAGTAATGTGAAAAGAAAGACGTTTTGCCGGCTATAGCCGGTGTCCATGCAGCAGGTTTTCATAATGACCGGAAAAGATCGATAACGTTTGTCCAATCCTTAGGGGATCACCATACAAGATAGCGCCAATTGTCGCCAGTCCCAGCCTGGTACATCTGGTCGTTTAGATTGTCTGCTCTACATTCACCTGGGCTGTCCAAGTAGCCGATGGGAGATTCAAGTCTCAGCAGTCACGTGATAAACTCTGCTGAGTGGCCGGATGAGGCGCCGGGCTGGCCGGAACCGGAAGTAGCTTAAAAAGGGAGAAATGATTACAGTGGGACACATATATGGCGGCAGAATGTCACCTGGCACTGGGGAAAATTTAGTCTATAAATGTCGGCTTGGGCAGGGTTTTGTGCACATGTTGCTGACGTATGGCGATATGAAGATGAACTTGATGTATCAATAATTAGAGGATATTGGCCTATATAACAGGTTTTCACCATTTAATCTAAATTTCTAACCTTTCAAATAGATTAAATCCATTGCTTTTTGGTTCTGAATCGAAGTGATCATCAATCCTTTATCATCTTGGCTTCTCGCCATTCCCAACAAACCGAGTGGTTCGGGACGTGAGGGAAACTTCCCCATTTGTAGTGTTTATAGAACAGTAGTATATACATGCAAACTGAGCGCAATGGATTAGCTACTAACTAGGTCATGACCTACTGGTAGACCGGAAGTGACCTAGTTTTAACCAATCAGAGGGCTGGATTTAACAGGAAGTGACGTCATAAGGTTATGACCTAGTTTTTTCGACCAATCAGAGAGCTGGATTCCATTTGACCTAGTGACCTGACATAGTTGCATAAATTAAAAGAATTGTGCAATACCTAGAGCTGACCTACTTGCAAACCGGAAGTGACCTACTAACCTACTTGCAAAAACGTATGACCTACGTATGAGGGTGCATTGCGCAATGCTTGTAAGAATTTACACAATAACCATGACTCATTTTCTGATGCAATGTTCCTATGGATTTACGCAATACTTATGACTCATTATTTTGATATGAGATTAAATGCAACAAAGACACAACTCGGTTTTTTAATTCAATCTTTTTATTTTTTCTTCCTATCAGAGTACATGCTAGGTATGAATAATTATAATCAGATATGCTTGCAAGCAGAGTACATGGATATTATATGGAAAATGAATTCTTGTTGCAGTACCAACTGCACCCGGTCTTGGCTGGAGTAGGACTTTGACTACGGTCCTCTAAGGCCCGCATTCTCTCCATTAAATCCTTCAAGGCCTTTCTTCCTATGTCGTTCTCCTCCAGGGCTACCACTTTGTCCATTAACTCGGCCATGATCATGAGAATCTTGTCTATTACTTCCGCCGTGCTCTGAAGCCCGTCTATCACGTCCAGTTCACGTTTAACTTTCCCTTTCACCAAAAGATTGCTCACGTCTGCTTTGACTGCTACTTCTTCTGGACTCATCTCGAAATTCATTGCCTCTTCTTCTCTCTTTTTCTCAGCAAGGGCCTGACTATTTTGTCCATTAAGTTGAAGGGGACCTGAGAAAACCTTTTCACAGTGTGGTGTGGGTCCTTGGTCCGACATGTTTCTATGAGGAAGTTAATGCAGTGGGCTCCACACGTTTTAGCGTAAAAGTTTTGCACTTGTTTTCTGCTGAACGACCCGTGACCATCTGACAACTTTTGCATGAACCTCTGGTGATATATAGTAAATGGAGGTAAGCCATAGGGATCAAAGTAGAATACATTCCCGTTATGAGAAACGTAAAATGCCACCCAGTGCTGACCAGGTTTAGAGCTTGGATCTGTGTTACTGACGAAACATGTAGAGGGAATTGGTTTTTTAGGACATTGATTACTGGCAAAAGTTCCCAGGTAGAAACGCCTTGTGTGTGGATGGTTTCCCAGTGCACCTGTTATGTCTGAAGTTCTCATTTTTTTCTCAGTTCATGTGGTAGTCTGTGACAGGAAGACAGTCAGCCGTTAGTTGGATGTTGTTGTCGTAGAAGGAACACAAGACGGCAGATATGGCATGAGTAGTCGGGGCGGCAAACCTAAGGGAAATGCCCAGCTTTCCTTGCTTGATGAGATTTATACGACTGTCTTCAGGTGCTCTGTCTGGGGTGAGGTCGAAAACAAAGAAGGAATACCCATCTTTGAAATCTTCCAAAGTTATGCCACAGTCTTGCCCCAAAGCCGACAGCCCACTGTCTATGAACATTTGACTGTAGGCTCTGATGCAGTTGCCTGTTTCGAAGTCGGTCTTCAACTCAAACTTTTGATCGTCATATCTCACGCATATTTCCTTCACGTTGAAATGCCTGCAGTTGAAAGGATTTTCTGTCTTAGTCCCAGCAGCTGCTGTTTCCTTTATCATACACAAGACTATCCTGGTGGGGATCTGAGTAGTGTCAGGTTGAGTCCAACTGTAGTCTTGTGAGCCGCCGTCCAAAGTGTGTTTAGTTACTTTACACCTGGCTATGTGATAGTTGAAAGGGCCCCAATGTGGATTCCTGACACTGCTGACATGAGTTTTCACCACCTCGTCGTCGACACATTTTTGGAGAAGTGTCATTTCAGCTTTGGTGATTTTGACCCAGTAGTTTTGATCGGCTGCTTGCATCATGTAGTAATTGGGCTGATTTTTTTCGAATATGAACTTGATTTCACAGTTCGGAGGCAGCACCTTGCACTGTTTAATTAAATCCAGGTGCGGCTTCATTACTAAGGCATGTTTGTTGCGGGCACTGAACTCTGCTCTCCGTGCCGTCCATCCAGCATTTTCGCCCGCTCTGGCTTCCATGTGACCACAGGTGTCTTTCATGTACTTTTGACACCCTTTCAACCGAGTCTCTTTGTCTTCTTTGTTGCAACAAATTGTGTCCAAAATGTAGGCCTTGAGACCATAGTCTTCATTGTTGCCGGTGACTTTCTCCCCATTTATCAGCAACTGACAGGAAGCAAAGAGAGCGTGTGCCAAGTTGTTGACTGGAGCAGCTTCTATGCCGACGGCAAGGTGAGTTGTTCCGTCTGCCGCCACGGCTTCCAGTTCCATGTACAGCTCAGTTTCTGAGAGGTCTGTGTACAGGTTGCTTGGTTCGAAGGTGAAGTCAAATGATTCAGTGTGTGGAGTCAGGGCATTGTTGGTAGTTTTGGTTATTTTTTGACACTTTAATATGTCCTTTTGAGTGACAGGCAAGGCGTGTAGGTCTAGTTCACCTACTGCACATACCTGACCCTTGGGATGAAGGAGACTCATGACTAGAACAAGGTCCTTCCTCTAGCTTGTCCTCTACCTCTGCCGCGTTGCCCCTTACGTCCTCCGCGCTTGCCGGTTGCTCGTCGTTTGACTGGAGGAGGTTCAGATGTACCTCTTATGTATCCTTGAGCAGAAGAAGCAGCCCTTTTGAGTAAGTTCTTCCCTGTTGCTTTACTTCTCCTAACTACACTTTTCTTGAAGCCTTTTCCTGATACCACGTCGGACAAGACTCCAGCTCCTGTAGTAAGCAAGGCTTTGCCTGCAGATTTGGCAGCTGAGCGTCCTATTTTACTTAAGAGGGGAACAGCTCCTCTCAGTAAACCACCTATTAACGAACCAAGTCCGTGCCCTCTTTGTCTGCCCCTGCCACCGTACGCTGGTAAAGCACCGTTCCCAAACTGTGATTTTCTGTAGTATTCAGCGTACTGACCCCTAGGGGCCAGGTATGGAGGTGTTCCATAGTAGTGAAGCATGGTAATATACTCCTATCCTTGAAGAGGTCTGAAGGCAAGTACCACCGACACTGATCCGCTTTCAAATGGTATCGGTTCCCCAGTCTTGTCTCTTAAGTATATCCCTATCTGTCTGAAGGTGGTTTTAGTGACTGGCAGATATATCAAGTTCTGGAAACTTATGGTTTGCATGTCACCGTTGTAGCGATTTATGTTGATTTGCCTCAGAAGGGGTGCTTTAGAGTCACCCACAAGACTGTGCTTGACTATGTCAGAGTACACGAAAGCACATCGACTTTTGTACTGAAGGTCTACCACGTAGGGGCTTTGTGTTTTTCCACTTAGGAAAACACTTCCGTCGAAACCTAATTGTTTCCCTAAGTTTTCTGGGAGTTGCATGACCACACCAGGAGGCAAGGAAACTACACTTTTCATTGTGTATTTGTTGTAGTGAAACACGGTGGCTTTGTTGTTTTTCCTGTAGTTTCTTAGTTTTCTCACCAACATGCTCTGTAGTTTATTTATGGTCCTGTTCAAGTATCCTATCAACTCTGAGTTGCTTTCCAGGTTCACACCTTCTAAGGCAAACATATTGTAGATACTACCTTCCTTGAAGTAATACTTAGACAGGTATCTGCTAATTTCCTTGAAGCGTGTACATATTTTCACAGCCTGTAACTGACTGGGAGAGAGAGGAGAAACATTAGCAGAGTCTGTGAAGACGGCCTTTTCTTCAAAAAAAGAAAGAGACCTTTTTTCCCTGTCATCCATAGACATCACTTCAGCCACAGCCGACGATATTTCCCTTTTCTCTCTGCCTGCCGTGTCACGCTCCCCCTTATCCTCCTCCTCTTCCTTTTCCTCCTTCTCTGGCGTGGGTTGGTTAGAAGTGAATCCTCCAGATGGCGTCTCAGTCGCAGCAGCAGGAGTTGGTGGACTTTCACTTTCAGGACCAGCAGGAGGAATGGTTTCAGTCGATCCCACAGGGTTGACATGACGTAGGTTTTTTGTTATTTTTACTCCTCTCTTCAAAGCAGATTGGGCTGATAAATTTGATGTAGAGCTTGAAGCTCTACTGAAGACACTATGGGCTCCTGGTTTTTCCAGAGGAAAAAATTCTCTTCTGCGTTTGTTTAATAAAGCTACTACAGAGCGGAGGTTGTTTGTCAGGTCGTTTTCTCCCTGTACCAAGAGAATGGGTTCTTCTTTGACGTTGTACCACGTGGTAGGACAGGTTATTTCTTGAAGAGCACACTCTAACTGAGTAGGAGAGTTAATGTATTCTGCCAAAATTGTATTGTAACTAGTTAATGTGTTGTCAGGAAAAACGTTCATAGATGAGTTACTAGGTAAAGTTAAGGTAAACGCCATTTGTTTATGTTCTTGACAGGTTCCCAAGAGTTAAACTTGTCTCCATAACCCTTCCACTTGATCAAGGCTTCTCTTTTCTTGCCTTTTCCTCTGTATTTTACTATTTTTTCTATGTTGTAGCGTCTTCCGTGACGGACTTGCACCTTCTGAACTTCAGGTTCGTAGAAGCTTCCTTTTATCTCTTCTCCAAGGAGATCTTTCAGGTTGTACCCTTTGGGCGAAATGTTGTCGACTGTGTATATTTCCTCAGTCCAGTTAGGTTCGTACCCTCTGTTAAATGTTTTCTTTGTTTTCAACATTCGCACTTGATTTTTTCTCTTCAACTGAAGGACAGGAACTTTTTTCTTTTGAGGTTGATCGTACAACCTGTAGAACAAGACTTCAGAGTTGTCTTTATTTATGTCTGAAGGGGCAGCTCCTAAGGTTTTGTGGTAAGTCAAATTGTAGGACTTAACCAAGTCGGGCAGCAAGTCAACCCATTTGTAGTTATTGAAATGAGAGAAACATCTCCACATTTTTCCTTGTAAAGTAGAGTTGAACCTTTCGGCTAAGGCACACTTCACGTCGTCGTTCTCTCCTGTGAAAAAATTGATTTTTTGATCTTCACAGTGTTTTTTGAAAGTTTTGTTGACAAACTCTTTGCCCTTGTCAGTTTGAATTTGTTGAGGTTTTCTTTCTTTGCTCATTTTTTTGAAAGCCTCTGTCACGTCATCAGCTCTCTTACTTTTCACAGGTTGTCCAAAACCATACCTTGAAAAAACATCTATTCCCGCTAGAATGTACTGGTATCCTTTGTTTTCCTTTGAAAATTCTCGCATGTCTATGAGGTCAAGTTGCCACTGTTTGTCTATCCCCCATGTTTGTGTTTTTCTTCTTGGAAATCTTCTCTTGTAAGGTTTGTGTCTGGTGTAAGCGTCTACATCTTCCAAAGCTTGTTCTATGTTTTTTTTCTTTGTTTTCTTGAAGTGATGACGTTGAAGTTTAGATACACTGGTGAAACTTCCAGGTTGTTCAGGATCTGTGTAAAACCTGAGGACATCTTTTTTCAAAGCCTTGTGCGCCATATAAACTTACGTCCAGTTCCTTTTTGACTTACTTTCCTCTTCTTTATAGGGGAAGCTCTTTTCAAGGGACTGGCAGCAAAGGAAGGACTGTGCCCTGCAAAAGCCGACTTGTTTTTGACAAATTTTAAGGTGGGGTTCAGCCTTTTAACTGCTCTCATGAAAACCTGGCTTCCTTTAGGTTGGTCCTTTTTCAAAGACTTTGGTCGGGCAGCAAAAGCTAGCAAATCTGTTATGTCAGTTCCAGGCACACGTTCCCCGTTAACATATATTTCTCCGTCTCTGTTCCAATTCAAAATTTGACTTCCGTGACGAGATAATTCTCTGTAGAGATTTTTAGCAGTCGTTCTGTAAGTTGCGGGTATTCTTTCTTTTATGTCGGCGTCCATACCCTCTGTGTTGTCTCTTGCACGAGGTTTAAATCCTTTCTCCCCTTTGAATTCGTCTACACTCTCTCCGTCTGAATCGTCAGGAAGTGGTGGATCGTCTCTAGTCTCTGTGAAAGTGTCGTCATCGTCGTCGCCGTCGTCGGTGTCTTCTAAAGAATTGTTTACACCCCTAGCTGCTGCTGCTCCTGCAGGGCCTTGTCCTACTGCTCGACCAGGATAGGGACCTTCCCTACGTTGTCCTAAGGCCTTGGCTTTTTTAGTTAAAATTCCCGACTTTATCATAAGTTGATTGTACTGTCTTAACTTTTCCTTCAGTTTGAGGTTAGGAGAGTTAAGCACCTCATGTGCTTTACTTTGAAGGTGGTTCAGGACTTGAACCAGGCTGGAATCAGGAGTTAAACCTTCTCTTAAAAGTTGAGTGCTGTAGTACTGGTCTTGAACACTAGGTCCAGGCTGGGGAGGAGAGGAAGGACTAACAAAAGAAGGGCTTTTTTCTCGGGGAACAAGATCCGCCCTTACGAGGGCCATCCTTGAATAAGACATGATTTTTATCGACGTGCTCCTATGAGACCTGTTATCAGGGGTAAGGCCAGACCCAAAATGGTTCCCAAAAATCCACCCTTTTGCTCAAAGGTTTTCCTCTTCTGCTTAACGGTAGCCTTGTGCCTTGTAACTGACTTGAGTTCTTTCTTGTAGGGTGATAAACGTTTGACTGCGTCGGACTCGTTACGCAACAGGTTTTTGTTCATTACGTTGACGCAAATTTGACTCATCAACCTAATGACCTCATCGCTGAGACCTTTGATAATGTGGGAACACTCTGCCGAGGAACACTTGGATATGTGTTTCAACAAGTGGTAATGTTTCCTTATTGTTTTAAATTTTCCTCCAGAAGCAGATCTTTTGGTCACCATTCTATCTTTTTCTTTTCGAAGCTGAAGCTTGAGGAACGAAAACCAAGGTGTTCCAAGGAGTTGTTATGCTGTTCCTTACCCTAAGCTCGTTAGGTGTGCTCTGCTTAAAGTCCAATAGGATGTATGAATGTTTCTCTTTGGTTTCTGAGTTATATACCTCCGTCAAAAAGGATTTCTGTCCTGGAAAGGCCTGTTTGCTGATGTGCCCTATCTGACTCATGTCTCTAGGGTTTTTAAAAACAACTAGGTAGTGTGCATTTAAGCTCAAGGTTCTGAAGGCAGGATTGTTGAAAAACAAGTTTTGAGTAATAAAAATTACACTTAAACTGCGATGGTGAGAGCCCACAGTGAAAAGTTTCATTATAGTGGGAACGTACTCGGGATCCATGAGATCGTCTATAACGACCAGTCCATGTTTAGTCACGTCTCTTTTATCCTCGAACAAAAAGTCTTCTGAAAGAAGACCTTTGTTGAACTTAACCCCCAACTTCACCATTTCGTCGAATCCATCTTGCCATTGACTGTAGCAGTAGTATATGTCGTGTATTTTTGGAGTTACAAGCTCGTCTACACCTTTAATCAACTTGAAAACAAGTTGACTTTTTCCACAAGAAGTAGGTCCAGCTATGATCATTGTGAAGGGGCTTTGTAGACGTGGGTCAAAAATGATCTCCTTTTCCTTGTGATCCATGTTGGACGATATCTTAAACCAAAGTGACCAAAGGAGCAACCTCGTCCTCTTTTAAACCAGTAGAACCCTTGTTCAAACCTTCCACGTAAAGAGCTACATCAAAAAGTCCCATGTTGTATAGACTGGCTATAAGGCAGCTTGGATGAGATATTTCTCTATATTTCCAAACCATTAGAACTTCGAAAACAGGATTTGTGACACCTTTTTTCCCTGGAACAGGGGTGGATATGAGGTCAAGTTCGTGGTCGCTCAATCCAAGTTGAGTTCCCAGTTTCCTCCAGTCAAGCATTTTTAACTTGTCTGCCAGGTTGACGAACAAAGTATCAACTTTCCACTGTTCTGGAGGTATTTCACAATGGTCCACTACGTTGTAATATCCCATGTACCATCTACAATAATCAGTTAGATCGTAACGACCTATGTCACTTAATGCATGTCTCAATACCATCCACTTGCAACGCACGTTCTTTCTGCTCCATGAAATAAGCATTTCTCTCCCCATAGAACGAAGAGACGGTGTTTTTTCCATGTAATCCATTAAACTTAGTCTAAGTCCTAAGTAAACCCCTAATCGAGGGTAGTCTTTTTCCGATATTTTTTCACTGATCTTGAATAACAACTCGTCCGAAAGGTGAAACTCCATAGCAACCAAAAAAAAGGTGTTCAGCAAGTAAGGTAGGCAGGTAGGAAGGCAGGTAGGTTATGACAGGCTAGAAAGCATACAGTTAACTTATATAGGGTAGGGTAGGGTAGGGTAGGGTAGGGTAGGTGGGTAGGTGGTTTAGGTGGGTGGGTGGGTGGGTTAGGTGGGTTATTTGGGCGGCCAGCCCGGGCCAACAAGCCCCAAACCCCCCATACTTGAGGGGTGCCCCCACCCCCCCCCCACCCCATAGTTTTTTAAACCCACCCCCACCCATTCCTACCCTACCCTACCCTACCCTATATTATCCTACCCTATTCTACCCTATTCTATATATCTCTTCCATTCCCTTCCCCCTGTTTAGGTAAGCCTGTTACATCGTTCTTCGTTCGTTTAAATTTGTTATGATGTTGAGTGTAAAGCGAGCTGATTGTGGTGAAAACAGTGAGTAAGGGAGATAAGCTGGGTGCACCACATAGCCAGATAAAACCAAACTTTTTCTTTCTCCTCTACACTGAAACGATCCAGGGACGATGATGGGATGTGAAATATGGGGCAGGAGGAAAACAAAGTTTTGGTTTCTAAGCACTCAGCTAGAAGTTCCAAAATAGACATGAAGAAATGAAGACGCTGGTTAAGTAGGCGGGGATTTTCTTTGGCGTGATGCTCTTCTGCCGCTTTCAATGCTTCCAAATGGAAGGGGTTTTTCAGTGGGCCCTTTCCCTTTCTTCCATGCTTCAGGGCATAACCCAAGGTTTCCACCGCTGAAAATTTCGACAAGTTATGACTCAAAACCATTTTCCTCAAGGTTTTTCTGTCTTTGGATGTAAAACTTGATTGCACTGAAGAAAAAACTAAGTATAATTTTTTCCGGTGAAGAACACATTCTTTCAAGTATTTGCACACGTACCTGAAACAAATTGAAGAGCAACATATAATTTCATTTCTTTCCCTCACGTACGTCAGAACTTGAGTGTCGTCGGGGTGACGTTGTTCTAATACACGCTGCAGAGAGTAACGCGACATAGTAGGGCGAAGGTTGTTGTGTCAAATAATGATGGTTTAGTCCCCGTTTAACCTTTATAGGAAACCTGTCAGTCTTTCCTTATCGCACTTTCCTGAAATGATTTATTGCTCAAGGACGAAACAAACGTCAGGGTCAGTGCCTGAGCGTTTTGAAAAGAGGGGAAAACATGTGGAAGGGTGGGTTTGGCCCAGGGGCCTTACCCGGAGGATCATCGTTTATTTTTGTTCAGTTTTATTAGGAGGACCAAAAATTAGATACGGGGTAGGCTGTTACCACCTTCAGCTGACCTTTTTCATGGGAGGTAGTTATTTCAGTTATAACTCTCACAACATGACAGCATCCATGGTAATTGTGTCCAATCTCTGTCCTGAATCCTCTTTCATAGAAAATTTTTGAACCTAAAGAGTGTGTAATTTTGTCTGGGTGAAGTAAAGTGGCTTTAATTAAAGCCTTCACCATAGTAGAATCGATGAAAACTGAATTACCAGGCCCTCCCCCCAAAGGTTGATCCCTTAGAAAAAAGGGTTTTTGTCTGTCTGAAATGAATTTTTTTGAACTTCCAGAGGAAATGGAATGTCTCGACATCAAGTGTACCATGGCACCATGTCCCAAAAGAACACCTGAAAAAAAACTTTCCCCATTTTCTGAGATAAGTTTTTTCACAGAGGGTCCACTAGGAACCAATGCAGTGGTTTGGTTGTGCAAGAAGCATTGTTTGAAGTTACAGTTAGGAGGGATGTAAAGATCCCTGTTCAAATTTTCAGGACAGAATTTCCACACAGCCCACACCTTACCTTCTTCTACGCCCCTCCTGATGTCTGAAATAAACACCTCCTGACGCCTTTTGTGACCTACGGTCAAAGACAAAGGCAAAGGACAAAAGTTAGCCATGTCTGCTTGAGAGAAGCTAGTTCTGATAAATGACGAATGGTCTGCGTTAATCACAGAATGGTAACAACAAGATTCGTTTTACAAGCCTCACCCTGAACGTTGACTGAGCGTTATCACGTTTTTTTATTTGAGTTAAGCTTTTTACTTTTTTTCCAAAACAACACTGTCTAAGTGTAAAACATACTATGAATGGAAAAGCACGGTTATCTACGACTCATGGACGTGGTTGTACGTTATCTGAACGACAAGGGAACGTCCCAGCATCGTATCAGGATAGTTACTATAAAGAAGGCTTGAGCTGCTCGATCTTCATCAAACCTTTTCTGATGTTTGTCTGCTGTTCGCCGTCCTGCTCCTGCACCTTCCAGCCCTGCCACCCTTTCATCTTTAAGGAGAACAATGCCTGGTCGCATGAAGACGGGACTTAGTGTCAGGAGAGGAGGAGCTAAAAAACTGGCTCCACTGACTTTTACTACTTCTAAACAGACAGTGGAAAAGGCGTCGGGCATCGCCCCTCCTCCTACCTCTCCAGCCTCAGCTGATAAACCACCTGCAACTCCTGCTCGGCTTCCAACTGAAGTGCCTGATGCAGGAGAACAGGAAGCCGCTCTTGCAGCTCTTCATGGCGAAATCACTGATTTCCTGGATCGCATCCGGGATCGCTCTCCTCAGGAAGCTGGCGACGGCGATTTTGACATCAGGGAATACATCAATCCCCCGGCACCTTTGAACTACCAACCCCCCACTGAAGCACCTACGTCCGCCTCTTACTCGCCCGTGACTCCGGAGGAACCTTCTCCCCAGGTCAGTCCAATAAAGGTTATAGACCTTACAACCTCATCACCGGCAGTCAACCCCATAGAAGTGGTGGACTTAACACAAGGGACACCTTCACCTGCTCACCGCGGGGGGTATTCACAGGTAGAGGTTATAGATTTGACCGGCCCTTCTCCTCTGTACTCTCTCCCAGTTCCGGTAGAGGAGCTGCTTCTTAAAAGCCCGCCGGAAAAAAGAAACTGTTCCAGTGAGAGAGAAGGGGAGCCTAAGAAAAAAAGACAGAAGCGCGCCTACCACAAGAAAACCCCTGTCTCTACCCCTGCTTCAGTTTCCTCAGCGACTTCATCCTATGGTGCCGAGCCAATTGGTTCTGTCCCAGGTGTTCCTTCTTCTAAAGACAAGTCACACAGGCAAAAGTTTGGGGAGGGCACTGCCCCCAGTTCTTCCAGCAAGCTTGTGGGCTTTAGGTCAGTGCCTTTGGTGGCAAAAAAATGGCCTGCTCGATTTGGTTTCCAAGAAAAGTCACCTGCCCCCGACCAAGTTTTTTATCCGGAAGGGGATAACAATGCCTGCATAGAAATATACAGGGAACCTAGCATCAGGGGAGTATGCTTGAGGACCTACCTGGACAAACCTTACGAGCGGTGCTTAAACCTAGAGGCGCGTGAATTCAGGAACTTAGTGGACCAGATAGAGTGCATCCTAGGAAAGTACAAGGAGTTACACCGCCTAGCTGCCCTTGGAGAGAGGAAGGTGGATAATCTTTTGTTGTCCTTGAACCAAGACTGCACCGACCCCAGTGGAGGCCGGGCTATGATCCTGGTAAACTTGTACAAGGGAACTCCTAAAGTTCACATAGGAACAACCAGCTATGTGGAGGAGATGAACGCCTCGGTGTCTTCCAGCTTCAGGATGCCCCCCTCAGCCACACACTGCGGACACACTGTGTCCCCCTTCATTCTGGAGGACATAAAATCACGAGTTGGTCCCTTCCTAGACGAAACGACCGATTTCTACTCTGGGTAAGTGGTCAACTTTGTATAGTGTCTGGTCAACAGCTCCTTGTTTAGTGCTTTTACATTATCATGTATATCAGCTAATTTGTAGTTAGATTTAGATGTACTCCGTCTTTAGTCAACATAGCCCAGCGTAGGTTTAAGTTCTATATGTACTCCATGTATACTTAGGTTAGGTTTTAGTTATAAGTTTGTATATTGAACATAAAGTGAAACAAGAAAAAGAAACCTTAAAAAAATGCCGCCCAAAAAGGTAAAACAACTTTACACCGTCAACTGTCCAATGTGTAACACCCCTAGACCTCCACGTTTGGTCACTGTAGAAAACAGTGGAAAAACTTTATGTAACTCAGATTCTTGTAGAAGAGAAACTTTTTCCGACAGCTTAGAACTTCCAAAAGAAATAGAAAAAAATTCTTTGCATAAAAGCAGTTACCGTGACAACTTCAAGTCCATAGCTTCAGGTTTGGCTGTGCTTGGTAAGCTTCAGTCCATTTTCAACGTCAGAATGACAAGTTTCAACAAAGACTTGGGAGCCAAACAGGTAATAGAGGCGCTTACCTCTATTCATAGAAATCAAGTTATGGCTTACAAAGTGGCTGTCTCTTTTGGAAGGTTGTTGTCTTCCTCTAAGGAGGAAGAAGAAGAGAAAGTCATGTACTTTCATGCTTCTGCCAACAACTCGTCTTTGTTCTATGACAGTGAAAGTCATAGAGACCCTTACATTTTTATAAGGGACGACAAAGACTTTGCAGAGTGTTTAGATTTAATAGAAAACAACATTAAAGAAGACACTCAAAGACCCTCTACTAAATGGAGTGTAATAGGCAACGTGAACGCCAACATCACACTCATAAGGGCTACGGGAGGAGAATATCTTTTAGGTAAAATGAAAACTGTTCCACCAGGTTTAAGACAAAGAGGAATGCATCACTTTCACAGAGACCCTAAAACCAAAAGGGCGTACAAGGACAACTTGTGTTTCTTTAGATGTCTGTCTTTCTTCCTGTATGAATCTTTAGAAAAAACTCAAGAGCTTTTCCTTGAAGCCTATCCAGGGGTGAACAAGGAGACTTTTGAGGGTGTTAACATAAAAGATTTAGACAGGTTAGAAAAAATGTTTGAAGTTAACATAAGAATTTTTTACCTTCCCTCTTTTGGTAAAAGAAAGGGGCGACCTAAAATTATAAGGTCAAACATGTGTTCATCCAAAAAAATCATGAACTTGAACTTACACAGAAACCATGTAAGTTTAATAACTAACATGGGACTGTATGGTAAAATGTACCCCTGTGAAAAGTGTCATAAAGTTTTCACTCGTAGCTTCCTTTTGAAACAACACAATGGGGTGAAAAAAGATTGCACCAAAGTCAGCTTCAGGTACAAAGGTGGAGCATACAATCCATCCAAAACAGTTTTTCAAGTTTTAGAGGAACTGGGAATAGTTTGTTCACCTGAGAAAAAAATATACCCCTATAAAATTGTTTTTGACTTTGAAAGCTATTTCGTCCAACCTGAAAATTCGTCCCCAGAAAATGCTAACACTGTGATAGAAGAAACTCACATACCCCTTTCTGCCAGTGTAGCTTCTGATTTTCCTGGGCATACAGAACCAGTGTGTTTTGTCAGAAATTCGAACAGGGACGACGATCCTTTGGTTAAAAATGTGTTGGAACACATAAACAACTTGGGGCAGTTGATAGGAGAACAGGTGAAAGAGAATTTTAGAGATGTTTTAGACGAACTAAACTCTCTAGAAGAAAAACAAAAGGAACTAGAACATAAAGCTAGCAAAGTTTTTCCAGCAAAGAACAAAAAAAATCCAAAAAAAAAATCTCCCATGTTCTTGAAGTGAAGGAAAAACTTCTTACCTACATAGAAAGAGTCCCTGTTCTAGGTTTCAACTCTGGAAAGTATGACATTAATTTGATAAAAAAGGAATTTCATTCTTTTTTTATAGACACAGACAAGACAGAAATGAAAACCATAAAAAAATGCAACAAGTACATAGCAGTGTACACAGACCATCTTCTTTTCCTTGACATGTTCAACTATTTGGCACCAGGTTATTCCTACGCAAACTACCTGAAAGCCTTTCTGAAAGGGAAAGCTGAAAAAGGTTTTTTTCCCTACGAGTGGATGGACAACATAAGAAAACTGAACAACAAAGCTCTTCCTCCACGCCACTGCTTCTACAGTTCTTTGTCGGGTAGTGGAATAAGCAAAGAAGATTATCTTGAATGTAAGAAGGTCTGGACAGAAAACAAAATGAAAACTATGAAGGACTACTTGATATATTACAACAACCTGGACGTTAAACCCTTTGTTTTAGCCATAAACGAGCACACAAAATTTTTTATAGATCGTGGGGTAGACATGTTCAAAGACGGTTTAACTTTGCCAGGTTTAACCTTGAAGTTTCTTTTCAACAACACTGCACCTAATGCCACTCCTTACATTCTTCTTGGTGAGAAAGAAAAGGATGTTCACTCCTTGCTCAGACGCAACTTAGTAGGGGGTCCCTCTATTATTTTTCACAGACATCACAAAAGTGGAGAAACAAGAATAAGACAAAAAAAATACGGGTCACAAAGCAAAGTATGCAGACACATAGTAGGGGTAGATGCTAACAGCTTGTACCTCAAGTGCATGGGTGAAGAACACTGCACAGGTTATTATGTGGTGCGCAGGAAAGAAAACGATTTTCAAGCTGTCTGCAGTCAACAAATTAGCTACTCAGCCACAGAATGGTTGCGATACAAAACTGTGACAGACAAAGTGAAGATATTACACCAATACAACTACGGGGAAGTAGTATTGGGTTCAAGGAAAATAAAAGTGGACGGCTATGATCCAGCTTCAAAAAAAGTATACCAGTTTCACGGGTGCTACTGGCATGGTCACATATGTCACCTCACTAAATCAGTTTTGAGAGACCCCAATGGAAAGGCATGGTTAGAAGAAAAAAACCAAAATACCATTTTGACTACCCTATATCTTCAGTCGTTAGGTTACCAAGTAGAGGAAAAGTATGAGTGTATGTGGCTGAAAGAAAAAACTGAAAACTCGTGCAGAGAAACAAAAAGTGAATGGGAAATTAAAAGACCATTGTGCCAAGGCAGAAAAAGTCAGGATGAAATACTGAGAGGGGTTTCTAAAGGAACAACTTTTGGACTTATCCAGGTAGACATAGAAACACCTGAATCTTTGAAAGAAAAATTCAGTGAAATGACACCTATTTTCAAAAACTGTTTAGTAGGAAAAAAAGACGTAGGTGAACATATGAAACGTTACCTGGAAGCAGCAGGTAAGCTGAAACAACCGCAACGCCAACTTATAGGCAGCTACCACGCAGAGGGAATTTTGTTGGGAACTCCTCTCTTGAAGTGGTACCTGGAGAAAGGTGTGGTAGTTACGACAGTACACCTTCTCGTAGAATACACACCAGAACAGACTTTTTTACCCTTCATGGACGAAGTGACCAAAGCTAGGAGGAAGGGAGATGAAAACATAGACTGTAAGATTCTGTCAGATCTGTACAAACTTTTGGGAAATGGTTCATACGGAAAAACCATATGCAACAAACAAAACTTTGTTCAAACAAAGTATCTTCACCCCTCTAAGGCAAGACGTTTGGCCATGCACTGGTCAGTGCAAGATGTGCAAGACATAAGTGACAACACGGTAGAACTGTCCTGTTTGCCCACCTCCATCACCTACGACCTCCCAGTTTAAATAGGGTTCATGGTATACCAATATGCCAAACTAAAAATGTTGGCTTTCTATTACGACTTTCTCCTTGAATACATAGACGAGAAAGATTTTGAAATGTGTGAAATGGACACTGACAGTTTTTACTTTGCTTTAAGTGCAGAGAACTTAGAAGACGTAATTATTCCTGAAAAACGTGAAGCTTTCTTCAGAGAACGTCACAAATGGTTGCCCTCTGAATCATGTGACAACAGTCACCACAGAGAGACCTATGTTCAGACCAAAGTTTTGGGTGAGCTGTGGCTGCCTCAACCATGCTGTAAGAGCCGTCTGGCGTTTGACAAGAGAACCCCCGGGTTATTCAAAGTGGAGTGGGAAGGTGATGAAATGACTGCCTTGAACTCCAAATGTTACATAGGCACAGGAGTAAATGTGCCCGTTAAAATGAGTTGCAAAGGTGTAATTCAAAAACAAAACCCCCTGACCACTGACAAGTACAAAGAAGTACTGGACAGTGAAAATGTTGTCACGGTAGTCAACAAAGGATTTAAAGTAGTTAACCACAGCGTTACGACTTACTCTCAAAGGAAACAAGGTCTAACCTATCAGTACATAAAGAGACAAGTATGTGAAGACGGTGTAAGCACCCTACCCCTTTCTATATAAAAAAATGGTTTCTTTTTCTAGTTTCACTTCCAGTTGTACATTTCGTTGAAAGAAAAAATTTTAAACAAATTGTTCAAATGAACAAATTTCCTTCATAGAAAACAGTGTTAAAATGAAAAATGTTCATTTAAACAATTGTTCAAATGAACATTTGTTTAAATGAACATTTTTCCCCATAGAAAACAGTGTTAAACTGAAAAAATGTTCATTTGAACAATTGTTCAAACGAACATTTGTTCAAATGAACATTTTTCCCCATAGAAAACAGTGTTAAAATGGAAAATGTTCATTTGAACAAATGTTCAAACGAACATTTGTTCAAATGAACATTTTTTTCCATAGAAAACAGTGTTAAAATGGAAAATGTTCATTTGAACAATTGTTCAAACGAACATTTGTTCAAATGAACATTTTTTTCCATAGAATACAGTGTTAAACTGGAAAATATTTTTTGTTCAAATGAACATTTTTCAAATAAAAAACAAAGGTAAAAAATGTGTACTGTATCATGAAAAAAAAACTGACAAAAAAGTAAGAAAAGTGAACTGTATCACCCAAAAAATAAAAAAACTTTTCACAAAAGTGAACGCTGTACATGTTCACGACAAAAATAAAAAATCCGGCGCTGAAGAAATTAAGTTGGAACAGAAAAAAAAGTGGTACCAGATTTCTTAACTCATAGCGTCACGTTCACCAGATTATTAGTATCTGGTTAGATTTAAGCAACCATTTTAACATGGAAAGTTTAGAAGCTATGCTTGTGGAGCAAACCACAGAAACTCCACCTTATGACTATTACATGCGTCCAGTTTTACAAAGTGTTGCTTCATATAATCAAGCTTCTTCTATAACACCTGACAATGATATAAGTTCTGTAGCATGTGGATGTTCAGAGAATTTCTTTTGGGAAATAATACCTGCAGAAAACATTGGTTATTTTAGAGGAGCTGAACCAGACACTGTTGACCACTGTATAACTAGTGTTAAAATGTACAAATATTTCTCTTCAGCTTTTTGGGACGCCTACAGAAACTGCATGTACTATTGTCGAGTGAAAAAAGTTAACTTGATAATGCATGATTGGTGTATAGGAGTATATCAATTGCACACTGAACCTGGCTGCCCAAGACACTACACAAGGTACACTTTAGGAAGTGTAAGAAAGTTTGCTCTTACTCTCCAAGAGTTAGAATGTAATCCCATAGTAGGAGTGTTTTGTCAGTGTAATTGTAAACTGGAAGTATCTGCTATTGCTAAAACTATTTGTTTCACATGTCTGCAGGTCTCACTGGAACTTCATGCCTTAAGTATACCTGGAGTGAAAAATCATTTCTCCTTCGAGGTAAACTTTAAGGATGGTTTTTTATCTGGTCTTTTACCTGGACCCAAAAACAGTCAAACTTACTTCCTGGCCCAGGCTTTGTTCGAGCATGCTATATCTAACATAGCCAAACTTAACAGTTATTGTTTCCACAACACATGGAAAACTAGTCTCACTGGTCAAAGCTGGTATCAAGCAAGTAAATTCACACACAACAAATGTTTTTGTAGTATATGTGCACGCCCCGGAAATGGAAAATCTGTCTTCATCTGTAAATATTGTGTCTAATAAAAATATAATCTGTTATGTGAAATAAATGAGTTGTGTTTTATTTTAATGCATGAAATGAAGAGACATAACAAAATGAGTCATAAGTATTGCGTAAATCCATAAAAGTATTGCATCAGAACATTGTGTAAATTCTTACAAGCATTGCGCAATGCACCCTCATACGTAGGTCATACGTTTTTGCAAGTAGGTTAGTAGGTCACTTCCGGTTTGCAAGTAGGTCAGCTCTAGGTATTGCACAATTCTTTTAATTTATGTAACTAGGTCAGGTCACTAGGTCAAATGGAATCCAGCTCTCTGATTGGTCGAAAAAACTAGGTCATGACCTTATGACGTCACTTCCTGTCAAATCCAGCCCTCTGATTGGCTGAAACTAGGTCACTTCCGGTCTACCAGTAGGTCATGACCTAGTTAGTAGCTAATCCATTGCGCTCAGTTTGCATGTATATACTACTTAGAACAAAACAGGGGTAATGTTTTGAACAGTACAAGTATACATATATACAAGTCCTACTGGTGTAGAATCCATTTGAAGGGGCAATATACTTGAAATAGTTTGAATACATTGAACAACCCATCTCGTGGTGATAGAAGCAGACGACATAAAAGATACAACTTGTTACAGATATAAGCGGGCCCAAATCTGCATGGATCCGCTCCCATGCCCAGTTGAGTTCTTTTCAAACTGATACAGTCCTGACTCACCTCATGGAGAATGACCCAAAGATATTCCACTCTCATGGAACTTTGTCTATATACATAAATGCCATTTGAGTAGCCTTAGCAGACAGAGCATGGCCTTTGTAAATGCATGTGAGCCATATGTTAAAACAGTTGGTACACCCAAGAGAAGTATGTTCCTTCTATGCGACTCGTGCACTAGTATTCATAACGTAGCCATAAACAGTGCCTATAAAACGAGCTTTTAGACCGTAGACCTCATCGGCATTTGCTTGTGATTGATGTCAAAACGCACTGCCCTGACTTCCGTATCACGACTAGATATCTGAATGATATTCACACACATGGGGCACGACCCACACCCCCAACCGATGCACCACCACCCTACGGCCGGAGGCCCCCACAGTCACAATGCCCACAGCAGATATCCCTGGTCACCGTGTCTACACCACCATGTACTCATCGGGCAATGGTTCTGGCGCTTTAAAATATGCTTCACTCCACAGACTAAACCAGAGGCTCTACTTTGGAGACGACTAGTCTGAGGAGACTCTCAAACCCTTGCTTTCCAAATCAAATCGGGGGATACATTTCTATTATATTCGAAGAGGGTGGGGGAGAGGGATCTAGAATGACACGAGTCGGTTTACAAAGGAAACTCTTATTTTCTTATCATGGGCGGACGGCGCTGGTGATTTGATTGATTTGTGTTTTACAGCACTTTAGCGGCACTAAGTGGCTATCCCGTGCTTCACAGGTTGATAATTTAACAGAGGAATGTGTCAGTGCCCGCGCATATGTGCACCACACACATCCTGAGGGGATAGGAAAGAGGAGATATAGACCCTTTTAAGTGGGCTAGGGAAGCCCGGACGGCGCTGGTGGGGGTGGGGGCGTGAATGGATTGGATATTATCGAGTGGCCAGATTTAATTCACTATCGTTTAAATAGGATTCTAGTCGTTGTCCTTACCATACTTACAACAACAGTAGTGCCGCAGTCGTCCTGCTACACCCCTGTACATTCCCCTCAGTGGGCGTCTACGCACCTTTCTACAATAGCCTATAATACCTCTGTGCCCGCTCTGAAGTCGCCGTGTTGTTTATTTTATATAACCACGCGAGATTTGCATCTTGACTCGAGTTGCCCCTGGGGGAAATTCACAGGGGACGTGTCTGTTCCCCGGGAAGGCAGGATTTAACAGCACAAGCCTCATAAAAATCAGTGTACAGCCCCGGGAGGTGGGACACGGGGCCCTGTAACAAATTTCCCTCCATCAATATTTTCTTTTCCCACAGTGCCCCTGTGGGGTTATGGTTTTTATACTAAGGAGGAAGGTTTATGGCAGATACGCGTATTTGTCATTCAAGGTCATAAATGCATTTCTCTGTGTATTATTGTCTGAGGTTATATTTCTGCACCCACGTGCCCTTGTCTGAATTAGCATGATTTGATTCAAATCAGCTAATGCCGTGTTTTCATTATGAGGATTAGAAGAAAAGGAGGACAGGCTAACAACAATTCATTCTATAGAGTACCTATTGGAATATCTTATAGCGGATTTGGGAAAAGGGTCATAGAGATATTCGCAGTGTGGCACGTAATAGCTTATGATGATATCATGAACTTCTAGACAACTAGGATTTTATCATCTATAATAGAATGAACAAATTTCAAAACCTTTAAAGGTCAGGTTCGGCCCAGAAATGAATGAGCCACAAACCAACGATTTCAATCACCAAAGAAAGGAATAATCATGTCGGCCTATATCCCTTTCTACAAATTATCCTAGATCCGACATTTTAGACTACCGTACTTCACGTACTACTTTTGTGAGAGGCGGCCACTACAATATAGCTTTGAAAACAGAACAGAAGTATCATTATCAATCGGTACCTGATATACGCACTGATAACAGCCAGCATGATGGGTACCAGGGGTCTGTTGCTCCAATACTTACTAGTATGGACTTTAATGTGTTAATGTAAAACGTAATCACCAGGTTATGCATGTTATTTAATTGTCAATCAATGTAATATTATCGATATCAAAGGGTATGGGGTGACTGGCTTAGTCAAATATACATTTTTTTTGTAACTTTTAATCAGAATGTTGGACTTTTCAAGTCATATTTTCTGCAGGTACACACTTGCTAGTAGGGGAACTCAACAAGGACAGCAAGGGACACTAGTAATCTATTTATAAAGATGTAGGTTTTCGCCGGTGTGGGACATGAGTAGTGTATAGAATATGGGGGTTTGACCAGGGAAGTACACAAGTAGTATATGGAAATGTAGGTTATCACCAGTGTGGGACATGAGTAGTGTATAGAATATGGGGGTTTGACCAGGGAAGTACACAAGTAGTATATGGAAATGTAGGTTATCACCAGTGTGGGACATGAGTAGTGTATAGAATATGGGGGTTTGACCAGGGAAGTACACAAGTAGTATATGGAAATGTAGGTTATCACCAGTGTGGGACATGAGTAGTGTATAGAATATGGGGGTTTGACCAGGGAAGTACACAAGTAGTATATGGAAATGTAGGTTATCACCAGTGTGGGACATGAGTAGTGTATAGAATATGGGGGTTTGACCAGGGAAGTACACAAGTAGTATATGGAAATGTAGGTTATCACCAGTGTGGGACATGAGTAGTGTATAGAATATGGGGGTTTGACCAGGGAAGTACACAAGTAGTATATGGAAATGTAGGTTATCACCAGTGTGGGACATGAGTAGTGTATATAATATGGGGGTTTGACCAGGGAAGTACACAAGTAGTATATGGAAATGTAGGTTATCACCAGTGTGGGACATGAGTAGTGTATAGAAATGTGGGTTTTAGCAGGATAGGACATGAGTTGTATATAAAAAGTAGATTTTTATCAGGGGTTCAGAGAGGAGCGCTTTCACCATGATGTTAGACAGGTGGTACACATCAATGTAGGTTCCACCATACTAGTGCATGAGAAGTGTGTAAAATTGTGGGTTTTCATGAGCTTTTCACAGTGCACTAGAACTATACAAGTATGAGTTTAAACTAATGCAGTGGGTTAGTATCATATAGATATGTGGGTTTCACCACACCATTGTTATACTAGTATAAACATGGGTTGGGTTTCACTAGGTTTGTGCACCAGTAGTATATAGAAATATGGGTTTTCACAACGTATACAAAGCTGTGGATTTTTACATCCACTATGCAAAAGAATAGAATACATAATTTTGTTTGTCATCATGCATTCAATATCAGGCACACCCTGAGTCTATGTGGGTTTTCACCATGCTATATCCTTGTTTACCATAGTAGATCGTGATATTTGTACCATCGTATTTTTTTTCTGGGAGTACACTGGTTCTCGTCATAGTTCTCAGAAAGGGATGTGATCATAGTCTACTGATCATTGGAATTTCAAAGCTCATGAAATGATAACCTCACATTTATCTGCATTTCTTTGATATTCAAAACACATAAGAAGGCTTCACCATACTCATTATGCGTCAAATGGTATGATGACGGGCTGACCTTGCTGGCCTTCCCCAGCCTTTTGTCACCTACAGTGATTAAATCAAACACGCAGTTCAACTCTCATCACTCCCCAGTCCTGATCAGACTGTCATTGTTAACCCCTGATTGCCTTAGACCCATCAGTGCTAATTACTCCAGGGCGGGGGAGCTGCAGTAGGGGGCGAAAGGGTTAAGGGGGTTAATCAGGCCACCCTGAGTATTGTGGGACAGATAATAGATGCCATCAAAAAGTTAACCGCAGCTGCAGGGGCCTCACACCCCGCCCACCCCCTGCCCCAACAACAAGGGACCAGATTTATCTCTAATGGATGGACCTTCGTCTCACTACTAATGATGTGCACAGTCGTGGACTTACTAACCACTAGGTCTCACACTCACACGTTTACCTCATCCCCATATTGGGAGGCATGGATAATTCTGACCCTTTGTGGTGTCCCGCCTCACTGATATACCAGGCTGGAGATCAAAGTAATGCTAGAAAGAAAAGGCTTTAGACAAAACTCTAATTCAAAAAGGTGCTTGTTACTGCTGTTTGGACATTACCAATTACAGATAGCAGAGCCCGTGTTGCGAACATTTGCATAAATAAATGCAGGGGAAGTGTAAACATCCTCATTTGTTGGCTTTTCTATGAGCTGAAAAGGTTTACATTCCTTATTATGGAATATCTATGTAAAACACTGTTTACAAGCTGCACCCTTAGTTGCAGAGGACCCAATAAGCCGCAGTGACCCCCTGAAATGGTCCAGGTGGCTTATACGTAGGGCGTGGGTATGCCACACTGATAATCAATCAGTAATAACGGAAATGAAGTATGAGATAACTGTAATCAATATACAGAAAACATGCAAGCTTGTAGGGTTTTAATAAATTCAGCCGTTATTCTACATACACATCCACCTTTCTGACACACCGATATCCTGATAATGACTGACACCTCACACTTCTACCCCTACCCTTGCACACCGAGTTAGATTCCACCCACCCATTAATTACTGTCGACTGTATGCAGATCAGTACCGCCCCTCACTGGTCCCTATCCCACCTACCCAGCAAAAATACTCACGTAAAATATGAATCAGAGACCGTGCAGGCGAGAAAGGAAATACTGTTGAGCTTATTGATCAAAGGGAGTAACTCGCAACTAGCCGGCTTGATCATGGAGCAGAACGGGAACTGCTCTATTTTAGTATTGTTATTGGTTGAATTACATAGATCACCATCTTGTCCCCTGTGGTCTATGAGGCCCATTACTTATACGTATTAATAGTAGCAGTTAGTCATCAATTTGTGTGAACCAAAGAAAATTCCTATAACATTTCACTTCTCTTCATTATCATTTCCTATTACCACCATGGTGCCATAGTCAACGTTTTACACCCCTACTGCCTGCACTATGCAGGTACCTGACTAGTGTTTTATATTTCTGTCTATAGAAGTAGAAATATTGTTGTGGCCACTGTAGGCGTGCGGCTATGACTTCGTGGCTCGGTTTCTCTATCATCTAGGTCTCAAGAACTAGACCATCGTTATCCAGGGGCTTGAGCTTGTCTATACCTCTAAATGAGCCTTTGTTCGCTGACTGCAATACTCATCCCAGTTACCCCTTGTGTCCTCCCAAGCTCCCATATCTCTACTGTGTTATCTTTCCAATTCCCTTATCTCTTCCCCAGTCAGGTCTCTGCTCTACCCAATGCCACGTCATCCTGCCAACCCTGACCACAGCCCCCTGCTCTGCCTGCATTGTAAATGAGTGGTCCTTTGCCATGATTCCCATAGCTTGTCCTCTCCCTAGCCCCTCACTGATAGATCACCGTATAGCTACGAGATAATTCGCAGTGCAGTTCCCTTTCTTCTTCTTCTTCTTCTTCTCCTCACTCTGCCTCTCCTTATTCTTCTAATGACTCCAAGAGGGCACTATAGACCGGAAAGTTATCTTCTATGATTCACATTGTCTTCGCTCGTCTGCAAGATTCTTTCTGCTTTTCTCTCTACTATCTAGTCCCGCAGATGATTTCCATGCACTTCCCTTTCTTAAGATGCCTCTGAGGGGATTCGTCGTTGATGTGGCTTGCGGATCTGTGTCTTGTCGATTCTCGAGTGGAATGAGAAAGACATTAAACACACAGGTCTAAAATAAGGAAGGCAAAAAAGAATCCAATCAGCAACCTGTTTGGTTACCACATTCACCTGAGAAGTCTTCAACAAAAAGTGGTGCCCCAGAATGCTTGAACAGTTCTATGCACGCTAAGGAGGAATTATTAGGGAGCATTCATTATTTATGGCAGGGGGGTGCCAATCTGGCAGAAGGAATACGTAAAAAAAATACCCCCCTCGGGAATAGATTGAAAAAAACTGACCCCCCTTAGGAATGGGTTGAAAAACAATGAACCCCCCTAGAACTAATTGAAAGAAAATGATTCCCATCACATTACCTTATACATTTAACCATGTTCAACAAAGTCTATGTACATCAGGTCTCTTCATTCCTGTCATATTAGGAGAATTTGAGGGACTTTTTTTTGGACTTGCTCATTGCATTAATGAACTGCTATGTTCATTTAAATAATGCTATAGAGCAGACCAAGTTTTATTGATTTTTCAAAGGAAAGTCACAATTGAAACAGTACAATAACTTCATAGATCTTGACAAATGTCAATATGAACACAATCAGGAGATGGAAAAATAGGGACTGGCAATATTCACTCAATAGGTTATTAACATAGAAAGTACAGACAAACAAACTGAAAGCAAAAAGAGATAGAAAGTAAATAATATGTCATACATAGAGATTTGTTTCTCTACATGTTATTTCAGTACATCATGATTACAGCTAGATACACCTTGTTTTGAGTTCAAATAAGTGATAATTAGAGTTGGTAGTATATGCTGTTATATGCATATGGGAACATCAGCAATATCAATATGGATGTAAACATGAAAAAGGATATGAATGTGAGTATGAATATGAATATGAAGCGGCGCGGTTTCTACACCTGCTTCTCATTGTCAATTATAACCCAATTTCAGGTTCAACCTTATATTTTCTATCCTCATCACACCCTCCTTGAATTTTACCTTTGTTGTAGCTTTCTGAATCTCCTCAGGTAGAGTATTTCAGAGAGCCACACCTCTGTACCATGGCGATCTTTTATAGTGTCTAGTAATAACCCTAGGTAGTTCAAAAACAATCTTCTTTTGAGACCTTGTATTATAAGATTGTGGTCTATTTAACAGTCTTTGATTTCTTATACAGTAAGCATAATAATAGCATGTCAAATCTTTTCTCTAACACTGGAACCTTACAAATTTCATGCATCTCCTTCACACTATACCGTCTAATATTGCATTTCAGACAAACTCTAAGAGCTCTATTTTGCAGTCGTTGTAATGCCGCAAGACCATACTCATTACAACTGGTACTTATAAATGAACAATATTCTATAATTGGTCTGATTGTACAACAGTATATCTTTACACTTTGCTCTTGTGATGAAAACTTTCTTAACTTAGCAAACCTAAATAGTTTATTGCATACATTTCTTTTAATAATTTTAATCTGTTTATCAAAACTAAGTTTAAAGTCAATATGTATACCTAGATATGGAAAGAAGGTGACAGTTTGCACAGTGCTGCCATTGAACTCTATAGCAGAATTTGGACATCTTTTTAATTTATAAGCACTACTGTTAGTCTGTTTTCGATAACCCAACGCTTAAAGTTAATTACATCTTCATTCAAATTCTCATTAACCGAGTCTACATCTTTGTTAGAACTATAAATCACAATGTCATCAGCATACAGTTTAATCTTGCATTTTTTTAAGACCTCAACAAAATCATCAATATATAGGACAAACAACAGGGGACCTAAAACTGATCCTTGAGGGACACCGTAATCAATATCTTGGTTTGAGGACAATTTATTACCATAGCTAGTTCGTTGTTTTCTATTTTCCAGGTAACTTTTAAACCATAGAAAATTAGATTTACTCAAACCAAGTTTACTGAGTTTAATTAGCAATTTTGATTGTAATACACTGTCAAATGCTTTAGTGAAGTCTATAAATAGGGCCCCTGTTATCAGACCATTGTTTCTACATTCATAAAGCTCATTAACAAAGTCAAAAGTGGCATCACCAGTACCTGTCCCTTTTTTGTAACCATATTGGTTTTCACAAAAAGTACCATTTTCTTCATACTTTCACATAAGTAATAATACATAATTTTCTCAATGACTTTAGACGGCATTGGTAGTATTGATATGGGTCTCCAATTTTTTACTATTGCTAAGTCTCCATCCTTAGGTAATGGTCTTACAACTGCCATTGCCCAATTTCCTTTATAGCAAAATGGACATCCCACTTATTAACCTTAATATTTTGATCTAAAAAGTTTTCATTTGCCAATAGTTCATCTATATCCAGATTATTATCCACAAGATATTGATCAGTTCCAACAGCAGCAATATGCAGATCCTTACCAATATTACAAAAATAGTCATTTACATATTCACATACATCATTAGAAGTTACATCTGCACCAGTTATATGATGTCTCATGTCTGGATACACAATAGAATTCGAATTTTTAAACAAGTCATTTATGTGTTTCGAGAATTTTTTGGGATTACCATAGCATACTTGCAACTCTTGCATGACACCACCAATTTGATTTGCTTTAATTTTCTTTCTAATTTTTCTTCGACATTCCTTTATGGCTTGCTTTTCCTGAGCACTTTTATTGGCACTATAGAGACGTAACCATCATTCTCTTTCAAATACCAAATCCATAACTTCATCATCAATCCATGATCTCCTACTTTTTTTAATGTATCATTCAACAAGAGGGTGAAAAGTGTCCAAATACTCAATTAACATATCCCATAATATATCAGAATCATCAGTAATATGGTGTTGGTGACAGGGTATGTCAGGCCAGGGGATGTAGCTCAGCAGTAGAGCACTCGACTTGCAAGCGCGAGACCCGGGTTCGAATCCCGTTGTCTCCAGAAGACGTTTTCACTGACCACTACAGTGGTGGAGACACCGAGTGGTCCTGCCTCGCAAGGGGGACCTTTAGAGAGCTCGGTACCTGGGCCGGTATGGTATAGACAAGCGCTTCAACTTGCTATATAGTGCTGAGGGACTTGGAAACAGATGGGCTGTGTGTGACTCAGTTCTGGTACCGTTCAGACTGGACTGGAGGACCGGTTCTGGCAGGATACGGTTGAAGCTGGTTGGGAGGAGTGTAGGGGTTCGTTCCCCCGTCGGTTGTGCAGAGCCTTCAGATAGACTGTTCACTTGGTTGTGTCACTCCCCCTATGTATACCATACCGATCCAGGGTAGTTGGAAGGTGGAAATGTCAGTGGGGCCGTGTTGGTGACAGGGTATGTCAGGCCAGGGGATGTAGCTCAGCGGTAGAGCACCCGACTTGCAAGCGAGAGACCCGGGTTCGAATCCCGGTGTCTCCAGAAGACGTTTTCACTGACCACTACAGTATTTATATATTTTTTCAGCTATATCAACCCCTATATTTCTTGCAAAGAAAGATAAAGGATTATAAAAAATGCCTAAAGAATGATGTACAAACCATAGATAACTCTTGAGCAAACTGTTTGCCACTCCCTCATTATTTCATGTAGAGAAATATAAGCCTGCCCTGTGTATCAGCCTGCCCTGTTTATAACCCTGATAAATTTGCCACTTAGTGTGTTTACAAGCCCGTACAGGCTTATACACAGGGAAATACGGGATGTCTTACCCAGCTATATCATGCGACCTTTTCCTAACTAACTGTAGTGATTAAGGCACTTGCAGCTGTCTTTTTCAAAATTTGTGCATACAAGACAAACCTTTTGAGATTTTTCTATTGTTTCAATTTCCTTCTGATCTCATTTTCTAACATTAATTTAGTAGGTGTGATGGATATCAATTGCAACAGCATCAATTCCAAAAGTGAAACTAAGGGTTAGAAACTGGAGGTTCTGATCAGTAGTTGCTGTGATTATAATAGGTGACCTTTTTACCTCTGAGAACTTTGCTGGCACCTCTCAGCTCAAGGCACATGTATCAGTCATGTTTGTGTCATACCCATGCCAACCCCTTTTCTATGTATACTTCTAGAAAGCCACTGCTGTCATCTATTCTGATGGTCCACAACATATAAAGCGCTCATGTCGTGCCTTGGTAAGGAGATTCACTCCTAAGTTTGGAATTTAGATATTCCCTAAATAACGATACATAATTACCGTAATCTCCCGCATATATAAGGCGCAGCTCATGTATAAGGTGCACCCCTAACTCAGGGATGTGTGTTTTGTATATAAGGCACTCCTACTGCTTCTGGATTGATATTTTGAAAAACCATCGTATGAGGTGCACCCCAACCTTTTGACATATGCTGTAAGACATAGCCTCCCCAACTTCTTTTAAAAGCCAACCTACATGTACTTGAATAGGTCTAAGTTGTGGGGAAAGCCTTGCTAAGGTGTTACCGCGACATTGGAGGGTGTGAGGGCAGCATGGGATGGAGTGAGGGTGGCATTGGATGGTGTGAGTGTCACATGGGAAGGTGTGAAAAGCTATGGCCACCATAGAGTACTGGTAGGGTGGGAGGGGAGCTGATATCGCCTTTACAGCATTCATTAGCTTTACCCATAGGTGTAATGGAGGTGGGGGGGGGGCTATTTACATGTTTTTCAGGGTAAATTATTCTATGTATCAATTGATATTTGCATAAACCCCGTATAAGATGGTGGAGAATTGTGAACTTCGCGACATGTCCCGAAAAAAATCGCGTTCGCATTGTATTCGTGAATACCCCAAAAAAGGAATTGCCCTGCCCTTCAGGAATAGGTCGAAAAAAATGACCCCTCCCCACCTCTAAAAACTTTGACCCCCCCCCTCATTTACTCACCCCCCCTGCCATAAATAATGAACGCTCCCTAATAGCCCTTTAAATGATGTATGTATACACACAATGCCATCTTGGATGTTATTGAATAGAACGATTATTAGCCCTTTAAATGATGTATACACACAATGCCACCTTGGATGTTATTGAATAGAACGTGCGGTGTATGAATAAAAACCTAGCGTGCAACTCACTTGTGCTGCGTTTATGCATCTAACCGACCTCCCGACACTGATACCCTGCAGAAAGTCAACATGATGCACCAATACAGTTAAATAAAGCCTCACGCCCTCCCTTTAGAAGATTAACTATGATTCTAACCGAGATGGGATTGGGTTTAGCTGTAACAGAGGAAGTCTTTATAATAGGCGCTGATCAGCTTCAGCCTCAGACATCAAGGTAGAATATGTATCTCCAAGACCATCCATCAACGTCAGCTTCTTTACTGTTTTCCCTGAAAGGGGATACTGCTGTGACGAAACTCTGTCAACCATTTTGATAAAGACTAACATTTTTACACGAGAGTTGCCTGGGCCCCCTTGAAACGGCATCTCAGCACAGCACTGTTATGGATCACCAAATTTGCCTCCCAATCCTGGTCTTCAGGGCTCATTTTTCTAGGGAATTTGTCTTACATTTTCTCTTGGATTAAAGGTGAAAAATTAAGCATCAATCTTGGGATGGCGGGGAGTTGGGGCCTGTAATCTTTGATACATGAAGTTGGTTGTAATGGATCACATTAGAGCCAGGAACTTCGTTTTTGCACTGTTGGCAGACTTCGTCAGTGCGCAAGTGCGTGACAGCTACAGCACGGACGCGATTTTCCCCCAGTTTTCAAATTCAATTTCCGTTACTATGGTGACCTAGAGTGGGGTCATGCCTGTGTTGTACTGACCCCGATATCCCTAACGCCTTTCGCCTCACACTGAGCATAACTCATTCTGCCCTTATGCCATTCCTTTCTCTTCCATTCCCCTTTGATAGCTTTTTCCATTTCTTCCCTGGTACTCGTGCATATCACCTCCCAGCCTGCCTCCTATAGCTACAAAGAATCTCATTGCACTCTACCTCCTGTATTCTTAAAGCCTCCCCCTCCAACCTTCCTTCTCCTTTTTCTTCTATACAGTCCTACTTCTCTCCATTCTTCCTCTTCAGTACCATTGTGCCAATGTTGAACTTCCAGCAGTAGCTTTGTAAGGAAAGCGTCCACTTGATGCAAATGCATGCTCACCGAAATATAGACTTCCGTATTCCTTCCTCCGTTTCCTCTTGAGTTCACTCTGATATATATCATCATTCATATCGTGTTTTTTTACCTCCCTCACCCAACCCCCATCAGTTTGACGTCCCTACGGCCCATACCACGTCATGTACCTGTCGGGGCCGTTAGTAACCAGTCCTGTAAGGGCGGGGCAGCCTCCCAGCCCCTGCTGCTAACCTGTCTATAACTGCCTGCCATCTGTCCTCTCAGCATGTCCACCTCCTGTCCACCTCTCTGTCCACCCATCACACACAGCCAGACTGACCTCTCCCCCCACACACACACACACATAGGGCACCACCCCTGCCACTCCCACCCGTCCTCCTGCACGGGTCACCCATTCTCCGTAGATGTCCTAATTGATTAGCCCCACATGGACCCTTCACCACAGACACTGACAGCTTCAAGTCGGTGCTTTTTGTTCCTGTAGATGGGGCGTCGTGGGGTGCGTTGGTCAGCTATGGGGTGCACTATTGTCGTGCACGGACATGGCACTCGGCTCCCCATCTGGAGCTGTACGATTAGCAGGAGGGTCTTGCCAAAAGATAACGAGGAAGAACCTCTGTATTTTTCGCATAGAGTAGTGAGGAAAACGTGTATGGCCTAGCACGTTTCATAATATTGACACGTTACAGCAGAATGCATGGAAAACTCTTTTGATGTGTCAAAAATGTGCATGTTTTATCTAAATGATTATCAAGACAATCTTTTAGCAATATTTTCTCTTTTCGTTCACGTTTCTTTTTTGGCAAGACCCTCCAGGTCAGCCTGTTGCCATCTCGCCGACCAACATAGACAGGACTGGAGGACCCAAAAAGGAAACAGGTTTCGGAAAGAGAGAATATTAGAAAAAAACAGGTGAAGGCTATGATGGGGAGTTCATCTCCGACTCCCATAAATCCAAACCCTATCTCCGAGGACGCAGTTTTTACTGGAGGTTGGAGAACGATGGGGAAATGAGAGGTGAAAATAAGCTTCAATGAAGGTACAGAAAAAAGTAATTACCGTGGAAGGTTAGGTGGGTGCAAACAGTGAGGAGCGGATTGTGGACATCCTACAAGGAGCTGGTTGAGGCAGTAACGTGTTGGGTGTTTTAGCATCATAGCTGACCGATATTACGGAGAGCCTAAAGGTTTTTCGGTCGGGTATGTTTCAAAACGAAGTTCTTTTCTAACTCGAATTCATGACATCTCATAGGCGTGTATTTGTAGCCCATGCACTATTTAGGAGTGGCTTCAGGATTGAGGCCCTCCAAAAGTGGACCTAGGCCTATATATATATGTAGGGGCTCGTAGATCTTTATATAGTGTGAGCGTCTTCCTCGAGAGGGCGTTTTGAGCGGTGCGCCCATCACCGGTAGTCACTAGAGATCCTCACGACCCCTGGTCGCTGCGGGGTGGTGGCAGCACTGTTCGCCTCGCTCCAGCTCCTATCTGGGGCCGGGGAAGGTGTTAGTCTGGCTCTGCCTGCCAACGGAGTCGGACCACTTTCGACCAAGCTTAATATCACCTTAAGCATCCAACTTCGAGGTAGATGTACAACATACACCGAAATAAATATGTGCCGGTTGCACTAACCCGAGATACTTTGTCTGGTTTTACTTCAAGCCATTCGAGTATACATTCGAACCACTACACTGGTGCTGTGACCAGGACCTTGGTGTTAGTGCGCGGCCCTGGAGGCCGAACACGAGTACAATGGATCCCGAGAAAGAAGTTCAAGCACCTCGGGATCCACAATGAATGAAACTGATTATACTGATAGTGCAAACCAAATCCGAATGAAAGGGTACACTTCAATAAGTGGACCAAAGGTGGAATATTTCGAAATCTCCAATCACGAGAAATGCTTGCTCCGGTCACGAATTCTACATACAGAATAAGCACAGACTCTACAGAACAGTTGACACCCATAACCATGATGACTGTAGATACTCAATGAACAGTTTCGGCCTGGGCAGAAACCCACACACCTAATACTAGACCATCCTTGGATGCCTTGAACGTTTCAGTATTTGATATAGGAGGTTCGAGAAATGTTAAAGAATCAGCCGCCAATTACTTGTGCGAGCAAGCTAAGCTAAGAGATGATGCAATGAATAAAGTCCGACTACACCAGGGTCTACCACGAGTTGAAGACTCAGAAAGAAAGGTCTTGAGACTCAGGAACCTGGAAAAACAATGCGACCAGTATGAAACCGATCAACAATGACTGATGAATAACATCGAGGAATTAGAAGAAAGAACAGGAGAAAAAGAGCAATAAAATCGAGACCTCGAATG
The DNA here is from genome assembly GCA_949317995.1 of Acholoe squamosa. Classification (NCBI taxonomy): domain Eukaryota; kingdom Metazoa; phylum Annelida; class Polychaeta; order Phyllodocida; family Polynoidae; genus Acholoe; species Acholoe squamosa. The sequence continues at coordinate 47,525,608 of OX439037.1, forward strand.
ACAAATGTATGTTATCCAAAGGAAACTCGAACGTGCTAAATCAGAGTGGGAAAATGAGAAACTCTAAAAGAAGTTGACCTAGAAGAACAGGAAGCCACTTCCACAATTCGAAACATTGAATTGAGAAAGGAGGCAGACCTAATAAAGGCCGAAATGGAACGATATAAATACGAAGCAGATAAGCTTTTAGAAATTCGAGATCAATGTATCTTGAAGAATGAGGACATAATGAAATCCATGAAAGATAGTAATCAAGATCTATTTTTGAAACAGCAAGAGCTGTGCCTCAAAATTGCCAACCTGACAAAAAGGAAAACTGCCCTGGACATATACGTGGCGGGAATAGAGGAGCATGCTACAACTGATAAGATGTGTCTCAAGGATCAAGATAAATCTTTTGACACGAGTGCATCGGTAACACAAATGGACCTAAAGTATCGACAAGAAATGTTAGATAAGGATATACCTTCTGACGCTACCTTTATAAAGGGTACCGCACCTCAACCTCAATGCCAGCTGAAGCTTTGAAGAAGGCAGACCGATACGACCCATTTGTAAATGAGAATGCAGATGCACATGTTCAGAACGATGGTTTCAGACCCAATGCATAAACCTAGCTGGGATGAGTCCGAAAAATGTCGAATAAGATTCAGCTTGGCTGGAGAATTACTGGGTAAAGAGGACGACATTGTAAGGGAATATGATTTCCTGTGCCCGGTTGGCCGACCCGCAGGGGCGGGTCACCGGGTAGTCACATGTTGCCTATCGGTATCACACCGATCCAGGTGTAGGTGGAAGGTAGAGAACTTCAGGTCAGGGGAAGTAGCTCAGAGGTAGAGCTTCCGCTTCGAAGTTGGAGGGTCCCGGGTTCGAGTCCTGGTTTCTCCAAAGACGTTTTCCGCCGACCTCTACAACATCAATATTGAATACAATCACACCCAATATGGGGACAATGGACACTTCGAGTTGTCATATGACGATGACTCAGTAAACGAGCCTGAACCTTTAGGTACGGGGAATCAGGATGCGAGTGGGGGTGGTGCAGCTGGTGCTGCCGGAGGGCCGACACCTCCCCCACAAGGAGCTAGTGGTGCCAAGGGGGGAAATTCGAGGCGCAGATCCCGAAGCAGCATGTTAGAGGATATGCTGAACTAACACTTCAAACACTGCACACAGTGAAGAGACCATCAGGGAATGGAATGTCAACCAATGTCAAAAGTTGGTACGCACTAACAATGCAGCCAGACGACAGGCCATCCTTCCAAAAATTTACAAAGGTGTAAAAACCTGGAAAGAATGCTTCTCGAACTTCACTGATGACATGCGATGTACTGCATGGACCCCCAAGGAGGCCCTGCCACACCTGATCCACTGCCTGAAACACGGTCCAGGTAGGATTGCCGTCGAGAAATGGATCGGAGTATACTTCGAAAGAGGGACGTTCCAGCAGCTAGTCAAGATTGCCAGCATTTTGCTGTACAACCTAGTGAGTGAAGATCCTTTCATGCTCTTCAAGGAACAAACCCAGAAACCTCAAGAATCATTTCGAGCTTTCGGATACGAGCTACAGTCTCTGCTACAGAGGGACCGTCCAGGCACCAATCCCTCAGACAAATACTTTCTGAACGATTTGTTACCACAATTCGTACAGGGACTTTGCGATAAAGACCAACAACAAGCAGCCTTAGATGCTTGGAAGGGTAGAAACCCCACCCTAATGGACCTGTTCAAAGGGATCGAGTGCTGGACGGTGAAGAAGACCCTCATGGCAGGGAAAGTAGAGATGAAGACTTCGATTACCAAAGTCTGCGCGAGTACTAGTACAACCCCCATGTCAGGGATACACCAACTGACTCACCCCGAGGTCGTAGATAATGATTTCGAAATCATCGAGATCGAGGAGGAGGATGGAAGCATCTCCACCCTACAGGTGAAAAGAGATGTGAAACGGAAGTATATTCTCCGGAGAATATACAATCAAAATGCCAACGGACCTCAGATACTCGAAATGCACAGATGGCTATAAGCCGCCCTCCGAGGCAAACCGTAGCGAGAGCCCCTGCTCCACCTGAGCCTCTAGACATGAAAAAGATGATGGAAGATTTCATGAAGACATTCGCGGAGACGATGTACACTAGACCTGAATGACGAAGAGTAGATCGGAGCAGGTTACGCTGCTATCGTTGTCAAGAAATGGGGCATTATGCTCATGAGTGCACGGACCCGAAACCCGTCCTATCCCGAGTTAACTATGTAGGGGAGAAACCTGAAGAGGAAAACTAAAGAGGGTCACATCTGTGGCAAAGGATGTGATCCGTAGTTCGAAAATCTGCCAAAATGCCACCACTGGTGAGTCCGAGTTAGTTAGAGAGTCAGTACCTTCCAGGGGACTGGTATGTGGGAAGGATCCTCCCACCCCAGTCCGGGCCGGGGGCTTCGACGGGGTAGGGACAAGTGAGGGTCGGAACCCAGGGGAGAGATCCTATGTTGAAGAAGAGGGAGGTTGGGTTGAAGAGTTGACGCGTGTGAGTGCGGCACACCTCCCCCCGAACCATCCATGTGTAACCTTTTTGAAGGGTTTTGGATGGGAGATCGGTGATTCTCAGGAACAACTCTGATTTGCACAGAACTCCTCTCCTTTAAAGGGGGAAGTGTTGGTACAGTGCTGTATTGGTGAAGGGGCGGACTGGAGAATTTTTGATTGACACTGGTGCCAGCCATTCGTGTGTCTCGAGAAAATTCTTCAATCTGGTGTCCAGCAACCGACGGTAGCCAGATGCAGACTTTTGGCAAGACGTTCATACAGATTGGAATGGGGGGCTACGAGTATGTAATGAGTCCCACCATTGCCGACATAAGTGACGATGGAATAATCGGTTTGGATTTCGCAAGTTTGTATGGTGCTGTGTTGGATCCCCGTTTCGGGATGTTGAAGATTCGGGAACCCTACAACTGCGAGATCCCATGTATATTGAGACATGTGTCTTCGGTAGCCACCGTAGTACAGACTGTGAAAATTCCAGCTGGAATGGCCTGGGATGTATTATGTTTTTCGAACAGCGCTTTTCGAGGTTCGAATGCCGTGTTCGAACCTAAACCTGAGGTATTATCCAGCCTACAGCTAGAGTCCGCTGATACTTTAGTGGGAAATGGATCGTGGACAGTAGTTCCAATCATGAATAGAGGGCGAACCCCTATCTATTTGAAGAGAAATGAGAAAATTGGTGAAATGTTCTTGACTGAACACATTTCGGAAGCTCAATTCAAGACCGAACTGCCTGAGGGTACAGTCCGAGAGTTACCGGACGACCTGAAAAAGTTGGTGGAGGATTCTTCCCTGACAAGTAAGTCAGAGAAGGAACAACTTTGAGCTTTGCTTCCTACCTACTATGATGCCTTCGGGAAACCTGGGGGTTCGGTAGGTCGAACTGGCAAGGTGTTGCACACGATTGACACTGGCGATGCGAAGCCATTCAAGATTCCTTATCGGAGATTACCTCTGAAGAAGAAATAGAGGCCGAGAGGCAAATCCTCGACCAGTTGGAAAAGGGGGTTATTGTGCCCAGCACGAGCCCCTGGTCCAGCCCCGTGTGCATGACTACGAAGAAGGACGGATCCATCCGGTTCTGCATAGATTACCGGAAGTTGAACGGTCTAACTAAAAAGAATTCCTCTCCCTTGCCGAGGATAGATGAGACCTTGGACTCGCTAGGGGGAAACAAATACTTTTGTACCCTGGACCTCCAATCCGGGTATTGGCAAATCTGGATGGACCCGAGGGATATGGAGAAAACCGCTTTCTCAAGCAATATGGGCTTGTTTCAGTACAACGTTTTACCTTTTGGGCTGTGTAATGCACCAGCTACTTTTAAGGCTATGATGGAGGAGATGCTAAGTGACCTTCTTTGGAGGAGTTGCTTGGTATACATCAACGACATCATAGTATTCGGGAAGACTTTCGAGGACTTTACTCAAAACCTCAAGTTAGTCCTAAAAAGGATACTAGCTAATGGTCTGAAGTTAAAGGCTAAGAAATGTAATCTAAAACATCTATTACTCACCTTGGTTGTATCAAAACTCCCGATGGTGTAAAAGCCGACCCTAAAAAAGCTCTGGACGGTGTCCGAGTGGCAGAAACCCATAAATGCGAAGAAAATAAGATCCTTCCTAGGATTCTGCTCATACTATCGAGATTTCCTCCCTAATAACTCCAAAGTGAGCTATCCTTTACAAATATTAGCACATTGGACTCCAGGTAGGGCAAAAGAGCACTTTCCCTGGGGTGATGAATAAAATGCAGCCTTCGAGCAGGTAAAACACCTCTTTGCCAACATGCCAGTATTGAGATATCCCACAGTGGATGATCATTTCATATTGGATACGGACGCTAGGAATAATAGTATTGGTGCCGCTCTGTTGAAGGTCCAGGACGGAGGACGAAGTACCTATTGCTTTTGCTAGTAACACATTGAACAGGGCACAACAAAACTATTACACCACCAAACGAGAGTTGCTGGCTGTGGTGGTGTATACCAAAAAGTTTCGACACTTCCTATGGGGCACCGATTTTACACTTCGAACGGACCATTCCTCCCTGAGGTGGCTTCTTAACTTCAAGGACGCCGAAGGAATGATTGGCCGTTGGCTGGCACACCTGTCAGAGTTTGGGTTGGAGCATAGCCAGATCCAACATCGAGCGGGTTCGAAGCATGTCAATGCGGACGCCCTATCCCGAAGGCCTATTAGAAAATGCCAAAAGATTGATTGTGATGATTGTGGAGCCCACAATGCGGTAGTCGCCGTAGTTCGAAATGGACAGTTCGAACCCCTATCGTATGCCTGTATGGAAAATGTTGTGGAATGGCCAACAGAGACCATCCAACAGTTCCAACAAGCTGACCCCGCAATCAAGAGAGTGATTTCGTTCCTGAACACGAATGCTAAGCCTGAATGGCCTGCATTATCCCTCAAAGACAGAGAAACTCGTAAATTTCTAGCCCAATGGACCGAGCTAGAAGTTCGAGACGGGTTGCTGTGTCAATGGAAAACCTGCCCTTCTAAGGATAAGGTTCTACAAATAGTGATACCTATGTCACTAGGTTGAGATATTATGTTCTATTGTCATGGACATAAAACCAGTGGACACTTTGGGAAGAAGAGGAAGCTAGAACGCCTTGCTCGTAGGTATTACTGGCCAGGCATGCACAATGACATCACGAGATTTGCTCGAGTAGCAATTGATTTCATCAGCGGAATCGAACCTACTCCATGTGGGAATACTTGTATGATGGTAGTAACCGACTACTACACCAAGTACACTCGAGTATACCCTTTACCCGACCACAAAGCGGTCACTTGTGCAAGTGCCTTCGTGAGGGGCACCATTAATGATGCACAGTGACCAAGGAAGAGAATTTGAGTCTAACTTGTGGCAAGAAATGTGCCATTATCTAGCCATCTGCAAAACTCGAACTAATCCATACAGACCCCAGTCTGATGGACAGGTAGAGAGATTTAAATCGAACATTGATACAAGTCCTAAAACTCTTGGTAAATTCTTGCCAGGATGATTGGGACGAACAATGTGATTTCGTGGTACATGCTTACAATAGCACTGTACATTCTGCAACGAACTGCTCTCCAAACTTATTAGTGTTTGGGGAGGATATCATAATGCCCGCAGATCTAGTATATGGAGTTATAGGGGTAAGCCCTGAAGCCCCATGTACCGTGATGTTTGTGGAATCTCTTAGAGATCAGTTTAAGAGAGCATATGAAATAGTTCGAAATGAGCTACTAAAGAATGCAAATTGGCAGAAAGTTGGATATGATACTAACCTGAAGATGTGCCAATTTAGTGTTGGCGATCAAGTATTCAGGATACACGAACCTTTAAGGTGTAAGAAATTAATTTCGAGCTGGGACGGCCCACATGTGGTCACCCGGGTCATATCTGAAAGTACAGTGATGCTTATGAGTTTGGCAACTGGTTGAATGAATAAGTCTAATGTATGCAGACTGAGAAGATGGAAAGGGCGCGATGCCGCTAACTTTGAGTGTGAGGAAATTTCAAGAAAACTGAATGAAGAAAAAGACGAGATCTTAAGGAAGACTGATGAGTTAGCAAGAAAACTGAAGGAGGATGGCCCGAGACGAAAAAGGGGCCGACCCTGTAAAGGAACAGGTGATGTGAAGCGTAAGAGGGGACGACCTAAGAAGGTCGACACTGACACGAATTTAAAACCTAATCTTGTTAAAAAAGTCTTGGCAGAACGGAGAATCCGAGGTAGGGGGAAGACGTTGGCACCTTCCGCTGGACCTTCTTGAGATTTTCAGTTGAAAAACAAAGATAGAGAGGTGAGGCGCAGTCCCAGGAGTACCAGAGTACTCCGGCAGACGATGCCTTGCTCCAAAAGCTTAATGACCCTGACGACTTCCCAAAACTGACTGATGTCCAGAAACCAGGTCCCGAATCAAAGACCCATCTGGGAAACCGAAGCCCATGGGACCACCTGCTAGTCCTGCCACCACCTCTGGCCGTGGATGGACTCGACCGGTTACCCGAAAAGACCAGGCAGAGAACTGGTAATGAAGGACCCCACCCAACCATTACCCAAGGCTGGAAGGGGATGTGGCATCACCATTGACAAGACAGGGGCTGTGGTGGGATTGTCCCGACGACCCAGCACCGATAGCCCATCCGCGAGTGCCACTGCCACTTCGAGCTCTGCCTGCGAGAGTGGTTCTGATTCTCACACGACTCCCCAGACAGCACCTCCAGTCAGGAATATGAGAACCACCAAGGTGCTACACTTGGTGAAATCAAACCTCAAACTGGAGGATCCTGATGATTACATCAAACAGTGAACACAGGAGTCCTGTGAGATCCAGGCGGATGTCTTCAAAGCATGGCAAGACCGACATATCAGTCAGGCTACCGGATACCTTCGTGGTGTGACCGAAGGTGTTTTTGAATGCCTGCACGAAATTCAGAGGGGGGAAATAGCCCGTATATCCCAAGACATGCAGGGACAAGCGAGAGACCAACTTCGAGCCTCGCTCCAGCGTGAAAATGAGGCGAAAGCCATGAAATTGAAGTATGAGAATGAACTTCAGGTGCTACGGAGGCAGTACGACCACCATGAAGGATTGGGATGGCACTCCAGAAAGTGCATTCGAGAAGCTCCAGAGTAAACTCCAGGAGGCTAGACAGCTCGAGGCAGACATAGAATCCTTTGAGGGTGTCCACCCTGAAGCACTCTACCACTGAGCCTGGAGACCCAGCAGGACCTCGAAGGGAAACTGAAGCTGCTACTGCTGCCCTGACTACTGCCACAGCTAGTTCAGCCGACACCCCGAACCCAAACCCCGAAATAGTCACTGCGGCTGCTATCCCAGATTCAGCCCCAGTAGTCCACAACCTGATAAGTCTGGACTCTGAACCAGAAACCAACCCTGGTGAGACAGTGATGGAGACTGACTTATAGTTCCCGATATATTAATTTATAAGGGGTGACCCGATTTTCTATAGGGAACTAAGGAACATATTGCTTGTGAAACCCGAACTGTGCCCCCTCCTCGAAGGATCCCGGACGGATGCAGACCCAGGAAACCCAATGGATGAATCTTCATCTTCCCATCTTGATCAGGGCACATCACACAGCGACACGGCTTGCCACGGCCAAGTCCTTCGATCGCCGATTGGATCTGCAGACAAGCAGCTAAAACCCCGAAGACACCCCAAAGTATACTAACATTGTACAGCAGACCCACTACACTGGTGGGCTGCTATAGATCATTATATTGTATATTATTCATAACCACTATTACCTACCTGATGTATAATAGTAACTCTATAGACATATCGAACTTAATATAGTCTACTAAGTTCGATCTCATAAAATATTTTTCTATTTATTACTATAAAAATGTTAATTGGTGCTATGAGATCTGTAACTCGAAGTATATTTTTCTTTAAAGTACATCTCAGGTACCAACCTTATGTGTTCACTAAAAAGTTCGGGTCAATAGTGGTAGACATGAATATAAAAACCCACAGTTACTGTTAACTGTGTTAAAAAAACTAATATATAGGGTTCATACGTGAACTATAAAATATTTTTCTTTTCGGGTTATGTACAAACTTATATTATTATAAATAACTACCAACTTGGTATGTTACTAATCATACACGTTAATATTCTAATTGTATGTACTTGTTCTTTCTTGTTTCAATCCTTTATTGTTATAGTTAATTTACCTCAATAATTTTATGTGGTCGACTCATACTATTAAGACATCACACAAATAACATATCACGTTCTACTTCAAACTCTTGTTTACTACTTCAAGCCCTTAGTGTAGAATAATGAAATCGTTCTACTACTTTAATGTTTTTTTGTACACCCCTTTCCTTATTCTGGTGGGGGTAGTGTAGGGGCTCGTAGATCGTGATATAGTGTGAGCGTCTTCCTTGAGAGGGCATTTCGAGCGGTGTGCCCATCACTGGTAGTCACTAGAGGTCCTCACGACCCCTGGTTGCTGCGGGGTGGTGGCAGCACTGTTCACCTCACTCCAGCTCCTACCTGGGGATGGGGAAGGCGTTAGTCTGGCTCTGCCTGCCAACGGAGTCGGACCACTTTCCACCGAGCTTAATATCATCACCTTAAGCATCCAACTTCGAAGTAGATGTAAAACATACACCGAAATAAATACGTGCCGGTTGCACTACTAACCTGAGATACTTTGTCTGGTTTTACTTCAAGCCATTCAACTCATACATTCGAACCACTACATATATATATATATATATATATATATATATATATATATATATATATATATATACGTTTTTTCATAGTGCTTGAAAATGCATTGGAAATGTATAATATTTTTATATTTCCACTAGCCCCCAATATTTTGCATTATATATAATCAATTTAAGAACTATTCCCCTTATCTGCCTGGCGTTATTGCTAAAAACCTTGTGGTGTAGGTAAAGTGGAACCATGTGTGCCTCATTCTTTAATACATGATAGTGGGGAGAAATAAATCATATTTATCAAATGCAAAAATATAATTAGAAAGCCTTAGGTGTCAACTATCAGTCATTAGGTAAAGAATTTTAGATTCATTAAGATTATACCTCAGTATTGCCATATTTGAAATTGCAATGTGATTTGGTCTAGTATTAGAGGAACCATATGTTCCACATAAAGTGATTCCTCCAGTGCATAGTTATGGGATTTCCTAGAGATGCATTGTCATAAAGATTAACCACTTATGCACCTATCTACATGTAAATATTACATTCCCATTATACAACTCAATGGAAATCTATGGCAGTTTTTCCATGTCAGGAACTGTACATGCCACATGGAACCATACGTGCCACAATATGTATTATGACTGGAATATCATGAATTAAGAAGTTTTGTTGTCATGACAGATTACTATTATAAAAGGACAATGCCCAGCATCATGCAAAAATGATATCATAATTATGAATCTGTTCACTTGATGGTGGAAAGATTAACTCCCCAAAAATGAGCCTATTTGGACCAGAATCCCATAGGAACTAATGCTAAATAATAGAATTGATATTAAAATTGGCAATTTTTTATATTAGTGTTCCCAATTTCCAGGGTAGGTGGGTTAGAAAACATACCCTAAAACGTCTATACTGATTATATTACAAAAGTTAGTGCTTGGTGCGTCTGTGTATTTGAACAATTATCCAAGGCTACATGTATATATGTATCCATTTCAGTACTGAAGTTTTCTGCCAAACCAGTCACAGTCAACTATAGTTAGATATTTCTTTTTCTATTTCTAACATGAGGACCCAAGGTTGGAGTAGAGCTAGTATAGCTAACACCCAAGCAGCAAGGCATATATACACACTGTGGCGGCAAGTGCTCCTTCATTTACTTCCAGCCTCCTGCTGCATCCCAGTGCTCTTTACTTTGCAGGGGCCACCTTTGGGCAGTGTATATATGAAGGACCCCGGGGAGGGCACGCCAAGAGCACCGGCCAAATTTGTGTAGTCCTTTTCAGCATCGGGAACAAGCTACATCCGTCACTGCCTGCTGGGATATTTACCCTCCAAGTTACACATGATTGAATATTCATTTAACTACTTGCTGTGCATCCATCATGTGATTATGCCCCTTAAGCATTAAATCATGTCCTCCAAGAATGTGATTATGCCCTTCGCATATCTGATTAAGCTCACCATGGAAACCAACTGAAACGAAGACTACTGGATGCCACAGGAATTAACTCACTCTTATATGGACTGATAACATCCTCTTCATGTAGATACATAAAAAAAAAAAAACGGGACACAGAAGTATGTTTTACTGCGTTTACACTGCTCACATTCTTTTTTCTCGTCACAAAAAAAAGAGAAAAAAGAGCAATGTTTGCATTGACACTGATGATTGGGAGATACATCCGAAATGTCCAGCCATGTTCTATGTTTTCTACTCGAACCTTGGCTTACCATTACTATACAGGGATCCATTAATTGACCACTGATTAGTGGATAGGCTATATGAGGCAGGTCAGGTATGTTGAGCTTATCGTCACTTGAACCAGCCCATACACTGCTTATAGTGGGGATGATGTTCTCTTCTTCTGAGTTGGCTCGAGGTACTATTTTGTTCTCATAATACAAGAAACAAATTAGCTGGTATTTTTTCTTTTTTTCTTTGAAATCCTACTTTTGAATATATGCTGTGATACACTGGTGATATCTTATTTGACATAACTATACCTTGTCTTTAAACTATATAATATGTTGATACCGGTAAATCTCATTGAAACCATTGAGATTTACCGGTATCAATTTAGCATGTAACCTGATTGATTTCACTACCAGTCAATAAAGTAAATTCAAACTAAAAAATCCTGATGGAAAACAAATGACATTAGACGCAACAATGTATACGCAGGCCTGAAAGGTGTGTGCCTGGAAGTAGCACAGAAGCCGGAAAACCACAAAAGCTTCAAATATCTGCTTGAAGAAGATGCCAGGGAACAATTTGTGGTCAGGCAGAAAGAGGAAGAAGCCCTAAGAGATGTGGTAGCTGCCCCCAGGTCCTGGAACCGCCGCCAGGGAAACTACAAGGGCGGCCAGACCCGCAGCCGCTCCACCAAGAGTGGGTCCAGCCGCAAATACTCAGCAGGGCGCTCCAGGCCCAGTCAGGTCCGCCACCGCCACCAGGGGGCGTCAAATCGCCAACAAGACTACCAGCCCAACAACAACACCCCCAGGGGTGACAAGAGGGGCAAGTCAACCAGGCCGAACCAGTACAAGGGTGGCAACAACAGCAAAGACAACAACAACAAATAAACGTAAGACAGTCAGTTGTTAAACCACTCCCCTCGGCCAACCGCCCAAAACACCTGTAAAATCCACCAAAAATTCCCAGGTATTTTTAGTAGGTGGTTTGGGTAGACAAGCTGAAAAATGGCCAAAATTCACTACTGATAAATTGCTATTAGATATGGTAAAAGGGCTAACCATTGACCTACACTCAATTCCGACACAGTCGGACATTCCTGACTCGGCATCCATTAACCCAGTTAAGGATGCCCAGCTGGACATGCAAATACAGGACATGCTGAGAAAAGGTATAATAGAGCCAGCAGTGCATAGAAAGGAGCTTTCATGTCACACATGTTCTTAAGACCAAAACAGATGGTACTTTTAGACCTATTTTGAACCTGTCAGGACTGAATGAATTTACAGTCTATAAACACTTCAAAATTGACCATCTGGCGTTAGTAATGTGCATCCTACCTCAACATTCCTTCATGAGCTCTGTAGACATCATGTCAGCCTACTTCACCCTTCCTATAAAAGAAAGAGACAGAGATTTCAGTTTCATGGTGAATGCTACAGGTACACATGCCTGCCAAAGCCAAATGGTTATTTACCAGGGCCAAGACTCTTCACATGTATCATAAAGGTGCTGCTGTCATACCTGAGGGTGCACTATGGAGTGCATCTTGTGTTTTACATCGACGACGCACTAATCTTTGGAGAGACTCCAGAGTTTGTGGCACAGTCTGTAAAACACATCCTCAGAATCCTACAGGAAGCCGGCTTCATGATAGATTTTAAGAAATCAGTCTTGACCCCAGCACAATCCATTAAATATCTAGGCTTCACCATTGATTCTACCAAACTGACATTACACATTCCTCCAAAAAAAGTGGAGAAACCGATGAGTTTGGCACATGACCTTCTCAAGGTCTGGAGATTGTCAGTCAGGCAGTTTGCAGGAGTCATAGGGAAACTGGCAGCTACTGAACCCAGCAATGACAGGGCCAAAGTCCATATTAAACTGCTTCAAAGAGTTAAATACTCTTAGTGCTTGCTAAGTCATTGGGTAACTATGATGCAAAATTGTACTTAAATGATGAGGTTCATGATTGTATCAAACAGTGGCTGTCACACCTCCCTATGGCCTCTGCACTGTATGCAGAAATCCGTCCACAAGTGTCAATCTACACAGATTCATCCAAAAAAGGATGGGGTTGTTCCTGGCAACAAGGTGACTTTGAATATGGTCAGGAATAGCCATTGATGTCCAAGAGCTGTATATCAATATTGTGGAGTTGAAGGCAGTCCTCATGGGGTTGAAAAAGCTCCAACGCCGAGTGAAAAACCAATGTTTACACATGTTCATTTATAACACAACAGCCCTAAGTTGTATCAAAAAAGGTGGTTCTCTGGGATCCATACCTTGTGATGACGTCACACAGCACGTATACCTTTATGCATGGAAACATAGAATCACCTTCAAACTGTCCTACTGCCCTACAAAACTTAATGTAGAAGCAGATAGGGCATCAAGGGCGTTTGCATCATTAGCAGAGTGGACAACACAAAGTTACATTTTCTCAGCCTTTCACAAACCCCAGGTAAATTTGTATGCACTCTGCCCTAAATACATGTCGCTACATTATGATGCCAAGGAGTTGGGATATATCCATGAACTAGACTTTGAGAAACTTACCAGGCGAACCATGTTACTCATATTATTAACTACAGTCCAAAGGGTACAGGCCCTACACCTAATGCTGAGAGGTGACTGTGAATGGACAGAGTACTCAGTGAAAATAACTTACTCTCTCTGCACCAAAACCAACAACCCCACAGACAAACCACTCATCATGTTCTTCCAGAGACGACCAGATGAAAGGCTCTGTGTCTACTCACACCTGAGGGCCTACATAGCTGACCATAGATCACAGTCAGCAGTACCTTTTGTATTTGCAACAGTAAAACTCCCCACATCCAGGGCTAGTGCCAAGACTGTATCACGACAAGTCAAATCGCCATAAACTGATGCTGGGGTAGATGCACAGTACACGGCATACTCTGCTCATCATGCATCTACCTCAGCTGCGGCAAGGGTGAGAGTACCGGTACAGGAAATCCTGAAATTGGCAGGGTAGTCAAATGAGACCACCTTTGCCAGATTCTACAACAGGCTCCTATATGTCCCGCTGGTACAACAACCAACAGACTTTATTCCATTATTAATGGACCTATAAACTCATGTAACAACAAGATGAACTTGCCTGGTGCGCAGTTTACCTGCATATGCCTTACTTATATCTATCCCAGAACTAGTGATTAGATACTCATTGATTATTATAGACTATATACATAATTATCATATACTTCAAGGCTTGGTGACTTAGAGCTTCTTAGACAGATTCAGGCACAATGAGTGCTGAGGCTATTACATCAATAAATGTAACATGCTGTAGAACTAATTTTCCATCAAGGAAAAAAGGGGGTGGGAGGTACATTACCCCTACAGTCATTGAAATAACTATTGTTATATCATACTTCGGTCTACGCATTGTACAGCATTGTGCCTTTATACTTGGAATATAAAGTTCTAGTTTAGACCTATCATATATGTTTTGTCGACATATAATTGATGACTGTAGTTTTGCTAACACGTAATAAAACTTAGATAGCAAAGCTCCTGCCTGAGTTTTAATTTCATGAATGAGTTGAAGTAGCCTATACACTAATCGGTGGTCAATCAACAGATCCCTGTATAGTTGATAAGTTGTTTTAATGAAATGTAAAATAACTGTAATAACTGTCAGGGTATCCTATTGACCACCGAAGTGGATTGGCCCACCCTCGTGCTCAGGAGCACTCATTTACCACCACTTGTCACCTGCGAAATTAAACTTGAATTATGTTTAAGTATGATGATATGCTCAATGTACCTGACCCACCTCATATAGCCAATCCACTTTGGTGGTCAATAGGATACCCTGACAATAATTACAGTTATTTTACATTTCATTAAAATAACTTATCAATTAAATACACTGACAGTACTGTAAAGGTAATATAACTGATCATCCAGTGCTTCCCAACATTCTGTCCACTTGGATGTAGTAATTGTATAGCTGTAACGCTTAACCCGTCCCTTGTGAGTTGTATCAGAGATGATTATGACCTCTGGAGTGTCTTGCCAAAAAACAAACGTGAACCAACAAAGAAAATGTGCACGTTTTTGTCTTGCTAAATAATTGTTTGAATAATCGTTTAGAGTAAACATGCATTTGTTTTTTTTTACATATCAAAACGAGTTTTCCATACATTCTGCTGTAATTCTTTTGTCAATACTATGAAAATGAATTAGGCCATACACATTTTCCTCAGCACTCTCTGAAATTTTTTAGAGAGGTCCATCCTCGTTATCTTTTGGCAAGACCCTCCTGGTGTGAAAACCCAGCTATACCAGTGACATTTTATGGCACTGACACCTTCACTATGGTATCTTAGCAGTTGGCCTGGTACACACCTATAGACCACTAATTACATTTGCAGCCCATGCTGCTTAATCATTGGATGTTCAATGTTTTACATGGCGCCTTGTCATCAAACATTTGGAGTTAATCAATTACACAGACTATTGCAAGACGCAAGCTGATGGTAAAAGGAGCCCCACCAGTTTGTTAATATGGTACTCAAGATATGTTTCAGTTTGTCTTCATGTATAGATGCATCACTGTATCTGATTTCTGTTTTCAGCTATCAATAATGTGTCTCAGAGACAGTCTCCATTGCAGTATATCATACCTGTCATTATGTAAAAAAGCACAGGGATGCAATAGATAGACATATAGAATCTTAAACTGATATGATAGAATTCCCTTTAAAGAATTTTATTTTAACCACCTGAAACATGACTGTCTTGATTTAGTCACGGAGGTGATATTTTAGATGTTCAGGCTTTTCGAAGACACATAAACAGTGGTAGATGTGACCTAAGTGGCCTCTGGGGATTCACCTTTATCCACCCGGTTTGGCCTTTCATGGCGAGCAAATTAGAGTAGTTCGGGCCCCTCAATGACAGACCAGCCACAGACCCACCTTCCGCCCCCTGCTTTTCTCCTCGCCATACCCCCCCCCCGTCACTCCCATACAGACTGTGCTTGAACTTTACCCCTCCCCCTTACTACTCTTGGTCCATGACCTCTCTCTATATGCCTGCCTGTCTCTCTGCCTGCCTGCCTGCCTGAATGTCTGTCTCTGCCCCTGTCCCTGTCTCTGCACTGGTCTCTGTCCCTGGCTCTGTCTCTCGTGCTGTCTCTGTATCTGTCTCTCTCTGTCTCTCTCTGTCTCTCTCTGTCTCTCTCTGTCTCTCTCTGTCTCTGTCTCTGTCTCTGTCTCTCTCTCTCTCTCTCTGTCTGTCTGTCTCTCTCTCTCTCTCTCTCTCTCTCTCTCTCTCTCTCTCTCTCTCAATCTGTCTCTCTCTCATCCTCATTCATTCCCATTCCCATTTTTTTCCACCCTCCCACCCTGGAGGCAGAGTGTGCCCCTCTCAGGCCGTACAAGGAGGGCCCTAGAGGTTCAGTGACTTGAGGTCTCCTGCCTTCTTATCTCCGTCCTGCCCCTGTCATCTATGAGGAGAAGAGTATCGGTCCCGATTAGTGATGGCCGACCGGAGGGCAAGGTTGATGAAGGACAAGCCAAAGCTTTATTGTCATTCCTGCATTTGGCTCTCTGTTATCTAGTCTGACTAGGACTTTGCTTAATCTCCTATTCTTCTTTCTATGACAAGACACTCCCTGGACAGATTTGTGATTTGCCTCTGGCTGTTCTCTTACACGTTCTTGACATTTCATGAGTCACTTTTCATTGCAGGAATTTACTTCATTTGATCATGCCGAGGTCGGGGAGGATTCCGTTAACAGAGTATGAGGCTCCTGCAGTGCGTCCTCTGCACATTCATAAACACACCGATACAATGAAACACTGTTTGATTCTAATATCTGTTGGTTGTGAAGCCATAGTCAACTGTTTTCAAGACAATTGAGTGTTTAACGGAGTTTCAGTTATTTACATTTAAGCAAGGCGTGGCTTAATGCCTGTCAAGGAACAACTCACAAAGAAAATTGATTATTTTACGGTTCATAGAGTCTGCTTCTTGTTCTCATTGTGCTTACTGTCATCTGTCTTCATTTCCATTGTTTGAATTTCAGCAAAATAAAATAAGAATGATGGGATCAATCTGTCTCCATTGTTGAGCTTGCAGCAGGAACAGCTTTGCATGATCTTGAGTACTATTTTTACTCCAATATCAATACAACCAGACGCTGTGGCCTGGCATTCGCTGATAAATCACCATCGAGGTAGAGGAATCGGATATAGTTTTAACGAATTAGTTCAAAGTGATCTATGCCATGCACACTTGATGTCGAGCATTATTATCATTTTTTTTTATCAACTGCAATGGATCGCGCTCTAAGAATTAAGCGATACATCGGGGTGACTGAAATGTTTTGCCTTTCATATCTTTTTATGGTAGTGATTTAGATAGGCATTAATACTGATTATTGTATTACCTTAGTGTGTTTATCTTCGTTACTAGGGCGATGCAGTGTTGAACGAACCCAGGAGACTTCCACATGGTTTACACTAACGGAAATAACATCAAGAAATCAGATATCAGTACTTCCCTAGTGCCAAACCAGGGCCCTCGACCTCACCTAATAAGGCGTTTATCACCACACCTAAAAACAGGCCCTCCTTGGGGACGTTTTGCCACGGTTCTATTACTAGATCAATTACGCACCCTTTCACGGATCGGCTAACGAGCACGTGCACTAAAACAAGGGGCGTGGATCATTATCTGGGCCTCCCACTAACTGTATCAGTGCATTAACAGAATCCAGATCAACACAGGAAAAGGCGTAGTAACACCCCCCCCACACACACACACACACACACACACACTCTTCTACCCTTTGTTGCTTTACAAAAGCAGATCTGTAGGAAAGTCGAGCGAGGACGAGGAGGATAGCATTGAATTAGGATGAACCAAGTCGTAATTATACCTTACCATTCACACTACAATGGATGAGGCCATGAAATAAGGTGGTAACCTGTTGGTGGCTACCATACGAGCGGCATATGCATCAATGCTAATATAGTGTTAATGAGCTGATGTATAGTTGTTGTTTTTTTTTCTTTCTTTTCCTGGCTGCCACTGGATGTCAATTTAGACACAGTATATATAAGACGTGAGCTTCCCTGTATGACATCATTGTCTACACAAACAGCTACATACGCCTCGCAGCATCATTTATGCTCAGCTAAATCGTATACGGCCTGCAAAGACACTTCATAAATTTCATTTATGACATGAGTGCTCTTGAAGCTTGAAAATAATTGATCCTATGTCTGCTGAGAATCCAAAACTACATGTCGTTGGTGCCATGTTGCTATGGTCTCATCGTCACACACCTATAGTCTCCGTAATAAAGCAGAACGCCTAACTACCTGAGCATGACTAAGCACCGATTAAGGACCAACGTGCAGGGAGGTCTGTTGTTCTCAAGTATCCCTGATCAAGTACTACAGTGTGGTAAGGGGGGGGGGGGCAATGAAAGAGAGGCTGGCATCATAGGTGTGCACTCTAGAATACTCCAAATTGCAATCAGGCTCTTCCTTTCCAACCAATGTCGGTCTCTTTACGATTCCGAATCACGAGCGCTGCTAATGTTTGGAGCTGCTAATGCTTGGATAATGCATCAAAATAATGGCCTGGATGTGCAGGTGATGACTGGTTGTTGTGGGTGTTGACGAGACCATGTCAGGGCTATGGTGGGTGGAAGTGGTAGACAAAGAGCAGTGTGGGGTACTTCAGTGAGGGCTGTTAAGTGATTATTTCTTCCTGTCGTGAACCTCTAGCTGGGTTACCCAGATTGGTATCTCGCCCTCGCATTCTCGTGCAAACGCTCTCCCACAATATTGAAATGTTCTAGCCTCTACCTTGAGAGAACACCACTGAAAATTGTACCTTTAACAACCTACATCGGTTGCCTATGTTATGACAATCTCGAGATAGATCTGTTATAAAAGTGAGGCTGTACCAGCTTATAAGAACTGTTCCTTGCGCCACAATTGGCACAGAATACACTATACCAGACCCCGAGCGGGTCCGTGCGTGCCTGCACAGGTGGCTGTACTCGGCTATCAGCATACACAGCCAAAGGTAGGGTGCGGTCCGATAAATAGCCTTCCGAATGGCGTTGTTACATGTGTGGTCTTTGTTTTATACCTACCATGGCTGATTCTAGCGTAGGCACTTCGTGCGGGTAACGCCCTGAGTTGTTCGTGAACTCAGTAGCTACTCGTTTACCACACCATACGTGCAAAACTAACTTCTCATTGCTCCTGGACACGACACATGCAGAGGGAATAGGAATGATATAGGGCACCTTGGGGTTAGGCTGTGTGTCTGTTTGTCCCTAGGCACTCCCATATCTGTAGTTTAAGTGACCAACTTCTCTTGGTTTGCCTGATTTTGACTACTGGCTTATAGACCATTATTCTAAGCAGCCTACTTTGGCTTATAACATTGTCCTAAACTTAGGTATACCCATGTCAACTTAGATTTGACGTGGAGAGCACATGTCATTGGGACATGTGCACATATGTCACCATGACACCTGTAGCATGCCTTACACCTCCTACCATTTGACATACCTTGGAGACCGTCAGGCACCTATCGGGCACTGTCGGGCTTCTGTCGAGCAAGAATCGGGCTGAAATCGTCTTTGGTGGAAGACCTCATTTTTTCCTATCAGGAACCGTCGGAGATGCATCTCCGACGGTCCCCGACAGTGCCCGACAGGTACCCGATTTTTTTCTAATCAGTTAGAAAATATCAGGTACCTATCGGGCTGCTTCACTGAAGGGCCGACAGAAATAGTTCCCTTTTCTCTCACTTAGGGTACAGCTATCGGGCTGCGTGTCACGTGCAAGTCATGTGACCTTCACTTTGGTCGTAAACAAACAAAATGTTGGGTAGAGGAGGTTCGAGGCGTCGGGGTAGGGGAGGAAACAAGGCTTTCAAACCCCCTAGAGGTAAAACAGAATGTTCAGAAGAAGTCCTAGAGATACAGGAAGAAACTAAGGAACCTGTTAAAAGTTTCTCCGCTAGAGGTAAGGCCCGGTTACCCGACTTGACAGAAGATGAGTTGACAGACGCTCGCACGGCCATGTCCAAAAACAATACCGGTATTAAAAAGAGGCCTACGAAGGTCGTCGTGGAGGACGATTCAGACGAAATAGACATTACAACCACAGAAGACAGTGCACTAGACCTTACTGTAGAACAGACTTCTTCCACTCCTGTGTCACAGAAAGGGGGGGGGGTCAACCTGTGCCCATACTTCAGGTCCTCTGCCCCGTCTGCTGAAAAACATGGGTACAAAGCGTAACCTGCTGTCCTACTTGGAAAAGGGGGAGGGGACAGGTAGCCCTCCACGTTCTCCGACACCCCCACCTCCAAAAAAGAAGAAAAAGGTGGCACAAGAAAAAACACAAGACAGTTCATGTTCATCAGGACCTCCTGCCCAGAAGGCCTGTATCAAAACCCCTCCATACACCCTTTCTGGTAGGAGCGAGCAGGTACAAGACGACAGCGAAGATGAAGGGGAAGGTCAGGGAGACCAGGGTGAGGAGGGTCAAGAGGCAGACATCCCCGACTATCAGGCTGTGGTCATGCCACAAAAAACTATCGGAGATCTCAAGAAAAAACCTTCAGGAGGTAATGCCGGCAGCTCTCTCAGCCCGAATTGTAAATCGGCAGCAAATACCACTGTACTGGGTACATGACAATCTACTGTAGGGTCTATGAATTGTACTAACAGCAGGTCCTAGTGTTTTCCAAAAATACACTGCATTGTGCTGTAAATAGAGTCACACAGTCTAAGAGTGTATACAATGTTAGTAGTAATAAAAGGAACATAGGAGAGAACGTGTTGGTATAGTTAAACGACCCTGGGATGTAATCACAAAGGGTACTACTGTGGTCGTAGATATTTTCACTGGTATAAATTTTCACGGAATTGATAAAAGGCCCTATTTCATGTGTATTTGAATTCACGGATTTTCAAAATTAGCTATTGCTCTTCTATATGATATATATATTCACTATGGACATACATTCACGGATTTTACACTTCCGTGAAATCCGCGAAAATATGTACAGCGTGAAATAATCTACGACCATAGTATCCAATTTCAGTCTGAAGTAATAATGATGTACATCACTCTTTTTTAGGCACTGCGATCTCTCAACTGTAACAGCCAGACGGGGAAAACGGCAACGTAAGTGACGCAAAACCATATTGTTCACACATGTGTATAAATGCTCAACTTCCTAGAGTCAGTTTTATTGTTATACAATGTCGACAAAACCACTTCTATAACAAACTCGACCAGCACACCATGTAATGGGGTAGCACCATGCAAGCACCTACACAAAACCACTCACCCAATGGCGGTAGACGTAACCATGATATTGAGAACAGAACGTAGTAAAAAGTGTCTACACATTTACAATTGTTAGGACGGTATTTCCAGCAAAATAAAATAGACAAAATAAACTGACAAGGACAACTGTCTTGCTTAAGCGATTTTGCAATCTTACAGGAATCGTGTAACCACACAGCGTACCTATTCCTATATAGTGTGATCTATATACACAAAGCAAGCAGGATATTGAATTTTCAATATTTGATTAGGTGCCGATGATACATCAGAAAAATAGAAATCTGTTCACCAATAGAAACGTGGCCCTTTTAATCTAATACCGAAACATGAAGCTGCGGTTGTTTTCATTGACAATATATTCAAACATTCAGGAGTACTTTTTATGGAGATGGCCAAGGACATTAAGATAATTCATTCATACATACTCAAACACATTTACAATCGACATTGGTAACGGATTATGGATGACTGGCGTACTACAAAACTGGTTCCAAGGCCAGAGAGGCTAATAAAGTCAATAAAATAAACGTATAATTCTATTGACTTATATCAAACAAGTGGATGTCACATATAAATTAGAAAGCGGGAAACTAGCACAGATAGAATTTGACAATATACATGGTCATACGCTCTATGGCCATCCATTCGTTGTTATGGCACATGTTACTACACTATTACCTCAGTGAGTGGTGGCTGGCTGTGATGGGGTCTTTGTGGTAGGTGGTGGCTGGGGTCAGGGTTAAGGAGAGATAGAGAGAGTAGTGGAGAGAAATACAGTTACCTGCCTCACCTGATGGACCTGGGGTGATGCCAGGTGGTCATGCCATTGAGTCATTATCTGGTCTTAGTGTGGCTATGATAGGGATCGAAAGGGTTGTTACAGTGGCATAGCCTGTACAGTCTGTAGGCCCACCATATATTACTATGCCATTGTCAGTGGAATCATAATCACTATATCAACATCATCATCATCATCGTCGTCGTCGTCGTTATCATCATCGTCATCGTCATCATCAACACCACCGCTGATAGTTACACATGTCATCGGATTCAACTGGGATAACATGTTTCAACAATTTGACCGTTTCTAGACAACATAGGGTTGTAACCTGCCATGCATACCCAAATATCTTTGAGAGGCTGGTGGTCTATCTACAGTATTAGAAAGGTTGGGGCATTTATTCACCACAAAAGTAGTATATATTCTATATAGAGGCAAACTCAGCACATGGGAACAGCAACTGAAATCAATTTGACCTACTTACGAACCGGAAGTGACCTAGGTTTGATACCGGAAGTGTCCATATATGGGGATGTGCCCTACTTTCTCGAGCTCTGATTGGCTGAGAGATGGGTCAGTGTCAGAATAAGTACAAAACCTGGAGAACCATGGTTTTTGGCCTTTATGCAGCCATAGAATAAATTATGCTTATCCAATTGTGTCTCCCATGGTCTCATCTTACAGAAGACATTCTAGCCTTTCAGAAAAATATCAATTTGTGTCTGTCGGGTAAAAATTCTTTGAGTTAAGGAGTCCCAAAGTCCGAAAATCACTAAGAATCCTGGTTTTTTTTTCAGTTTAGGTCATTTTGCACATGTCCTATTGTCCACTCAAAGACTAGAAACCCATCCAAAATTGCCTGTAGTATTAGGCACATATTAGGCCTACACTATTTTAGTCAGTTTAGGTGGATGTTGATTGAGAATTTTTCACTATGGTCATTCGTCTGTGGAATTTTACTGTTTGAGGCGTCTGTGACAATAACTCTTATGTCAGAATAACTCTATCAATAAAAGTGATATAATGTCTCTAATACATGTCACATAAAGAACTTATACATAAGGGGGTGAATTTGGTATAAAGATTTTAGCCATCGGTCAAATGGTCCCTGATTTGTGGGTCAGAATGTCAATGTGGATTGGGTTTTCTTCACAGACGCCTGAACTACATGTTATAATGTTGCTAATTTATTTAAGTATCCACTCGTGTTTCTTATATGTCATATCAAACAACACAGCCTGCTTATCAATACTGACAAGCATTGGTAGGCTGTGGGCCTGCAGTGTATCATTTTGAGTACCATTTCTCATATAGGGGGTTTTTGTCACAGACGCCTCACGATTTTGTTTGTTGCAAAGTCGGAATCGTCTGGTGTCACCCAGTGGAAGTCAATTACTCGAGGGAGCATTGTTTTTGTCAAATAAGTGTTACATCTGGTTGTTTATCAAAGATTTTCTGAAGATTCTCTGCAGACTTTGACAAATTTTGCCATCAAAGTTTAGGAATCTGATCAAATTTCTTTCGCAGTCCGAAGATATAACCCCTAGTACTTGCTGATGTGGTTAGATTTGGTTAAGTTGGCCTCATTTTGATGGAAACAGTATAGCTTGATTGAATCAGCAAGCCTCTTGGACTGGGCAGGTGCCTGCCATGTTGATTTTGGGCGATATTGGATACAGACTAATATTCCTGAGGCGTCTGTGACGAAAACTCCCGTTGAACAAAATTTTCTCTGGCACCATATGCTGCCCTAAGGTCAAAAATGGATTGAAATATGCAGAAATGATGTGCCCCAATTACTTTAGGGCATTTGCTACATGTTCTGTTGATTTTATTCAAGAGTTGGTGGGTCTAAAATTATGTTTGACCTCAAATTGCCTCAAATTGCTCCAGAAATTCCCACCTGTACATGAAATGAGGGTATTCAATTGACTGGTTGATATGATGCTTTGTACTCCTATTCATCAATTGTGTGTGTTATAATTAGAATCCCATTACTTATTTGGCCACAACAAGCACCAAAGTGCAGAAATGATTTTTTGTCGCAGACTCCTCTGACGGAAATGAAATTCTGGTCTTGTAATCTTGCAAAGCATCATCTACACAATATTTATTCTTGGTAGACTATGATACATTATCATTTAATGTCCTGACCTAAAATAATTACATTTCCAGCATATTTATCTAAATTTATTGCATTTTTAGTTTTCGTCACAGACGCCTCACTTCAACATTTTCCCCCCAACTAATACCAACTAATGCTTTACCACAACATGCCCCTAGCCTAAGTCCATTGTGGTACAGAGCAGCTTTGCAATTGCTGAATGAAACCTTTTGGGGGCCCCTTTACCTGCATGAAATTTGGATTTTCCTCAGGTTTTTTCCATCTCGGCAGACATTCAACACTCAAGGGTACAAAATTGGTTTTAGTGAGGCCTTTACTGTTTCATTCTCCCAAAAACTAGACATAATGAGGATTTGTTAGAGCAATTCTGGGGCTAATCAGGGCATTATTGACAGAATTACAGTAAAGTTAGAGATTTTAAGACAAAAATGTCCAATATTTTGATAATTATGTCCGGGCTCTCAAAAATAAAAATTAAAGATACAGTTTTGCTTTCTTGTATGCTTAATCCAGTTAGTAATAGGTACTTGCAGCCCAAATTTCAAGTTGCTGTGATTGTTCTTACTTGTTTTAGAGCAATCTTAGAGTTTTCGTCACAGACGCCTTATATCCGGTTGACCAAGAATAAAAACTGCAGTTCTTGGAGGAAGCTAGTCCACCAGGTGTTTTCATAAGGCCAATATGTTGCATTATCAATATAATACACTTTTGTAATGTTATCTTGACTTTCATCTTTCTGTACTGTGTGCACCAGATATGTGCACTTTTTCTGACATTCAACCAGATAATTTATGCTAATTTCTGCAAAACATGAGTGTGGTTGCTATAGAAATCCGCAGTAGCAATAAACTCTTGTGGTGCTGTAGTTGGGGCGCATTTACTTTAACAACATGATGGCGGGAAGGTAGGTAGGTAAATAAATTAGGTAGGGGGTAAGTAGTGTGTGCGTGTGTTATACACACGTGTATGGTGTGTGTTCCGCCCTCCCCCTTATTACTTAAGGGGTGCCCCCACCCCATAGCCTACCCTACCATACTATACTTTCTACCTAACCTATTCTATTCTATCCAGTAACCACCATGTTTTTTCTTGTCCCCCTACACTATAACATTCTCCCAAAGTAACGTTACAAAAATAAATGACCCCTATCAACATGTTCCAATTAACCTTTTACATGCTGCACCCTACCATAGCACACCTACCCTTATCATAACACTTTCCACCCTACCACCACCACCACCGCCGCCGCAGCCGCACACCCATTGCAGCTCACTGGCTCCTGGATGAATAACAAACAATTTATGTAGGGTAGGGTATGGGGTGAGCGCCACTCCAGTAACGACGCATGCAATGACTGACACCCCCCTATTAATAGAGACAACATGGAGAAGGAAAAAAGGTTAATACACTTACGCATGAATATGTCAAATGCAGACAGTTCCTTTCCTTATCTCTTGTCTTTTTTTGTGCATTATCTTAATGGATGTGTGTGATTTATTCCTGTAAGTTAAACCCCTCTTACAACGTTAAAGCACATGTATCACAGTAGGAAGTAGGATATGACACATGTAAAAGATAGGGCTGAGTGTCGGAGCTCAGGTAACTACTCAGTCGGACAACAAGGTGTGAGACCAATCAGCCACTGAAGTTCAGTAGACCAATCAGTCTGCAGTTTTGCTCATGTAGCTGTAGCTGTAGTTATACCCGTGTGGCTCAGCCCAATGCATAGCTGACCTTTTCGACCTTATATAGTAGGTTGTTAGTATGTGACCACACAGAAAAGGTGTCTACTTACATGACATGAACTTTTTTTATTATTTAGTGTATTCTATAGCATGCAATAAAAATAGCACATGACCTTGCAGGTGTAGGGGCCGGCATCATTGTATATATATTAGTGCGCTTCATCCGAGAGATGTGTTCGTGTGGTGCTCGTTCCTTCTATGCCAACCAGGTGTCGCTTCGCCATACCCATTTCTTACAAGAGGGGGCAGCACCACGCCTCGCATCCAGCTCCTACTAAGGAGCCGGATGAACCGCAGAAGGGGACTGGACATAGTCCAGTCCAGACGTGTGTTTTGTAACTACAATAAAGGCCTACCCGAGCAGTAGGAAGTCTGGGGCTTTGCCCAACCCGAACTACTCGTGTTGTGTTGGTATCTCTAGTGATAAGAGAGCCAAAGAGCCACCTAACATATAAGTCGAAACGAACCGTTACACATGTATGCTCCTGTCACAAGTATCAAATGATGTGATAAACATTGACTTTTACCCAAGAGTAAAATATATACACATCCTTACAAGCCTCCTTGTGACAGGTCTTGAAAGTAAAAGTGGCGAGCCTACTTTTGCACTGATGTCAGCTTTTTTTTGGGGGGGGAATAGGTTAGTTAGCCAGGTCACGTTCTTTTTCCACCTCCTACTAGGTGGCAGTAACGATATTGCATAGAAGAAATACTGGACCAAAGTAAGAGGAGAGGTGATTAGATTGGGTAAAGGGTGGGGGTTATCATCATAACAAATGAACTTTATACCCATCCCTGTGAGCTGTCACTTATAAACACTTTTTTTCTGGAAGTCTTCAGAAGGGGTGCTATATATATCCAATATGTATCATAAGAGAATGGATTCGGGCCACAGCAAGGCTCAGCAACCTTAAGTACCAGACTGCTCCTCAGGCATGTAAGTTGACTAAGTGCCGACTAACACAGCAGCTGGTATGCTATGGGCACTCAGCCGACTTCAACCCATAATTGTTAAGAGCTGAGCCTCGATCACGACACCCAAAATCCCTTTTTTTTCCCTATTTTTTCATGTGAATGTTATCATACGTTTCTGATATGTTTCTACTACGTTGCTAACATGATACCAACATAATTGCTTTTTTTTAAATACACGCACACATGTGAAAAAATAACTTGAAACCTTTTTTGTTTTTACCAATTTACTCACAAAATTTCACTATGTACAACACAGTATACGTGTTAAAACTCACCTTTAACCTATTATCTTTTTTATAAAATGGAAAAATGTAACTATAAAAGTTTACCAAATTTCTCAAAATCTTTTTGTAAAATGTTACACAAATTTCACTTTCACACACAAGATTATTTGCCATGTACAACACTGAATCCGTGTTGAAAAACGGTTTTCATCTATAAATTTTTTTTCCACAAAATGAAAGAAATGTAACATTTCACTAAAAATGTCTTACAAAATTTGTCAAAATGTCATGGAAATCATTACAAAAGTTTTCACTTTTACACACAAGATTTTGCTATGTGCAATAAGAGAAAAGAGAGATTTTCTATCAAAATTTTCAAGGGTAAAAGTGCTTACGCCATCTTTTACACACGGGTAGGTAGGTAGGAAAGTGATGTATGTTGTATCCTTGATGTTAAAATCCTGGATTAAGTAAGGTGGTAGTAGCAGTAGCAGTAGTAGCAGTAGTAGCAGTAGCAGTAGTAGCAGTAGCAGTAGTAGCAGTAGTAGTAGTAGTAGTAGTAGTAGTAGTAGTAGTAGTAGTAGTAGTAGTAGATACATGATATGGACAGTCATATGGATACATGGACTACCCCCTAGTGTTCACACTCTGCAGCAACCTGAGAGATTGACCCCAACTTTCATCACTGAAACAGTCCACTCTTTAGACCTAATTTTAGTCAATATTTTCTCCAAATCCCCAAAAAACACTTGTTAGTTAACCTTTTATCTCTCCCCAAAACCAACAGCCTGAGAGGAGCCACAGGACAAATAATTAACAATATTTTGAGAGCTTCAATAGGTCTTGGTACCCAGCCAGAAATAGATATTCTTAATTCTGAAATGTCTGAACTGGGTAAAAAATCTGACGACTGGCTTTGATCCTGGAACACAGGTATCATTGGGAGTGTTGCTGCTGCTGCTAATGTCTTTGATCCTAGAGGATGTAGCACAGATGGTTATGAACAGAGTGTAACATGTAAACAGCATGTAAACTGCTAATTTGCAAGTGGTGATTAGAGTGTTATTTTTTCACGCTGTGGTGGAGAGAATGTTATGTTGAGTAACTCCTTTCTTTTTGATCTTGAAACATATGCCACAGGTGGCGTGACAGTGTTTACCATTGTAGGGGCAGTAATTCCCCGTACTTGGTGGAGATACCGAGTGGTCCCGCCTCGCGAGGGGATCTCTAGAGAGCTCAGTACCAGGTAATCACTGCCCCGTAGTGTGTGTATCATACCGATCCAGGTGTAGTTGGAAGGTAGAGAATGTCAGGCCAGGGGAAGTAGCTCAGGGGTAGAGCTTCCGCTTCAAAGTTGGAGGGTCCCGGGTTCGAGTCCCGGTTTCTCCATGACATTTTCCGCTGACCAGTACACCATGTTGATAGGGTCATTTATTTTTGCATTGTGGTGGGAGAATATTATGATGTAGGTGCTAAAAGTTAACACTTAATACATTTTTGCATACGGCGATGAGTAAACTTTAGTTTGTGCTTGAGAGTCTTTAAGGCACCCTTTGACCTAATTTCATGGTATATATGAGTTCCATTGTTTAAGCTATTCTGTCCACTCGCTACTTGTTCATAGCTGACCTGCTGTGGACAGCCAAGGTAAAACTTTTGGCAGGGAGAATAGTCCTTTCCAATTTCCACTTGATTTTTGGGTCCTATATGAGACATTGTTGTGTGTATATATCAGTTTTGTGCCACACTTTTATATGGTCTCGGTCACGTGGTATCTAAATTCCATGTGACTGGTCAGTGTTGAGCACAACCTATGTGCGGAATATCTTTTGCATTTACATCAACATAAAGCAGGGACGAGTCCTTTTAGCAACAGAGTAAAATGATACTGATGATACACTGTCCTCAATTGGTTCTAAACTCCAGTATTTAAACAGCAATATACTACAGACCAAACAGGATACCTTCTACTCAATGTTATTTTTGCCAGCAAAATCACAAATTGAACCCCTCATAACTTTACAAAACTGGTTTTAAACACCATACTGGACTCACTTAACTTTTTTTCTTCGAGTTTGCAGGTGTGTACAAAGAACTATACTAAAGACTATACTAAAAGGCCTCCCCACCCATTCTGTTTACTGATTATCTATGTTGGCGGTTGTTCTTCTAGCTATATGGATTTAGGAAAGTGTGTGTTAGAGGGCACTATTAAGAAACCTCCCCAATTATTCTGGGGACTGATTTCTCTATGTTGGTGGATGTTCTACCACCTACATAGACCCAGAAAAGTGTGTGTTAGAAGGCTCCCCACTTCTGACTACTCTACTGCCTATTCCAAGGGAAGAGTGCACGTGCACTGGCAGAATCAAAACAAACTTCACATCACCCGTAGGACTGTGGGGGAAAACACCTACTCTATTTATAATAGAACAGAGGCATTTTTTAGTCCCCCTTTGACATCACCAACGTCAACTCTACAGGTACACACTGGTACAGACACTACCCACTAATATAGTCATGTCAAAATCTCACTCACATTTACATTGAGATGGATCACATGAATATGGATATGTGTGAAGTTGGTGCGTTTATAAGCTGTGACCTGCCACTGGCCATGCTATCACCTCATCACCCCATGTGTGCATTGTCTCTATTTTTTTAGACATACCAGAAGCTGTCCATCACATGTAATATTCAGGCTCACATGATCAAACACATATCTCACAGTTCCTATATACTGATTACCAACAAATCACCATCTATCCCTCAGTGCTCTAACTCAGGTCAAGTAGAAATAAAAAAATGCAGCCTTTGCTATAGTATCAACACCATGCCTTTGCTCAAAAAAAACGTGGAATGATCTGGCACTCCAATCTGTTCTGTATTCAGAATATCACATAGCCTATTGCCCAAGTGCCCATTAATTTGCCACTGTGGCGACATTTTGAAAAAACCCGCCAGCCAATGTTTCTGGTGTAACCATAGCAACCACTCCCCCCGCCTTGAGGCTACCCAACTTTCAGCATCTTAAGGACCTTTATAATAAAAAAATCCTACCCCTAATTAAAGATGTACTCACCCTCAGGGACACTGCAGTGGGTATCCATGATAAATCATCAATATTGTCCACCGATTCAATAACACACCTAGGATACCAGCTTGAATTCTCACCCTGGTTACACCTGTTGTCACCAATCATCGCAATTTTCTGATGCATAGTCACATGCTGTGTGCACACACGTGTGACACACCTGGCGCAGCTCATCGCCATTCACAGTACTCCAACCATGGTGGACCCTGCATCTTGGACGAGACTTAATAAAAAATCAAGTATGCCAATCAGAAATGGTCCTCGAGCCCACCACCCACTGATCCCATAATGCTGCATCAGTGGATTCAACTGGTGGGACGTTATGATGCAATGATGTCCTTTTGCAGTTGTCCTGATTTGCACTGTACGTCCTCAGAGCCTTCGTGAAGAGATGTTTACGCCACTGACCCTATGGCCGCCAGGAACCCATGGATAACACTCCTAGGTTCGTCCTTCGGATTCACTCTGGGGGAAAGACCTACAGCTTCCTAGTAGCCGACATGATTTATGGTAAAAATCCTCTGACCTGCCTCCATTGTAAGTTCCAATCTCTCAAAGCCAAGGTTAACCAGGCCTATGGGAAGCCACTTGAACGTCCACTGAAAAAATGAGGTCACCATGATCATTGCCGGACGGCTCAAACAGTTTGCCTGGAGAGATATCCGGACAGCTCGAGATGCCCATGCCATCAACGAGGGAGGTTATTAAACCCCAAGGAGATCCAACCTCCAAAGGATATGTACCGCACACTGGCTGAGAGGGGCACAGACACTCTTCATGGTAGGTTTTTCTTCTATTCATGTGGGGATCGTCCCTGGTTCCCGTACCACCTTTCCCCACAAGCCACAACCGCCACCCCTGCTAACCTATGAGATAGAACGGCCCGAAGGTTAATCTAAATGTTAGTAAGAACTGGACCATACCATCACAGTAATGTGGGGATGAAAGCTACCCTAACACAGCAGCGCCGGATAAAGCGCCAGATAAATCGGTGAAACGCTGATGTGGGGATCCCCCTGCCAGAATACCATCCCCTTACAGAACCCCAACCCCCACCGTGACCCCCACAACCCGAAATCTCCCCCAAACGTATCAGTTAGCACCTGCCACTTAACCATTTACCCTAACACTAGATTATACCATCAACTAACCATAACTAACGCTTACATCGAGTTAGGTCATTGGTTTGTTCAACAAGCACCCCTTTCCCGCCAAACGGTGTGCCTGGTCACCATCTTGATGTCACTTGCACCGACGTCAAAATGACGACCATCACGGCTGTTACCATGACAACAATCTGTCTCGAACGCTCCACACTTAATGCACGCCTCAAAACAACAACATTGACACATGCTACCTCGGTAGACTTGATTAAAACATCCACCTACCTGATTCAAAAGCTGTTCATTGCCCCCGGTGGAGTGACGGCTAACTGGATTTGTATGATGCTGAAAAAATAAAACAAAATTTCTTTCAAAATCACAAATCACCCATCCAAGCCTCAAATTTCGAAATTCAGCCAAAATTAGTTATCAAACACCTACCTCCCTGCCTCCATGACAACAGTGAGGTGAAGGATGAGTCCATTTGGAAAAACGAGGTCGAATTTGTACACCTAGATGGTGGTTATGTAACCTTTTGACATAAAAAAACACCGGCATATAGTCCACTGAGGCGCAGGGGAGACAAGCTCCCTAAGGCATCACACCCAACATTTTTTTTTTGAAATGTTCAAAATTCAAAACACGCTTTAATCACTTACCCCCTTCAGGCAAAATTCCTTCAACCGTCTTAAAACATCCAAGTGAGTAGGTAGGAGCAAACCTGAGCAATTCTAGCCTAAATAGCGACCATAACTTTCTCACCATCAGTGGTGCAGCGTCAGCTTGGTGCTGCCACCTGACGTGTTACAAGTGAACCAATTGAAGCGTCCCTGGTTAGCAGGCCCGCGTTACGTCTTGTGAATTAATTGAGCTCTATATCTCGTGGGTTTTTTTTTTAAAAAGGAGGTCAATTGTCCCCCATGATACGTTATATTTTAGCAGAAGAACATATACTGTATCTACTACGTTGTTCTTTATCCAGGATTTAACATCAAGGATACAACATACAGACAGGCCTTTGGAACTACTACTTCACTGTACATTGGAGGAAATTCTTCACTCTGCATAGCAAGCTCTCTGAACGTTCTATCTAATACTACTACTACTACTACTACTACTACTACTACTACTACTACCACCACTACTACTACTACTACTACTACTACTACTACCTTGCACTTAATCCAGGATTTTAACATCAAGGATACAACATGCAACACATTTGGAACTTTATTTTCATCTACTTCACTGTACATACATTACTGGAAATCCCTTAAAAAAAGCAAAAAGTTAGCTCCAATTAAACCTGTAGGCTTCTACACTGCTCACTCACATTTAGGATTAATTTATAAACCTACTTTACCAGGATCATCCAAAAGTCTAACACCACAATGTCACATATAGGACAACGCCACTTTCAATGGTGCTAGTGTTCCAGGATTAATGCCCCTACCTACCTAACTACGCATGTGTAAAAGATGGAGTAAGCATTTTTACTGCTGCACATTTAAAGAAAAAACACACGCACACAGCTTTCAGTAGTTGTTCCTATGTGGTGAGTTTGCAGCTACATACCCTTACCTACCTACCCACTATCCGTGTTGTTTATACTACTGTGGTGTTGCCATAGCAACGAAACTCATGTAATTACGTAATAACCAACAGAGAAAACTAGGTCATGTTTTGCATAAATTTGCATAAATTATCTCTCAGCCAATCAGAGCTCGAGAAAGTAGGTAACATGCCCATATATGGTCACTTCGGGTCTCAAAACTGGGTCACTTCCGGTTCGTAAGTAGGTCAAATCAATTTCAGTAGCTGTTCCTATGCACTGAGTTTACCCCTATATACTACTCACAAACCCTAGCATGTTTGAAAACCATTTACCCCATAGTTGTGCAGAGTAGCTCTCCTAAAAGGGGTTCCAGGGCTGGTTCTAGGAAGGCAAGATGGCGGCATACACTAGATTACCACGTGTTAGGTTTCATATCATACTTCAGGTGAGCTAAATGTGGCTTGGATAAAATGATAACTGCCTCACATACACAGCAACTCTCTATACCTGTATAGTAACGTAAGGGTGAGAGCATCTATATATGCTAGGCTATACTGGGATATAAACTAGAGGTAATTCAACGGAGATGTCTTGATAAAATAGAAACAGTAATGAGACCTTCGGGACGGCTATTCACAATGCATTAAATGCGAGTATTTTGGCCTGTCATGTGAAGTGAACGAATTTCAGGCAGGTTTAGTGAGTGTTAAAATGTGGTCCAATTCTAATAGGATATTTTTAAGACTTGAATACTGGCAAGCGTTTATTGAGAACTTTAAAAACGGCCCGGAAAAAGGGTCAATAATATTTAAGACACTGTCTAGGACACACCCTGAAGGTATTCAACAATGAGTTGAAGAAATAGACCATGTTGTGTGGAGTGATAATCTTAAAGGGGTGCTGCACACATGCACGTTCAGTCCTATACAGTGAGAGGTAAGGCTGTTGAGAATTGCATATTTCTCACTCTATGAATTTTTACCCAATTAATAAAAATTGTGAATAGGCTCCCTGGACCTATAGCACAGTAGGCCGGGGGCTGATAGGGCCCACCATGCACCCCCGCCCACATCCCAATGCGACAGGTATTTTTTCGATCCTTAGGGTCCCCTGTACAAGATTCAAGATGTTAACATTGATTATCTTGGGATGCACTACCGGTTTTTGCTCATTATCCATATATGCGGGTTCAGACCACTTTTGGGTCAATTTTGCTACCATGTTATTCAAGGGTATGCTCAATCCCTAAGCTCTAAGTCTATCTTACCTTGTCTGGATTCTGAAGCTATTGGCCTTCTTGGAAAGAAGTCATAATAAGCTTTTTATTAAGCCCTAATACATGTTTTTAAGTTCAGATTTGAGTGTACCAGATGGCCGGGAAGACGGAAGATTGAAATCACAAAGTTCCTTTTTTAACTGAAAATTTTAAATGCACTCCAGATACATGTATAAAACTTGCTCTTATCTCCATCTAACCACAATATCTAATATGATTTATGTAGGCCAAAACTTCCTGAGTAATATGAGACATTTTGCAGCATTCCTTGTTTACTATGACCTGCGTTATTGCCTTAGAAACGAAGATACTATCGTGAGCCAATACAATGCTTGGTCTACATAAATCATATTAGATATTGTGGTTAGATGGGGATAAGAGCAATTTTTATACATGTATCTGGAGTGCATTTAAAATTTTCAGTTAAAAAAGGAACTTTGTGATTTCAATCTTCCATCTTCCCGACTATCTGGTACACTCAAATCTGAACTTAAAAACATGTATTAGGGCTTAATGAAAAGCTTATTATGTATTATTTTCAACGAGACCAATAGCTTCAGGATCCAGACAAGGTAAGGTAGTCTTAGAGCTTAGGGATTGAGCATACCCCTTGAATAACATGGTAGCAAAATTGACCCAAAAGTGGTCTGAACCCGCACATGGATAATGAGCAAAAACCGGTAGTGCATCCCAAGATAATCAATGTTAACATCTTGAATCTTGTTCAGGGGACCCTAAGGATAAAAAAAATACCTGTTGCGTTGGGATGTCGGGGGGGTGCATGGTGGGCCCTATCAGCCCCCGGCCTACAGGGAGTCTTTTGGGTGAGTTAAAAAGATGTTTGTCCTTTCAGAATACTGCATGATAGACAAGGAGAATGACAATGATGGAAGGAGAAGATATAGTCTGAGAGATGTTGCACGTTTTTTCTAAACAGATATGTTTTTGATATTTGAGACTCGCCATTAGTATGAGGCTACGACGAAGTTGTCTTTTTGGTGGTGCACCACTGCCATCTTACCTCTACACACGCAGTCAGCAGTCCAGCTACAGCGGCCCACAATCAATGGCTTCACCCTCTCTCTCCTTTGCCATGGGGCCAAGACTGCACTCAATCTAATGATTTCTTAAAGACATTTGTCTCATGAAAGAAAGCCGATCTGAGGGCCGCGTCGCCTCTGCCCTCCTCTGGTCGCCGCCTCTCTTTTATGTCTAATAAGCGGGCATGCCGGTTACCAGCGCCATCATTTCATTGTCGTCTGCCATTTCCTTGTCAATTTCTCTGCATTCTAACAGAGCAGAAATGGCACCGGCCTGCCATTGATTGTGGAAGCAAGCTGTGGCTGAAACAATCAGCCTTGGTTCTTTTTATGTTTCCCTCTGTGTCAGTCCCATGCATCCCGCTCTCTGTCTTCTTGAAGCAAAAGAGAATTTGGAGTCCTGCCTGAAATAATATTGCAGTAAAGAAAAGGAAAAGCTTGTACAGTATCTCCATCATACTTTGGAAATGACACACACCCATCATTACCTTTTGAAGTTATCTTCACCCCTACTGAAAAAGACCACTGCTCTTTCCACCCTAAGAAGCAACTTCCCACCTTAGGGTAAAGGCACCCTAAGACGGACAGATATCTACAGTCGGACAGCTTTTGGATTGAATTACATAATCCATATGGGGATTTCAGGTGCTATGTGAATTAGACATGCAACCTTAGCTATTATACTCTCTAAAGCGTTGATTCCACCAAAACCGAGAGTTTTCCTTTTTTTGTCGGCCTGATTGATTCAAAATGGCACATCGGGCTGTTGTTGGCCTGACAAAGCTGTCGGCCCGATCACAAGCCGACAGCCGATAATACCGCTATCGGTTAACACAAACCTGCCCGACTTTAGCTCTTCCACCGAGCTCTCAGTCTGTCAGATACTGTATCCGATAGACATCCGACAGTCATCCCCAATCTCTGTGAGCGGTTCCACCAGTCACATGATCGGCAATGACCTAGTTTCTTCAAAATGGAAGCCAAGGAGGTCGTTTTGCTCGTGCAGGTGACAGTGGGTATTTTGCCTTTAGAACAGGAGGAAATGGAGATACTAGAGGGTACAAGAAGGAAGCACAGGTATCAAGCTGCGCCATACCTTAAAGGCAGGACTGACAAGACACAGAGAGATACATTTACCAAGCTGCACCGAGACCTGATATCTGTAAGTACAAAGAAGGGGGGGATCAGGGGGGATACTGCTGATCTGTTACCTGGTGATGTTCATGTCGGACAGCTGGCCATGTAGCTCACGTATCATGTCAGATTTCCCTCCCCCCACCTTATATGGCAAGAAGTTTACCAAATTGTTCTTTGCTTCAGATGGGAGAGGATGCAGGTTCAAACACATGCTGAGAATGGGGCCTGACTTATACCATGATTTGCTGGGTATAGTCACCCCCCTCATATATCGGCAAGACACCAATTATCGCCTGTCCATAAAACCAGATGAGAGGCTCGACATAACCCTATGTTACCTAGCACTAGGTAAGTTTTTTCCCCACTTCCCTTACCTTGCTACAAGGCTCTCCAACTTTATCCTGAAATTTACCACAGCCTTCTTCTATAAAAAAGAAAGTAAAGTTTCCTTTTTCAGTCAATTGAAATTGGTATATTTTTTCCCAGGAGACAGCAGCCATACTCTCCACTATGGTCATCTAGTCGGGTCTTCCACAATTTTTCCTATCATCCGAGACACATGTGTAGCACTGACCGCCGTCTTGATAGACGATTACTTGAAGGTAAAATTATTTTTCTAATTTTTTTAAGCATATTTTTTTTATTAATATATTCCTGAGCCATGTTCTTTGCAAGGCCCATCAAGACAACATAAAGAAAAAAATTATCTGACAGTGCTCTATACATATTTATATATATATATATATATATATATATATATATATATATATATAATGTAGCATTAACAATAAATTTCTCTGCATTATTTTATACATGTTTGTCCCCGATGATTTGTTGATCATGTGACTTCATAATCATTTCTTGTTCTGTAGTTACCTAGCACCACGGAGGAGTGGTTAACCGTTGCTGAGCAGTACGCAAACGACTGGCAGGTACCACACTGCATCGGAGCAGTGGATGGCAAACATATCAAGATCAGGAGGCCAAAGAAAAGTGGAGCCACTTTCTTTAATTACAAAAAATTCTACAATGTTGTTCTCATGGCGGTGGTAGACGCCCAATACCAATTTCTCAACATGGACATACAATCGGAGGGAAAGGCCGGGGACTCCCGTATATGGAAAAAAGGACCTATTCATAGGGACATGGTAGACCCTGACAACCCACTTCAGATTCCTCCACCTTCAGCAATCAAAGGTATGAGAGATCTGTGCCCTACTACATTGTCGGGGACGATGCCTTCGGCCTAGCCATAAATCTCATGAAGCCCTTTGCAGTCAAGGATCAGGGGGCCATGGAAGTAACCTACAATTACCGGATGTCTAGGGGGAGGAGGTGTGTGGAGAACTCTTTTGGGATCTGGGTAACCAGATTTAGGCTATTCCTCCGCCAGCAGGACATGGAGCAAAAGGGGGTGAAGAAAATTGTAATGGCCTCCATAGCTCTGCACAACTTTCTCAGGACAAGGTCGCCATCGGACTACATTCCCCATGGGGATGTTGACTATGAAGACAAGGACCATGAGGTTCACGCTGGAGAGTGGAGGGAGGATGGGCAGCTTGAAGGCCTGGACAGAGCTGCAGTTCCCAGGAACATGCCACAGGATGCAAAGAGCATGAGGCAGAACCTCTGCCAGTGGTTTCCCTCACGACACGGTCGGGTCCCCTGGCAGGACTGATACCTGCGAAGCCGTGGTTATGGGTACCTCTTCAAGCGTGAGGCAGCAGGTGTTCTAGCCCCCGATGTAAACCCTGACGAAGACAGTGAGTGAGGTAGCCGACATGTTGGACGATAGGTGGATATCTGTCAGATCTTAACATGTTTTTCATATCTAGGATTGCTGCTCTGTATATACTCCTCAGAATGTACCAAAATGATATATTTTTTTTAGAAAAAAAAACAGAGAGGTTATTTCAAATTTTTTGTTTTTATTGAAAACTTCAAAGAACGATAACTTTATTTTCTTGGCATGCCTGTTTTTTTTTTAAAAAGCAAGATTTTACCATGTGTCAGATAACTGAGAAGTATCATATATGCAGGTAACATATAGTATCTGATATGGCATGATTTTACCTTTTACCTGAGATGTATCTTGCATGAAAAAATAATATCTGATTTGGCAAGTTTTTATACTATGAGGAAGATACCTGAGATATATCATTATATTAATGTAAATATAACTGAGAATACCTGCTTGTCAGATACCTGAGATGTATCATGTCGGCATGTAAATATAACCCAGAA
Source organism: Acholoe squamosa (assembly GCA_949317995.1). NCBI lineage: Eukaryota > Metazoa > Annelida > Polychaeta > Phyllodocida > Polynoidae > Acholoe > Acholoe squamosa. The sequence goes on from OX439037.1 coordinate 47,563,743, forward strand.
TATATGAGAGTCTTCAGATCTTCACATGTCCATGTGTATATATAAAATACTGATGACAGTTTTCTCACCTGCCATGGACAGATGCACGATGTCTTGGAAATAAAATATCTGAACTTTCATATACATGTTGCAATAAACGAACTTGATGTCTTTTTTAATCCAAGCTAACAGTCTCTCCTTTTCTTTCACCTGACATAATAATACTGTGAAAACAGACTAGAATAGCACAAAGTTTTTAAGTCTTTGATAACCTACATGTGTTCCAACAAGATTGTAGGAAAATAAATAATGATCGGCCTGCGTCGGCGACAGTTTTAGGCCTGTGTAGTCTTAATTTAAAAGAAACATGTAAAAATCTGTCTCTGTACTATACAGTAAGGGGTAACCATTATATTCCGTCCTATTTCCCGTTTACAGCCTGCATGGCTGTCTGATACACATGGACTTTAAACTTATCCTTCACCTTTTGAGTCATGTGTGCCATCTCCATCTTTAACATCTTGCACCACTGTGTGTCAGGAGATACCTCCTTGTCAGGGGGGGGGGAAGATGTTGAGCCTGAGCCTGGGCTCTCTGGCTGACTATGGTGACAAGATCATTAAAAGAATCCCCGTACGACTCATAGAATTTTTCTATTGACTGGAGTATCTCTGGCACTGTCTTCTGTTTCTTTTCTCCAGCCTTAAGGTGTTGTGGCTCTCTCTTCTGCAAGTACTCTGCCTTGGCAGCATCTCTTGCAACAGTTTTCTTGGGAATATTGTAGTTAATAGTCTTATGATTTTCACCACTGGTAGAAGGAACAGCAGGAGTAGGACGCGCTCCGTCGGATCTTGCAGACCCACCTGAAGTGTTCTTCCTGTGGGGAGAAAATCAGGTCCTAGTGGCAATGGAATCATCTTCAGTCTCATCAGAAGACTCTCCATCAGGATTGTAGCTCACATCCTTATGAGAATCGTCTTCCTCATTGTCCTGGACTTGGATGACGTCATCGGCCTCCTGGGATGGTTCCTCCTGGGGTTTGGGGCGTACAATCTCCTGCAATACATAAAAAATGATTGTCTAATTAAATAAATGAAAAAATTTCAGCCAGGTGTCTGAGGAATTTTAAAACAGAGAATAAAACATAATTGCTGCTACCATGTGGGTCATTAACATTATGTACTTGGACAAAAGATGAGAGATATAGAACTATTTCCTGATTACCTTTTTCTGTGGATAATTGGTGTCACTCTCCAATTTCTTACACCAGGGATCTAAGAACCCACACAACCGTTTTATCAGTGCTTTCATGTAGGGGAGCTTCCCTTCTTCAGCAGATGACCCCGATTTCACTTTTCCAGACACGATTTTCTGGTAGTCAGATCTCAAAGAAGTCATACGCATATTTAAGAAGTAGGCTGAAAAAAAAGAGGAATTAATTAATCATTGGCACGTGAAAATGAACACCATATAAATAAGAACCAAATTAATTACAGTCACTTAGTAAGAACATGATATAATATTATAGAACAAATTGTTTAAGGCACATACTCAGGTAGTTGAGAGAATAAATGATAAAAAATAAATTTACCTGGGATATTGTGTTCATCTGACATCTTAGCTAGAGCTGTCAACTTAGCAGTGGGGTCCTTATACAATGAGTGACTCTTATCATATAGGTGGGTGCATTGGTTTTTTCTTGAAATCTCCGATAGCTTTTTGCGGGGTGACCACAGGGGTAACCTGATTGTCTGGGATGTCTGGCTCTTGACCCTCCTCACCCTGGTCTCCCTGACCTTGCACTTCATCTTTGCTGTTGTCTTGTACCCGCTCGCTCCTACCAGAAAGGGTGTATGGAGGGGTTTTGATACAGGCCTTCTGGGCAGGGGGGCCTGATGAACATGAACTATCTTGTGTGTTTGCTGGTGCCACCTTTTTCTTCTTTTTAGGAGGTGGGGGTGTCGGAGAACGTGGAGAGCTACCCGTCCCCTCCCCCTTTTCCAAGTCAGACAGCAGGTTACGCTTTGTACCCATGTTTTTCAGCAGACGGGGGAGAAGACCTAAAGAACGGGCACAGGTTGACCCCCCCCTTCTGTGACACAGGAGTGGAATCAATGGGTTCTCCACTCTCTTTAGTAAGGTCTAGTGCACTGTCTTCTGTGGTTATGATGTCTATTTCGCCTGAATCATACTCCACGATGACCTTCATAGGCCTCTTTGTAGTACCGGTATTGTTTTTGGACATGGCCGTGCGAACATCTGCCAACTCATCTTCTGTCAAATCGGGTAACCGGGCCTTACCTCTAGAGGAGAAACATTTAGCAGGTTCCTTAGTTTCTTCCTGCGTCTCTTGGACTTCTTCTGAACATTCTGTTTTACCTCTAGGGGGTTTGAAAGCCTTGTTTCCTCCCCTACCCCGACGCCTTGAACCTCCTCTACCCGACATTTTGTTTGTTTACGACCAAAGCGAAGGTCACATGACTTGATAGCGATACCCGAAGTGAGAGAAAAGGGATCTATTGCTGTCGGCCCGACAACGAAGCAGCCCGATAGGTACCCGATTTTTTCTAACTGATCAGAAAAAATCGGGGACCGTCGGAGATGCATCGCTGATGGTTCCCGATGGAAAAAAATGAGCTCTTCCACCAAAGACAATTTCAGCCCGATTCATGCCCGATAGAAGCCTGATAGGTGCCCGACAGTGCCTGATGCGCGATTGACGCAACCCAATGACCAAATCGGACAACAACCTGCTTCGATGGAATCAACGCTGGGATCAATGCAGCATACAGAATCTGAGTCCCTTAATAGATGGTTTTACAACTGTGCAAACCCAGGGTGTTTCTGTTATATTTGGATGCTGTCCCCTACCTCCCAGGTAGACCTATGTTGTACTACAACAGGGCTCTATGGGCGCCGTTTTCACGGCACTCAGCGGGGCAGTGCAGAGGTGTAGGAAGCAAATCTTCTTTGGGGGGCAGCAGAGGCCCCACCTCAACCACCTCAAATTGTTGGCTCAAGTGCAATAGCACCAATACATACCCATATAAAATTTATAGGAAAGTGGATTTTGATGAATTTATATCTGATTTGAGGCCCAGGTCCTCATTTTCCCTATCCCATTATTATATCAATCTAATTTGAGATGCAAAGATTTAGCTTCTTGTTTTAATCATAAATACACAACCTGTTACCCAGAGTCTAGGGTATTTGGTAATATCTTTTGGGTTAAGAGGCACCAGAATACACCCTATGACTGCTCAGAATGATTAGCACTTATGCAGCAATTCCCTTTATGATTTGAAGTGGGGCAGTTGTAGCATGCTAAGAAATAGCCTCCAGCATGTATAGCCTGGCTACTATAAACTAAGTCACATAACTTTGTGTCTTAAAGTCATGCACTAATAACAATTAATATGACAAGCTTATCAGTCTTTTAAGGTTGCCTGAAGACCTGTCTTCAAACCTGTCTTCAGGCAATCCTAGAACTAAATTATGATGTCACTGAAGAATGAGAAACCCCCCCCCATGTACAGCTATTTATAGTAAGAAGACAAGTTCACCTTGGTATGAAAGTGATGAGGGACCCCCCCCCCTTTTTTTGTAGAAGATAACATGAAGCAGAATAAAGGAAAGGGGAAATTATAGCCTGAAGATATAAGACATGTGTCAAAATTGATGACAGCTGAGTTCTTCTGGGTCTAAAGCCATGACTAGTGAAGACAGCTCATATACAAATACAATTTTGAAGATATCCATGAACCAATCCTCAGCATATCTTCATTTGTTCATATCGCTAGTAACGATAGCCCACCACCAGTAAAAAAGACCACTGATATACTATAGAACTGCCACCATATAGACAGCTCCTACAGCCTGCCCATCTCGCACCACCACCAAGGATAGTATAGGTTCCCTAGGATGTGTTACACTTGTAATGGTTCGAATATATATGTCTTAGATAGTTCAAAGTTAAGACCAGACAAGGGATCTCGGGTTAGTGCAACTGGCACGTATTTATTTCGGTGTATGGTTTACATCTACCTCGATATGTATCGCTTAATGGTATCTTAAGCTCGGTAAAAGGTGGTCCGACTCCGTCGACAGTCAGAGCCAGACTAACGCCTTCCCTGGCCCCAGGTAGGAGCTGGGACGAGGCGAACAGTGCTGCCACTGCCCCGCAGAGACCAGGGGTCATGAGGACCTCTAGTGACTACCGGTGATGGGCGCACCGCTCGAAACACCCTCTCGAGGAAGACGCTCACACTATATCACGATCTACGAACCCCTACACTACCCCCACCAGAATAAGGAAAGGGGTGTGTAAAAAAAATGTATTTAACAGTGTAACAATTTCGTTATTCTAAAATAAAGGAGCTTGAAGTGATGAACGAGAGTTCGAAGTAGAACGTGATATGTTATTTGTGTGACGTCTTAGTAGTAGGAGTCGGCCACATATAATTATATTAGGTAAATTAAACATATTTATACACTATGAAACATCAAAGGAGATGGATTGAGACAAGTTCGGAAGAACATGTTCGAATCCGTACATAGAGTGTTTAACGTATGTTATTAATGACATACTATGTTTGTAATTATAAATGGTGATATGTGTTACATAACCTGAAAAGAAAGATTTTACAGTTCACGTATGAACCCTATATAATAGTTTTTTTAGCACAGTTTACAGTAACTGTGGTTTTTTTTTTTACATTTATATTTATATATATATATACCACTATTAACCTCGAAATGTGAACACATACGGTTGGTACCTGAGAAGTATTATGAATATTTCGAGTAACAGATCTCGTAGGTTTATAGCACCAAGTAACATTTTACTAGTGATAAATAGACATATTTTATGAGATCGAACCTAGGCGATGACGTTAGGATCGATATTTAAATAGAGTTAATACTATGCGTAAGGTAGGAGGAATAGTGGTTAACTATACAATATATAATATATGACTTTATAGCAGCCCACCAGTGTAGTGGGACTGCCGCACAATAATAATAGACTTCGGGGATGTATTCGGGGTTGTTCACTGCTTGTCTGCAGATCCAATCGGTGAACGATGGACTTGGCGGTGGCAAGCCGCGTTGCTGTGTGATGTGCCCTGATCAAGATGGGAAGATGTAGATTCGTCCATTGGGTTTCGTGGGTCTGCATCCGTCCGGGCATCCTTCGAGGGTGGGGGACAGTTCGGGTATTCGAGGATCCCCTATAAAGGGTAGGGTCGATACCTGTAATTACCTACATTGGCGCCTATAAGTCTGTCTCCATCACCGTCTCACCGGAGTTGGTTTCTGGATCGGAGTCCAGACTTATCAAGTTGTGGACCACTGGGGGTGGGTCAGAGACTGTAGCCACAGTGGTTGCTTCAGGGGTGGGGTTTAAGGGTTCGGTTGGCCTAACTGTGGTGGCAGTCGGGGCAGTGATGGTAGCTTCGGGTTCCCTTCCGGGTCCGGCTGGAAGTCCAGGCTCAGTGACAGAGCGTTTCGGGTGGACACACTCATGAACCCAAAAGATTCAATGTCCGCCTCGAGCTGTCTGGCCTCCTGCAATTTGCACTGGAGCTTCTCGAATGCACTTTCTGGGGTGCCATCCCAGTCCTTCATGAAGCAGCCGAACACTGCCATGAATCGAACGTCCTGATGGTCGTATTGACTTCTCAGTTCCTGAAGTTGGGATTCGTACTTCAGCTTCATGGCCTTTGCCTCGTTTTCGCGCTGGAGCGAGGCCCGAAGTTGGTCTCTCGCTTGTCCTTGCATGTACTGTGAGATCTGGGATATTTCACGCCGCTGGATCTCATGCAGGCATTCGAACACGCCTTCGGTCACACCTCGAAGGTATCTAATGTGCCTCTCTTGCCACGCCTTAAAGACGTCGGCCTGGATGTCACAGGACTCCTGTGTTTGATTCCTAATATAGTCGTCGGGGTCCTCCAGTTCGAGGTTCGATTTCACCAAGTGTAACACATTGGTGGTCCTCGTACTTCTAACTGGAGGCGCCGGAACAGGGTTCGTGTGTGAATCTGAGCCACTCTCATAAGCAGAGCTCGAGGTGGCAGTAGCACTCGGGGATGGGGTGGAAGTGCTGGGTTGTCGAGACGAACCGACTACCGCCCCACTCTCATCGATGGTGATGCCTCGCCCCCTTCCAACCTTGGTGAGAGGTTGAGTGGGGTCTTTCATCACCATCTCTCTACCTGGTCGCTTTGGATCCGCCGGTTGAACCCGTCCATGAGCAGAGGTGGTAGCAGGGCTAGCAAGGGGACCCATAGGCTTCGGTTTCCCCATTGGCAGTAGGGTCTGTGATTCGGGGCCTGGTTTCTGGGTGTCCGACAGTGTGGGGAACTCGTCTGGTTTTGATGCCTTAAGCCTATGGAGTAAGGCATCTTCTTCTGGGGTGCCCTGGTAGCGTGGGGTGGACTCTGATTCACCCCTCATCCAGTCTGAGTGGGAAAGGGTGGTCCGCCCCTCGAACCAGGTTTGATGATTGCCAGTCGATGTCCCTGCTGAGGGTCGGTAGCTGCTCGAGCCTAGAGGCGAGACATGCTCCATGCTCGTGAGGTCTCGAGACGCCACACCCAGGATCGTGCTAGGATCGGGGGATCTCTTCTTGTGTTCAGGTGTCGGGGCTGGTGACTGTGACTCGGACCTCGGTCGCTTGGCATCACAAGATCGGGGGTCACCGCCAGGGTGTGGTTGTGGTCTTCCGTTGCGGTCTACTGCGTCGGGGTCCCTTCTCTGAACTTTGACACGCCAGTGCATTTCTGGTGACATGTCAAATCGATGGGAGCGCACGTTCTTGAGGAAGTAGGCATCCTGCTTCCCCTCGACCTAGTGACAGAGGTGGTCTGTTCTCATGGTGATAGCTAGTCTCTCCTCAGAGGTCATTTGATCCCATTTCGACATTAAGCGCTCGTGGAGCTTCAGGGCCTTAAGTCGGGCATCACTGGCTTTGAGGCCATGTACCTGAGCCAAATGCTCAGCCATGCGCCCCCGCCTCGTGGTTCTTAGTCCCTGGCACTTTTGGTTCTGGTTCTTCTCGTTACAGCACCGATACACCGGAGCGTGGTGCATATGGTGCTCCACGAGATGTCTGAAGAACGAGTCCTTGCTGGGCCAGACTCTCTCTGTCTCTGTATTATTAATTCAGATCTCGAAGGAGCAAGTCGGGTTGGTTGATGCCCAGTTCGAAGTGGCATACTGCAGCTTCGTTCGGTGCTTGAAGCCATAGTAAGACTTTGGAGTCTTTACCATGTCTCCGAGGGAAGCCATCCACACACGATAAAATTTCGCGGGGCCGGAGTCCTTCTTTAGGATTTTCATCCATTCTTCATCATCACTCTCGCCGTCGCGATTAGTGGCCGGAGGGATCGAGTAGCTGTCAGTATAGCGCTGACAGTCCATAAAGCACTTCGGGGTGTAGTCGGGGAATCCAGTGCGGGCGTTGACCCATTTATTCAAACTGGATTCGTCCGGAGCATCCTTCAGGGGTTCCTCCAGGGAGTCGATGTTTTCCAGCAGTTGCCGGCTCATTTTGGCGACCTGCTGGTCTTTGTCTCCGTTTCCTTCCTTGGGGTCCTCCTCGAGCTCTTCCTCCTCGGCTGCAGTGCTACTAACGGGCTCGGGGGGTAGAGGGGTCACCTTTCGAGAGGCTCTTGTTCTGGTAGACCTAACGGGAGAGGGAGAGTCCTCCTTCTTCGTGGTCTTGCTACCTCAGGTTCGGCTCCGCGAGCTTCGAGACGAAGGCGAGGCTGCAGAGTCGTCACTCTCTTCGGCCTTCTCCTCTACCACCTTCTTTTTACGGCGGCTTGTCTTGGCTTTAGTCTCGGGTTTGTCATTAGGCCTTCTCGACATCATTCCTAATCTTCGTTTTGTGCTTCATTAGGTCTTTGCGCTCCTTATCAATTTCTTCCTGTCGAGCATTAAGCTCCTCGAGGCTCATTTCTTTGGCGGTGGTTACTTTGGTGGAGTAACAAGCTCCACCTTCCATGCTTGAGGCAGCATCGGGGATCTTGCTAGCAGCGTCCCCATCACGAGCTGTCTCCTTTGCCATACGTTGCTCTTCTTTCTCGAGCTCGGGGTCTGCTAACAGAGCATCTTCTTTGTCTCGCACAGGAGAATTCTTCTGTGAATCAGACATGAATGAATAGGTGCGTTCTCGGGGGGTTCCCTGTGGTAGGAGTACTTCGGGGGAGTGGACGCTTGGTAAGCGCTTCTCGAACCCAACTAGGCTATACAACAGCGGGTACGCTGTCTGTGACCTAATTCGGTCGTCTTCGCAGATGGCATCAACAACGGCGACTAGCCCATCGCTGACGCACATAGCTTCAGCCAGTCCAAAGTAATTCTCGAACCAGATGTCGGAAACGTCGGAGACTCCCGTATCGGTGCATCCACGGCAGATTCTGGATTGCAAATCGTAGGGTATCAGCTGCGGAGGCTCACCTCTAAGGCCCAGGTATTTCGGTGGGCAATATCAGTTTTTACCTGTGGCCGTCCGGATAAATCCTTTGGTCACATTTACGTACCCGATGGCTGGTGGTCGGTCGGGCAAAGTCACTGGGACTTCGATGATGACGGAAGGTGTAGTTCCCTCAGTCGTACTCGGCCGAATCAGGAAAAGACGGCTCCATTTCAACTGCTGGACTTTGGGGTGCCTTGTCCTGGGCTCGAAGTGGGGTCGGGTGCCCATCAGGATTGGCTGTTACGGTCGCCACCACCTCCGACTCAGCCATATTTCGGACTCAGATGGCTCAGGGTTTAGTCCTCCTTCGTTCAAGAACAAAAGGCACGTCTTACCTCAGTAAGACGGTTCGCGTGCTGTGAGCGATATTGGGGTCACAACAAGCGAAGCGAGACCAATGCACATGCGCCGCTGCACTACGCCGCTCCGGTGCCCGGCTCGCTAGCGCCCCCCTTCCCGCTCGTGGCAGGCGTCCGTACTACCCCGGATAACCGAGGTTGGTTTTCTCCATAGGCCGTTGGTGGGACTACCCCCTTCACTATTCATTTCAACAGGAGTTTGGCAGAATAACATGTAGCATCATGCGTACATGCCAGACAAGCTGTCTGCCACCCACAGGAACCATGAACAGGGCGGTAATACGCGTCATGGTCGTATTTCGAATCGTGGTCGAGGTATCTCAACCTCCAAACACATAACAAAACATGCAGACAGGACTATACACTCGTTGTGATTTCGGAACGTTAAGTAATGGCAGTCCGCCCAGCAATTCTGGGACTGCGCCTCACCTCTCTTCCTTTGTTATTCAACCGAGAATCTCGAGAAGGTCCGGTGAAAGGTGCCAACATCTTCCTCCTACCTCGGATTCTCCGTTCCGCCGAGACATTTTTATCACGATTAGGTTTTACATTTGTGTCCGTGTCGACCTTCTTGGGTCGTCCTCTCTTTGGCTTTTTCCCGACCGCTGTCTTACAAGGTCGGCCCTTTTTCCGCTTCGGGGCCTTCTCCTTCAGTTTCCTGGACAGCTCATTGCTCCTCATTAGGATCTCGTCTTTCTGTTCATTCACTTGTCTTGAAATTTCCTCACATTCGGAGTTGGCGGCATCCCGCCCCCTCCATTTTCTCAATCTACATACGTTTGACTTATTCCTTCGGCCTGTAGCCAAACTCATAAGCATACCCGTACTTTCGGATATGATCCAGGTGACCACGTGAGGTCCATCCCAGCTCGAGATTAATTTCTTAAACCTTAAAGGTTCATGTATTCTAAATACTCGATCGCCCACGCTAAACTGACGTAGCTTCAGGTTAGTGTCATACCCAATTTTCTGCCAATTTGCGTTCTTTAATAGCTCATTCCGAACTATTTCATAGGCTCTCTTAAATTGATCTCATAGAGATTCTACAATCATCACCGTACATGGGGCTTCTGGGCTTACTCGTATGACACCATATACGAGGTCCGCAGGCATTATAATATCTTCCCCAAAGACTAGTTAGTTGGGGGAGCAGTTCGTTGCAGAGTGTACAGTGCTATTATAAGCGTGTACTACAAAATCACATTGCTCGTCCCAGTCATCTTGGCAAGAATTTACCAAGGGTTTTAGGACCTGTATCAATGTTCAATTGAATCTCTCTACTTGATCATCAGACTGGGGTCTGTATGGATTAGTTCGAGTTTTGCAGATGGCCAAATAGTGGCACATTTCCTGCCATAGGTTGGACTCGAATTCTCGTCCTTGATCACTGTGCATCATTAATGGTGCACCTAAATGTAGGACCCATCCTCTCACGAAGGCACTAGCGCAGGTGGCTGCCTTGTGATCAGGTAGAGGGTATACTCGAGTGTACTTAGTGTAGTAGTCGGTTACTACCATCATACAGGTATTTCCCCATGGTGTAGGTTCGATTCCGCTGATGATGTCGATTGCCACTCGAGCAAATCGAACGCCGAACAGCTCTTGCATCAGAGGCATCTTCCCCATTCCAGGACATGGCTTATTCTTACCGCATTCGGGGCAAGTCATTACCCATCTTATGATGTCGTTGTGCATCCCTGGCCAGTAATACCTCCGGGCTAGGCGTTCTAAAGTTCTCTTCTTTCCGAAGTGTCCACTAGTCTTATGTCCATGACAGTAGAACATAATGTCTCGTCTTAGTGACATGGGGATCACTATCTGGAGGACCTTGTCCTTAGTAGGACAGGTTTTCCATCGACACAGTAACCCGTCTCGAACTTCTAGCTCGGTCCATTGGGCTAGGAATTTGCGAGTTTCTCTGTCTTTGAGGGATAATGCCGGCCGTTCGGGCTTGGCATTCTTATTCGGGAAAGAAATCACTCTCTTGATAGCGGGATCGGCTTGTTGGAAATGTTGGATAGTCTCTGCTGGCCATTCTACAACATTCTCCATGCTGGCACGAGGTAGCGGTCTGAACTGTCTGGTTCGAACCGTTGCAACTACTGCGTTATGGGCCCCACAATCATCACCTCCGGGATAGGGCGTCCGCATTAATGTGCTTCGAACCCGGTCGATGTTGGATCTGGCTATGCTCCAACCCAAATTCTGACAGGTGTGCCAGCCAACGGCCAATCATTCCTTCAGCGTCCTTGAAATTAAGGAGCCACCTCAGGGACGAGTGGTCTGTTCGAATAGTGCAATAGTTTCGTTGTGCCCTATTCAAAGTGTTACTAGCAAAGGCGATAGGTACTTCGACCCCATCCTGGACCTGCGACAGGGCTGCACCAATGCTATCATTGCTAGCGTCAGTGTCCAGTATGAAATGGTCATCCGCGGTTGGATATTTTAATACTGGCATGTTAGCAAACAAGTGTTTTATTTGCTCGAAGGCTGCATCTTGTTCATCTCCCCAGGGAAAACGTTCCTTTGCTCGGCCTGGGGTCCAATGTGCTAATTTTTGCAAGGGATAGCTCACTTTAGAGTAGTTCAGGAGGAAATCTTGGTAGTATGAACAGAACCCTAGGAAGGATCTTACTTCCTTCGCATTAATGGGTTTCTGCCATTCGGACACTGTCCGAAGTTTTTCAGGGTCGGCTTTTACGCCGTCGGGAGTTATTATACGACCAAGATAAGTAATGGATGATTTAAATAAATTACATTTCTTAGCCTTTAACTTCAGACCATTTGCTAGTATTCTTTTCAGGACTAAATCGAGGTTGTTTATACAGTCCTCGAAAGTCTTTCCAAATACTATAACGTCGTCGAGGTACACCAAACAACTCTTCCAGAGAAGGTCGCTTAGCATCTCCTCCATCATAGCTTCGAAAGTGGCTGGTGCATTACACAGCCCAAAAGGTAAAACATTGTATTGGAATAAACCCATGTGACTTGAGAAAGCTGTTTTCTCCATGTCCTTTGGGTCCATCCCGATCTGCCAATACCCGGACTGAAGGTCCAGGGTACAGAAATATTTATTTCCTCCTAAGGAATCTAGAGTCTCGTCTATCCTTGGCAAGGGATAGGAGTTCTTTTTAGTCAGACCATTCAACTTCCGGTAATCTATGCAAAATCGAATAGATCCATCCTTCTTCATGGTCATACACATGGGGCTGGACCAGGGACTCGTGCTAAGCACAATAACCCCCTTTTCCAGAGGTTTGAGAATTTGTTTCTCAGCCTCCACTTTCTTTTTAAGTGGTAACCTCCTATAAGGTATTTTGAACGGCTTCGAATCGCCAGTGTCAATCGTGTGTAACACCTTGCTAGTGCGACCTACCGAGCCCCCAGGTTTCCCGAAGGCATCATGGAAGGTAGCAAGCAAAGCTCAAAGCCTTTCTTTCTCTGAATTGTTTCTCAGGGAAGAATCATCTACTAATTTTCTTAAATCATCTGGTAATCCTCGGACTATGTCCTCAGGTAGTTCAGTCCGAAATTGAGCTTCCGAGATATGTTCCGTCAGGAACATATTACCAATTTTCTCGTTTTTCTTCAAGTAAACAGGGTTCCGTCCTCTGTTCATGATAGGGACTACTGTCCACGATCCATTTCCCACCAGAGTGTCGACAGAATCTAGCTGTAAACTAGATAATACTCCCGGATTGGGTTCGAAGACAGCGTTCAAACCTCAAAAAAGCATTGTTCGAAGAACATAGGACGTCGCAAGTCATTCCAGGTGGAATTTTCACAGTCTGTACCACGGTGGCTACCGAGGATACATGTCTCAATATACATGGGATTTCACAGTTGTATGGTTGCCGAATTTTCAGCATCCCGAACCGGGGGTCCAACACAGCGCCATACAAGCTTGCGAAATCCAAACCGATTATTCCATCGTCAATTATGTCGGCAATGGTGGGGCTCATCACATACTCATAGCCCCCCATTCCAATCTGTATGAACGTCTTACCAAAAGTCTGCATCTGGCTACCGTTGGCCGTGCAAGCATTAACACCAACAGGTAGTGTTTCATGGTTGCGGGACACCAGATTGAAGAATTTTCTCGAGACACACGAATGGCTGGCACCTGTGTCAATCAAAAATTCTCCAGTCCCCCCTTCACCGATACAGCAGCGTACCATCGTTTCCCCCCTAGAGGGGAGGAATTCTGTGCAAATCGGAGTTGTTCCTGAGAATCACCGATCTCCCATCCGAAACCCTTCAGAAAGGTTACACACGGATGGTTCGGGGGGAGGTGTGCCGCACTCACACGCGTCAACTCTTCAACCCAACCTCCCTCTTCTTCGACGCAGGATCGCTCCCCTGGCCTTCCTCTGTCCCTACCCCGTCAAAGTCCCCGGCTCGGACTGGGGTGAGAGGATCCTTCCCATATACCAGTCCCCCGGACGGTATTGATTCTCGTACTAGCTCGGATTCACCAGTGGTGGTATTTTGGCAGATTTTCGGATTACAGATCACATCCTTTGCCACAGATGCGACCCTCTTTAGTTTTCCTCCTCAGGTTTCTCTTCTACATAATTGACTCGGGATAGCACGGGCTTTGGGGCTGTGCACTCATGAGCATAATGCCCCATTTCTTGACAGCGGTAGCAGCGTAGCCTGCTCCGATCCACCCTCCGTCTTTCAGGTCTAGCATACATGGTTTCAGCGAACATTTTCATGAAATCCTCCATCATCTTTTCCATGTCCAGAGGCTCAGGTGGAGTTGGGGCTCTCGCTATGGGTTGTCTTGGGGGCCGGCTTACAACCATTTCGGTAGTTTGACTATCTGGGGTAGGTCTTGTTTCCCCTCGAGATTCATTAGCGCTTCGGTTATATATCCTTCGAGGAATATACTTGCGCTTCACATCTTTCTTTACTTGCACTGCGGAGATACTACCGTCCTCCTCCTCGATTTCAATGATCTCGAAATCATTGTCAGTTGTTTCAGTGTGTGTCAGTTGGGGTCGTACTAGTACTAGTACTCGCACAAACCTTGGTATTCGAGTTTTTCATCTCCACTTTTCCCGCCATGAGGGTCTTCTTTACCGTCCAGCACTCAATTCCTTCAAAAAGGTCCATCAGGGTAGGACACACTGCTTCGGGATCTACGCCTCGAAGTTCCCCCCGTGGCGCCACCAGCCACTGGAGGGGGAGTAGTCGGGCCTTGGGTAGTGCTAGGTGTACTGCCCCCTGCTGCACCTTGGTTCCCTGTACCTAAAGGTTCGGATTCGTCTACTGAGTTGTTATTGTATGATAACTCGAAGTGTCCGTCCTTTTCAAACTGAGTGTTAGGTTCATTCTGGATGTCATTCTCTTTACGTGGTAAATCAGTGGCGACGCTGAATCTTATTCTGCGTTTTTCAGGTTCAACTCGGCTGGATTCATGTGTGGGGTCATAGACGCCATCGTTCCGGACATGGACGTCAGCATTATCATTTACGAATGGGTTGTACCGGTCTGGCTTCTTTAAAGCTTCAGCTGGCGTCGAGGTCGCTAAAGGTGTAGTTCCTTTTATAAAAGTAGCGTCAGAAGGTATGTCCTTGTTAGACATTTCTTGGTGATAAAGTATATCCATTTGTGTTACTGATACACTCGTGTTGGTTTCGAAAGATTTATCTTGTTCCTCGAGACATGTCTTGTCGGTTTGACCACTATTCTCTATTCCTGACACGTATGTATCGAGGGCAGTTTTCCTTTTTGTCAAATTGGCTATTTCGAGACACAGCTCTTGCTGTTTCAAAAATAGGTCTTGGTTACTATCTTTCATGGACTCCATTATGCCCTTGTTCTTCAAGATGCATTGATCTCGGATCTCTAGAAGCTTCAGTACTTCCTTGATAAGCTGAGTGATATTTTCGATCTAGAAATATCTGTCTTTGCATGTCCGAACGCTGAAATTGATGTGTTGTACGATGCCATTGATCATGAATCAGAAGTAGGCCCAGAAAGGACATACTACATACTTGGAGGCATAGACTCTGTCATCAGGAAAAATGAATGGGGTCAACGATACTTCGACTATGAAAACATCTCTGATCTCATTCTAAAGCTTAAGGAAGCATACGAATCTAGTGTTACCTATGTGAGACTTCGCCATCCTGAAACAATGATTCATCTTTTACCCTTAACAGGTGTAGTGCTGGGACAGTACTGCTCCTGGACTATTGGTGACAATCCACAAAAAATTTTGGATGAAGGAGTGATATCATTTAATGAATACATCGAAGGTCTGAACCATGTATATGGTGTTGATACAGCTGACTTTAGCAATATAATACATACAAGGAGTTTGGGTGTGAGTCAACATCGCTATAGTGGGTTGTTAAATGATGGATATACCGGTACTCTACACACGGTTAAACTATGGGCAGAAGCCATCTTAAAACACATGAAGACAAACTGCTTCAGGAAAAAAAACAATTTCCAGGTGGCTATATTACATTATCATAGACACTTTATTATTATAAACTATTCACTTTGTCAGTATACAGTTTACCATTCTTTTTCCTCCCATACCAATGGTAGTTTGAGCCAGTCATTTAAAACTGAACTGTTACAGTAATTTTATCTGGAAATGAGTTCGAACTCTAACATCATTAACTTTTACAATTCTTCTTGAACTCTGACAGGAATTAAGAGAGGAATATGAAGGACAGTACAGGTCTTAAGCAGCACTGTATACAAGTCTACTTCTGTCTACTAACGCACTGGAATTAAGGCCTACGATGCTCACGTCTATGATAAAGAACATTTCAACTCACTGCTATATAATTTTACAGTTGCATAGTTACTTGTGTCTCTTATGAACTCGTATACTACGATTTACATATGAAGAAATCTTAACTTTACTTAGGAAATTTTGAATGTACTTGTAAATTTCCAAGGATGACAAATTTAACTCTCAAATATAATGACATCTGTTGGTACTTTAAAACTATAGAAAATGTCTGTTAACAATATAAATGAATTACAGTTACTTAGTGGTGAAAAGTTTATACATTTAAATTTAAGAAGTCTTAAAACAAAAGAAAAGATTGATGAATTTAAAATCAGATTTACTGGTTCAAATTTTAAATTTATAGCAATCACAGAAACCTGGTTCACTCAAAGAGATCATTCAAGCACTTATAATATAAATGGGTTCAACATATGTGACACGATCTGCGAAAAGGGGGCTTAGTGCAGAGGGTTCTAAGACCCCTTTTCCCAGTCCATGTCACATATTTAGGTCTGATAGAACATGGAAAAGTAATAATGTACTCTCATATCCTAAGATTGGAGGCGGATTATGTATTTATGTCAATAACAATTTGAATTGTTCTACATCTTTATTCAATGCTTACAATTATTCAGAAAATGCAATTGAAACTTTTTGTGTACTTATAAGTGATAATGGGTATAAATCCAAGGTTGTTTGTACTGTATATAGACCACCAGATGGTAATATCGAAAGATTTTTTAATTTATTAGAAGAAATCATCAGTGACCTCTCAGCCAAGGGCAATAAGAACATAATTTTTTTGGGAGATTTTAATATTGATTTATTGGACCCGGCCCTTAAAGTGAATAGTAACAGGCTCATTAATACAATGATGCAATATGGTCTAATGAATTGGATTAAATGTCCTACCAGAATTCCTCAAAAATCAAATGGAAAATCTTCATGTCTGGATTTAATTTTCACTAATATAGTTAATATGGAGGATTCATTTGTAATTCCATTTGATATAAGTGATCATTGTCTGACAGCAGGTTTGATACGAAAAAATGACAATATTAATGTTAAAGCAACCTACGAAGGTCATTCAATGAAAAATTTTAACAGTGAAGTTCTATTAGACAAGTTTCTAAATTTATCATGGAAAGAATTTTATGATAGCTCTGATGTGGAATTCTTGTGGTCCTTTTACATTCAAAACTTATTGAGTATATTAGATGCCATGTGTCCAATAAGAAAATTTACTGTGAAAAAGCAAAAGGAAGATTGGGTCACTGCGGAGCTCTTAGAAGAAATTCATGATAAAGATAGACTACTGTCTAAAGCTTATAAGACACATAATCTGTTAGACAAATTGTCAGCAAAAAATGCTAGAAAAAAATTGAGTGAAAAAATATCTAAAACCAGGCAAAATTACGTGTTGAGTTTGACAAATGAACATAAAAATGATCCCATAAAATTTTGGAAGGAGATCTCCAAATTGTTACCTGTTAAAAAAAATATCCTCCATTCAATTGGTTAATGAAGAAGGTAAATTTATCAAAGAAAGTGATACAGCTACTTTTGTAAACAATTTTTTTGCTAATGTAGGAAATAACCTTGCAAGTAATTTACATTCTGAGTGGACTTATGATGGATTTGCTAATACTGATACCTCAATACAACAAATTCAAACAAATGAATATGAAATTCTGCAATTTATTGAAGATATTGTTGAAAAAAAAATCTTCAGCAATAGATGGTATAAATTCTCGTGTACTAAAGATAGTTTTTAAAAATACAAAAAAACAGCTTGTCCATATTTTCAATTCATCGCTACAATACGGAATTGTACCACTCAATTGGAAAGTGGCAAAAGTAGTGCCTATACCTAAAGGGGGTGATGATAAGTCAGTAAGCAATTTGAGACCAATTTCTTTACTACCTCTACCGGGAAAAATACTGGAAAAAGTAGTACATAAATACCTCTTGAATTTTTTAGAAAGTAACAATTTATTAACAGAAGCACAATATGGCTATAGAAAGGGCAAATCTAGGAAAAATGAATTACTAGCTGCTTCAAATATGCAAAAAGATATAAATGACTTTGTTGAATAGTGTGACAAAAATAAGCTTACTGTTAATTCTGAAAAAACCAAATTTATGGGTTTTGGAAATAAGAAATGTTTTTCTGATGTTGATCTAAAAATACATGGAAAATCTATAAAAATGGTTCCAAGTTACAAATACCTTGGTATAATTTTAGATCCAACACTGAACTATAAAATATTTTTAAAAAATCAGATGAAAACTGGCTTATAGATCATACCAATTAACAAAGATTTCGAGGTTTTTAAGTGTCGAAAACATGCTTAGGATTTATAAAATTTACATATTACCAATTTTTGACTATGGTGATATTTTATATGATAGAACATGTGTCACATATTTAGATGGATTACAACGAATGCAAAATAGAGCCATTAAAATATGTATGAGAGTTGATAACATGACTAGTACGTATAAGGTACATAGCGAGTCTGGCATAAATTTTTTAAGAAATAGAAGACATAGTCATGTACTTATCAATGGATTCAGGAGGAGTAGATTACCTACAAATGTAAGAGAAACCCATTTCGAATTAAGATATAATAAGGGCATACTGTTAAAAAACCATATACCTAAATGTGAAATGTACAAACGAAGTGTTCACTATAATACCTCTATTTGTTGGAACTCACTAAATTATGAAATAAGAAAAGTTGACAATTTGTATTCTTTCAAATCACTAATTAAGAAAGATTTGAAAGAATTGTTACCTACGAAGAAAGATGTAAAGTAATTTATCTATAAATTACATTAAATCTCACTTATACATGGCTTGATGTACCACTATTATTGATACATTAAATCTCAATTATTAAAACTCAATTATAAAGAAATTATATCAACTTTACATCAATGTGAAATCAATATGAACTCAACTTTCATCGCTATTAAGAGTAACTCCATTGACTTATAGAGTTTAAATTTTCTATTATTTGTACTCTATTTATTTAATTTTTTTTTTTTTGAGAGTTATCTTGTAATTGCAAATATTCCCATACTTGTGTGTAGTTTGTATAGTCCTGTATTGTACTGTAGTTTTGTATTGTACTATATATAACTAGTGTTAATGTGAACTGTCAATATGTATATTCATAAAATTAATTGTATATAAATACAAAAATTTTTAAATATGAGGTGGCCAACGAAAATTATTCATTAAGCGGCAGCCTTTTTGTCTCATTTATTACATTACCTAAGGTATTAATTGTGCCTTACTTACTAACTGTTACTCATGTTATTATTATTGTTATCATTGACATGGACATAGTAATTGATGTATTACAATTTGAGACAAATAAATTTGAATTGAATTGAATTGAAAAAAATTGTTTGCCTCATATATATATTGTTCCATTTCGGCTCTTATTTGGTCGGCCTCTTCTTTTAATTCGATATTTCTGATGGTGGAAGTAGCTTTCTGTTCCTCTAAATCAACTTCTTGTTTAAGTTTCTCATTCTCCCACTCTGCTTTAGTGAGTTCGAGTTTCTTTTGAATGACACACATCTGTCGTTCGAGGTCTCGATTTATTTGTTCTTTCAGTTCAGTTCTTTCTTCAAGTTCCTCGATGTTATCCATCAGTCGTTGTTGATCAGTTTCATACTGGTTACATTGTTTTTCCAGATTCCTAAGTCTCAGGACTTTTCGCTCAGAGTCTTCTACTCACGGTAAACCATGGTGCAGGCGCACTCTGTTCATGGCGTCGATGCTTAACTTGGCTTGCTCGCACAAGTATTCCGCTGCTGACTCATTAACTTTTCTCGAGCCTCCTATGTCGAATACTGAAACATTAACGGCGTTTAAGGATCGATGGGGGTCCGCAGTTTTTGTTTCTGCTCGAGCCGAGGCTGCTCGTTGAGCATCTAAAGTCATCATCGTAATTGGTATCAATTGTTCTATGGAATCAGTACTTATTCTGTATGTAGAATTCGTGACTGGAGCGGGCATCTCTTCGGACTTGAGGTTTCGAACTACCCTCTCTACTTTAGGTCCAATTAAAGAGGTGTACCCTTTCATTTGGATTCGGTTTGTATCATTAGCATGAGCAGTGTCATTCGATGTGGATCCCAAGATACTCGAACTTTCATCTCGAGATCCATTGTGCGCATGTTCGGCCTCCAGGGCCGCGCACTAACACCAAGAACTGGTCATGGCACCAGTGTAATGGTTCAAATATATGTCTTGGATAGTTTGAAGTTAAGACCAGACAAGGGATCTCGGGTTAGTGCAACTGGCACGTATTTATTTCGGTGTATGGTTTACATCTACCTCGATATGTATCGCTTAATGGTATCTTAAGCTCGGTAAAAGGTGGTCCGACTCCGTCGACAGTCAGAGCCAGACTAACGCCTTCCCTGACCCCAGGTAGGAGCTGGGACGAGGCGAACAGTGCTGCCACTGCCCCGCAGAGACCAGGGGTCGTGAGGACCTCTAGTGACTACCAGTGATGGGCGCACCGCTCGAAACGCCCTCTCGAGGAAGACGCTCACACTATATCACGATCTACGAGCCCCTACACACTCTTTCTATGGGAAGAGTGTAACAGGCCACCCCCCTTTAACCCTTTAAGTAGGCTGTTTTGTGTGTTCAGTGTTGATTCCTATAGAGGATTAGGTGGCTTATGGAAATGCGGTACGCCTTTATCAGGTTGATACAAGATGGTAAGAAGGTACCAACTTAATCGAAAAATTCTGCTGAATCCAAAATTTATAGTCTTGATTCCCAGAAATTGATTAAAATTACCCAAAAATCAGGTTTGATGATGAAAATATTTTGAAAATGTTCAAAAATGATATTGAAAAATATTGGAACTCTTTATAGATATGTAGGGGTATGGTATTTACACTTTACGTTCATGTACCCGTGAGACTCAGACCTAGGTCCTTCGGGTGTAGTGGGGGAATCCGGATGGCAGGTGGCAGCACCTGCCTCTGGGTTCGTATCCATTACACCAGGGGGCCTACCACTCGTCCGCCACACGTCACGTGGCCGGTCTGAGTTTCGCGGGCTTTTCCCCTATATAAGGCTGGTCCTAGCCCATGTTCTTCAGTAGTGGTTTACCCACTGCTCAACCAGGTCGTTACCCGAAAGGGTAACTGAATGCCCTAGTAGCATGTAGTCCTCTGAGGCTGTGATCGTATGTAACATAAGCTATGAAATAAAAGCTCGGTTGCCTACCCGGAAACTTTTCTCTCTCTTCGTTATGATTTAATCTAACTTAACGAGACGAACCACTAACACTGGTGCCGTGACCAGTTGGTCTTCGGGTAAGCGTAGTCAGAAATGACTGAGCTGAGCCAAGTCAGGGGAAATGGCCCAAATCATGAGCTAAATCAAGTCACCACCCCAAGGTACAGAGTGGAGAGATCCACTGGAACACTACCCTGATGGGTTAGAGGATGTAAGGAAAAACTTACATGATGAACTGGATGAATTTGGAGACTCCTTATTCATGCCAGGAGGTACTTCGAAACCTGCACCAATGCATAAAAGTACTGCTCAATTTGGTAAACTACCATTTGAGGTACCAAAGCCTAGTGCAGGTATGTTTGAAACTCCATATAGTTCTCGAATTAAACACCAGAAATGTGGATTCGAAAGGAACAAAATGGATGAGCTTGAAGACATGAGAGCTGAATACGAGAAGATCCAGAAGGATCTTATTACACTGACCGGAACCCGAGACAAGATTCTGACTGAAAACAAACAGTTGATATCAGAACGTCTTGATTACGATCAAAGTTGTAGACGCCAACAACAATTGTTATTGGATCAGATGGAGAAAGAAAAACAAGATTTTCAACTCCAGCACGAACAGTATCGTGATGCACTATACACGGCGGATCTGGAATACAGAGCCTCGTGTGATGAGTTGAATAGAACTAAACAAGAGTTAAATTCAACTCAATCGGCCTATGGTAAGTACCAAGAAGAGCTGATGAAAATTGAATCAGCCTTCAAGGATGCTCGGAAAACGTATCAAAAACAAACCGATGAGCATGAAAAACTCAAAGGTCAATGGATACGTGAATCCACAGATTTGGCTGCCAAACAGACAAAGATGATGGATGATTATTCCGAACTGGAAGCTAAAGCTATCCAGATGTCACAGTATCTAGAAGATACTGGTCGTGCAGTAGGCACTCTTGAATCAGACTTCACTGTTTCAGGAATTGCCCTAAACACGACGAGTAAACAGATGAACTCTTTGAGGGGCGATGACGGGGTAACAGAGACAACTGTACCTCGTTATGAAGGAGTAAAGAGTCATCAGGTTAGATTTACGGATAATACCTTCAAACCTCTTGGTTTAGGTACGGGAAATAGTGGGGGTGACTCTGCGAGTGGAACTAAACAAAGCCACTCGGCAAAAACCTCCACCTTTGACGGCGGATGGCCACAACAGTCACCTTTAGGGGGACCAAATGGCCCGTATGCCCAGTATGGATGGAGTCAGTCCCAAACAGGAGCGAATCCGTCCAAAGGTAACACCCGGAACATGTCCGGAGGAACAACCGGACAATCATCCGGGAATTCCAGTCCAGCTGGAGGGCAATCCGGATGTGACCAAGGATCCGGACCTTCAGGAGATCGTTCCAGAAGCAGACCCTCTGCCGGTGGGACTGGTTCCAATAATGGAAATCAGTCGTATGGAACAGGAGGAAACACTAATCCCAATAGTGGTTTCTTTAGCTTTGGTGGAAATACACAACCCACCAATAATCCAGGGCCAACTCCTCAAACCGGCGGATACACCTTCTCACAGGTGCCTCCATACGGAGCAGGGGGATCAGGGGGTGGAGGAGGACCACCGTCCGGAGGCTTTGGAGGTACTTATGGTACGAATCCTCCAAGGAAAAAGAGACTCAGTCGCTGAGTATCTCTTTCTCCAGGGTTACAAGCGCTGCATGACTCTAATGCAGCGATTGCTAACTTAGGTGTTGATTGTTACAATCAAGGTCTGGACGATACGGAGATCATGGAATGGAGTAAGGGTTTAACCCTTACTGGATCCACGAATCCGGCTGGTAGAGTAGCTAAGATACCTACCCCCTTTAATGCCAAGAACCCTTGGAAGGAGGAGTATCAAGGCTGCGCGGATGTCTTTAACTGCAATGGATGGGGTAAAGCGGAAGCTCTCCCTTATTTAGTATGCTGGTTAAAGGAAGGCGATGGAAAAGGAGCCGTGGAACAATGGAGAGATTCTCAAATAGTAGGACTCTCAGCCCATATGAAATATGATGAACTCATAGAGATTGCTTCATATCTATATGGGAATATAGTTGGAGAAGATCCTTGGCTGACGTTCACTAAAAGAACGCAGAAGCCTAAGGAATCTGCCAAAGTGTTCGGCTTAGAATGTCAATGACTGTTGCATAAAGCCAGACCTCAATGGAGACTAGATGATGAATGCTTCCTAGATGAAATGTTTAAACAATTCATTGAAGGATTGCGGAATCAGGAACACAGGACAGTAGCCTGTGAAGCTTGGAAGAATGATGCCTCTCTGACAGATTTGTTCCAGTCCCTAGATCATTATGATCGAAAGGCCCGTATCTTTGCCGGGAAGGTACCTCAACGGATGTCAGCAATGATAATCCCAGAAGGAATACCCGAAACCGATTCATCCGAATCAGGGGAACCTGACGAAGATGAAAACGTTGGGGCCATTGGCCAAGGGAACCCCCGGTATAACCGGAACTGGGGAAAGAAACCGGGTTACGTCAAGGAGAAAGTGATTACTTCTAAACCTCCTGTGACTCAACCCGATACCAAACCTACTACCGGTCCGTCTTTATCAGAGGACCTGGTTAACGATTTGGTAAAGAAGATTACTGAAAATCTTAGGAGGCCTAAGCCTGATAGGAGCGTTGTGACATGCTTCCGATGTCAGGAAACTGGGCATTATGCTGCCGAGTGTGAGGCAGATAAGCCAGTTTATAGAAACTCTCGTTACCTGAACAATCCGGGTAAGGAGGACTCAGTGAAGAAGGAAAACTGAGAGGGGGTGTCCATGAAGGCAACCGGATTACCCCCCGAATGAGTGATTGCCATGACTGCCAGCCTATCGCCGCTTGCGGTACTGGTGAGAATCCTCTAGCGATTTCGCCCAGCAGTGAAGCTAAGGAGCCTGATCAGTTCCTTACTCATGAGGCTGGGGAGACTGATAGTACACCAGGTGTCAAGAACCGGCAGAAGAACACAGAGGGGAAACCCGATATCAGTCCAGAGGGAGCGGCCAACGAGTTGGCCAGGGTGGGGTGTGCCCAGTTCCCCCCGGGTCATCCTTGTCTCGAGTTTTTGAAGGGATGTGGATTTGACCTCGGCGCTAAGACGGAACTTGCTAAGTACGCAAGTAGTCCTACCTACTTGAAAGGTAGGAGGTGGTACGCAGTTGTATCTGTGAGTGGTAGATCCGCTGAGTTTCTTGTCGATACGGGTGCTAGCCACTCCTGTATTGCTAAGAGATTCTACGATCTTTTGCCTACGAATCATGAAACTTTCACAACGGAAGGAAATGCTCGTACGGCCGACGGTAGCATGATATAAACGTTCGGTAGAACATGTATGAGGTTCAGTCTACAGGAAGATAAGGACTTCATCCTTACTACTACTGTGGCGAACATCGCGGATGATGGTATACTTGGTCTGGATTTTGCTGCATTATATGGAGCAAGGTTAGATTCCCAGAGGGGAATATTGGAAGTGAGAGACCCGTATCATCTCGAAGTACAATGTGTACTTAGGCAAGTAAGCAGTGTAGCCAGTGTAGCCCAGACTGTTAAGATACCACCGGGCACAGCCTGTGATGTCTTATGTCGAGCGGACAGACAGTTTTCAGGAAAAACTGGAGTTGTAGAGCCAGACATGGCCATGTTGTCAAGTATCGGATTGGAATCCGCCGACGTTCTAGTAGCTAACGCTGCTTGGACGGTGGTTCCTATATCCAATACCGGTAATAAGACTGTCTACGTACAGAAGGATACGATCCTCGGGTCGGTTGTCCTGTCTGAATTGGTAGAAGACTGTAAACATGTTTCGGCACCCGGAGCCCCTTCCTCACCCGAAAGGAGCCCGGAACTAGACACTCTAGTAGCCGAAAGCCATGTAGAAAGTGATGAACAACGTGAAGCTCTAACTGACTTGTTATACAAGTACCGTAAAGCTTTTGCAGCACCAAGTGAAAAATTGGGGCGTACCGATAAGGTACTGCATACGATTGACACTGGTGAGAATGAACCTTTTAAGATTCCTTATAGAAGACTCCCACTAGCCAAAAAAAGGGTAGCTGAGGAGGAGATAGCTAAAATGCTTGAACAGGATGTAATAATTCCATCAACCAGTCCTTGGTCTAGCCCTGTGTGCAGGGTGACTAAGAAAGATGGTACCATCCGTTTCTGCATAGATTACCGGAAATTGAATGGTATGACCAAGAAGAATTCATATCCCTTACCACGGATTGATGAGACTATAGACTCCCTTGGAGGTAAGCAGTGGTATTGCTCTCTAGACTTACAATCCGGGTACTGGCAAGTGGGTATGCATCCGAAAGACATGGAGAAGACGGCCTTTTCCAGTCATGTTGGGTTATTCCAATATAATGTGATGCCGTTTGGATTGTGCAATGCACCGGCGACATTTGAAGCCATGATGGAAACTTTATTAAGTGACCTATTATGGAAGAAATGTCTCGTCTATCTAGATGATGTGATTGTCTTTGGGAAGACATACGAAGAATGCTTGGAAAATTTAGGTATGGTCCTGGAAAGGATCATAACTAATGGTTTGAAGCTGAAGCCCAAGAAATGCGATCTTTTTAAAAGATCTATTAATTACTTGGGGCGAATAATCTCGAATGAAGGGATTAAAGCCGATCCGGAGAAACTGGATGCCGTGTCAAATTGGCAGGCACCCACGAATGCGAAAGAAGTCAGATCCTTCCTCGGATTCTGTTCCTACTACCGGGACTTTATCCCAGGATATTCAAGGGTTGCCTTTCCTATCCAGAGTTTGTCCCACTGGACACCCGGGATGAGAAAGGAACGATTCCCTTGGGGATCCGAGCAAGACGAGGCCTTTATGAAAATAAAGGATTTGTTTGCAAGTACACCTGTGTTGAAGTACCCTACGGAGAATGATCATTTCATTCTAGATACGGATGCTAGTAATGAAAGCATAGGAGCCGCCCTTTCTCAGGTCCAGGATGGGGTTGAAGTTCCTATAGCCTTCGCTAGTAACACGTTGAGTAAATCTCAAAGAAACTATTGTACCACTAAACGTGAGTTGTTGGCTGTGGTGGTCTATACGAAGAAGTTCAAACACTTTTTGTGGGGGAGTGATTTCACTCTACGGACTGACCACTCTTCCCTCAGATGGTTATTGAACTTCAAAGATGCAGAGGGGATGATAGGTCGCTGGTTAGCGCACTTATCCAAATTCGGTCTAAATCACAGCCAGATTGAACACCAAGCCGGGGCAAAGCATTTGAATGCAGATGCTTTGTCTAGAATCCCAGTGAGGAAATGTGCAAATGCTGAGTGCACTGATTGTGGAGCACACAATGCTGTGTTGGCAGGGGTTCGAGTTCCATTCGAAACCCATCCGGAACATGTCTTGAATTGGTCCTTGGAGACCATCCAGCAGTTCCAGGAGTCTGATGCAGTCACATCACGTTTGATTAAGTTCCTTGTGAATTCGTGGTACATGCCTATAATGGCACTGTACATTCGAGCACAAACTGTTCTCCTAATCTCGTTTTTGGAGAGGATTTGATTATGCCAGCAGATTTGGTGTTTGGCGTAATAAGAATGAATCCGGAAACCCCTTGCCAGGTGATGTTTGTAGAATCCCTACGGGATAATTTCAAACAAGCCTATGAGAGGGTTAGAGACGAGTTACAGAAAACTGCGCGTTGGCAGAAAGTTGGCTATGACACAGGTCTAAAAGCTAGATTTTTTTATCTAGGGGATAGAGTACTGCGTCTACACCAACCTCTAGCCAACCTGAAATTAGCCAGCAATTGGGATGGACCTTTCACTATAACTCAGGTTATTAGTGATTGCACAGTGATTATTAAATCACAGCTTGGTAAATGTTACAAGTCAAATGTAGCGAGACTACGCCCATGGAGAGGGAGGGATACCTCCACCGAAATGTATGGTGATGGTCTATTGAAAGTAATGGAACAGAGTCATGTTAAGCAACTCGAAGTGGTACCGACCCGAAAGCGAGGACCCGGGCGGCCACGGAAGGTTGCAGACCCGAAGAGGGTGGTGCCCCCTGTCGTAACATCCGGAAAACAGGGGAAGATACAAAAAGTCTCGGCAGGTGCAGGTAAAAATAAGAGGAAAGGTCCTTCTAAGGCTAAGAAGACCTTGGAAAAGGCTCTTATGGATACCAGGTCAATAAAAGAGGCCTCAAAACCTCTTAGACGCAGTCCAAGGTTGCTAAAGACTGCCGTAACCTAGCCTGTTAACACAACGAGTGTGTTGTCCTGTACTGTGTACTGTTATATGTTGTAACCTAGTTCAATGTATATTTGAGCCGGTCATGAGTTTCTGGAAAAGGTCCTATGACAATGTACCCATGGTTTTGGATGGATAATCCGGTGGATATGCTTATGCTATCCATAAACTCCATAATACCTAGCGAGTTGTCATGGTTGAACCCTGAGTACGGACGGACGACCGATCGGGTATTGTATTGTTTTTATGTAAGGGCACGTGACCTAATTAAGGGCACGCGGGAAAGTTGTTGACCCATTTCCGAATGGTCATGTGAGGCGCCGGTTTGATCATGCGCAGCGATTCAAGTTCGAGTATCCCGCCATATTGTCTTATTCCTGCGAAGGAAGAAGACGTGGCCGAGGGTGGTCTTACTCTTGTTGGAGTCTGATAGCCCGTAACAGCCATATTCCTAGGTGTGCCCTCGTTAAAAGGCACCCGCCTTTCACTGGGTAAGCAGTACTTACTTCTTATCCGGTGGATTGGGATATTTTATCCCCGAACAGCCACTTCTGTCGATGGCAGAAGAGGCCGTCCGCCTTGGCGGTGGTGCCGGTGCCAGCACCCCGCCGGAGTATGGAAGTGGTTCTCCCCAGAATCCCACTTATACATACGACGATCAGCAATACGATGCTGATTGTGATCAGATGGATCAATAAATGAATGTTGATCAGTACTTCTCTGGAGTAGACGATAGCAACGTAGAATCGTTCTATGACGCATCCGACAACTCCAGACAAGTTAGTCCTGAACGCCGAGGTGTTCAACAACAAACTGATGTAGGTGAGCCTTATGTAGCCCCTCCATCCGAAGGTTTGAGTGGAGAGCCGGCAGGAGTCCAGTCTCATGACTGGAGGAGGAGTATGAATGCTGTAAACACCATAATTGTACCGTGCTATAATATAATGACTGTGCCTATTATAAAATCATGGACAATTTACACTAATATGGACTTTTGAACTACAAACCGGATTTACTACTACACCACTACTATTTGTGAGCTAGCACTACAGGCATCAGGGTTTAGCTATGCCCATAAAGTCCATCAACAGTCTACAACTGGATCTACTATTACCTCCAGTTAGCTAGCACTACAGGCATCAGGGTTTAGCTACGCCCATAAAGTTCTTCAATAATCTACAAATGGACCTCTTATTATCTCCAAGTTAGCTAGCACTACAGGCATCAGGGTTTAGCTACACCCACCAACAAGTTTTACTATAGCACTTCAGGCATCAGGGTTCAGCTCGCCCATACCAAGACATCAGCAGCATCCGACTCCTGTTACATCCTCCAATCATGAAAACAAGTAACTTTGTTGATAATATTATATTGTATGTAAAATTGTATTTATAACTATAAAATATCTTTTATAAAGATATATTATTATATAAGGGTACTTACCTATAAATATACTGGATCTGCGAATCCTAAAAGTTGTTTAAGGTAATCCTAGACCTATAACTGTCTATATAGGTCATTCCTGGTCTCAATATATTAAGAGACTATACTTCTTCTGTAACTTGTAAATATAAAACACTAAGGTATAAACTGAGCTGCGTCTCAAAAGTATAAATATTTTTCTATAAAATAAGAGAAGGTCCAATGGATTTCTCTAAACTTAGTATTGTATTACTCAGGTTAATACCTAATTGTGTTCATATAGTATCAGATTAATTGTTCATATCTGATCATTAATATTCAATTCACTTTGTAAAGTGGACAGAGTTGTTAATTTAAAAAGTCGAAATTTTTTTTTTTTTTTTTTCCCCGGGTTTAATAACTGTAATACGATCATTATTTACAACCACCGGTCCTTTTCAGGACCCTACTGTTGTCAAAACGTTACTATAAATCTGTGATAATTGTATATTTATCATTTGTGGTTGTTATAAGCTACTGGTGGAAATGAAATGAATGACACTCGATGCTATTATTGTATAATTTTTCAGAAATAGGATAGTCTTATACTATAGCCTATTTCACATCGAGCAAGTGTAATTAATACCCCTTTTTAGTATTGTAAACAATCACTTACTAGGTTATTAATACACTGCGGTTTAATTACCCCCAAGTTATTGTCTAAGGGGGGCAGTGTAGGGGTATGGTATTTACACTTTACGTTCATGTACCCGTGAGACTCAGACCTAGGTCCTTCGGGTGTAGTGGGGGAATCCGGATGGCAGGTGGCAGCACCTGCCTCTGGGTTTGTATCCATTACACCAGGGGGCCTACCACTCGTCCGCCACACGTCACGTGGCCGGACGAGTTTCGCGGGCTTTTCCCCTATATAAGGCTGGTCCTAGCCCATGTTCTTCAGTAGTGGTTTACCCACTGCTCAACCAGGTCGTTACCCGAAAGGGTAACCGAATGCCCTACTAGCATGTAGTCCTCTGAGGCTGTGATCGTATGTAACATAAGCTATGAAATAAAAGCTCGGTTGCCTACCCGGAAACTTTTCTCTCTCTTCGTTATGATTTAATCTAACTTAACGAGACGAACCACTACAGATACAACACATAAACCAAAGTTCATAACCCATCTACATATCCAAACGTTTGCCTATCTCTCAATCTGGCAAGGACTGTGCCTGTGCATCGCTCGGCTTATCCAACATACTGTCTATCCCTTAGTCTACCTATCACTCATACTGCCTATCTCTTGAATTCAAAGCACCTTGAGTTAAGTAAGGCTATCCCCAAAAGGCATAAAGGCTAAAGCTGACTCCACACATTAACTTATCCTCTATGTGCCTACTTCCCTTAGTCTACCTATCCTCAATCTGCCAATCATTCAGTTTACCTATCCCTCATGGTGACTATCCCTCAGGCCCTCATGTCTATTCTATGTTGTTCATCTGAGCCCTAATGGTTAACAGTGCATTCCTTATCATATCTACTATTTTAAGTCTACAGGTCTACCTTAATAATGCCTATCATAAAGCCTGCCTATCCCTCATGGTGCCTATCCCCCAGCCTGCATATCACTCATGCTTACTTTACATATCCCTCAGCCTCTTGAATTACCATGCTTATTTGTATATGCCTCACAATGCTTATCATTATGCTGGGCTTCCCTAGCCCACTTAAAAGGGTCTATATCTCCTCTTTCCTATCCCCTAAGGATGTGTGTGGTGCACATATGCGCGGGCACTGACACATTGCTCTGTTAAATTATCAACCTGTGAAGCACGGGATAGCCACTTAGTGCCGCTAGAGTGCTGTAAAACACAAATCAATCAATCAATTATCATTATGCTAGCTTTCTATCCAAGTTGCTGCTTCACATCCCTCTTGATGTCTATTCCTCTCTTCCTATCCCCCATGCTGCATATCACTAATGCTATACAACTTGGCTAAAAAACGTTTTTTAACGTTAAAATAACATTTTATTTGGTGCCTAAGTTTGCCAAATGCTTTTTTCACATATTTTAAAAACCTTTGTTTCATCACAAGTTAAAAGGTGATTTTTGACGTAAAATAAACGTAACATAAAATGTTTTTACAAAATGTTTTTTTAATGTTGAAAACACAAACATTGAAAACTATTTTAAAAACATGTTGTTTTTTTTTACCAACTTTTTTACCCAAACCTAATAAAAACATTTGCAAATATTAAAAAAACATTTTTTGCCAAGTGGGATATATACCATGAAGGATAGGCAACCTGAAGGATAGGTAAATGGAAGGATGTGTAGTATGGATGATAGGTAGATGTATGGTTGAGGTAGACTTTTGGATTGATACCTTAGGGGATAGGTTGACTTAGATTTGGTCATCATAATGAAGAGTGGTTGTGATGGCCAAGAAAACTAAGTGAGCATGAGAGATAGGACCTGTATTCAAAAGGATGGGCAACAAGGGGGATAGGTAGCATGTGTACTAAACAGTTTAAGAGATAGGCACAGAGAGTACCTTGTAAGGTTAGCATTATTTAAAGGAAACATGAATGCCAGGTAATATGACAGAAGTCAAACATGAGGGATGTGCAGAGTTGGGGGATAGTCACCATGAGGGATAGGTAAAATGAATGATAGGCAGATTGAGGATAGGTAGACTAATGGAATGTAGGCCTACAGAGAAGGTTAGGTACAAAGGTCAGAGGTAAACTTTGATTCTTTGACCCTTTTGAGGGAAAACCTGATTAAACTCTAGATTTCAAGAGAGAGGTATTATAAATGATAGGTAGACTAAGAGATAGGCAGTATGTGGGATAGGCAGAACCATGCACAGGCAGTAGTTGTCAGGTTGAGAGACAGGAAGACATCAGGATATGTAGATTGAAGTTCTAACTTTGATTAGCATGTTGTATTTATAAAAAGTCCCAATAATTTTTAATATTACTTTTGTACATTTTTAAAATATTCTCATCATCAAACCTCATTTTTAGGTACTTTTAGTCAATTTCTGAGAATCAGGATCACAAATTTTGGATTTGGCAGGATTTTCTAGTGTAGGAGGTACCTTGTTTGCATTCAATATCAGTCTGATAAAGATTCCTTACATCCCCATAAACCCCCTTATCTTACATAGGACTCAATACTGAACATAAGAGGGAGCCTACTTCAAGGGGGGTAAATGGGGGTGGTCTGCACTATAGGACTCTATGAAGTAACACATCCTAGGGAACCTATACTATCCTTGCCACCACCTCCTTATCTCTTACCTCTAAGGCTTACGCACCTGTCCTCTGATGATAGCACTTTGATTCCCTCTCAAGGGGCTCCTCTTTCCATCCATCCCCCAAAGCACCATCTCTTTCTCATAAGAAAAGGGAGACATTAAATCAATAAAAACAAATACCATTGCTGTAATCGCCCAACGCCATGTTTGCCTTGGGGGCCTTTTGCGGATATCACCAGGGGAGCAGAACGCGCTGCAGCCGCTGGGATTATAAAAGCACCGCGCTTGCGCAGTGGACACTTGTGACAGGATGCCAGCAGACTACCCCAGCCCCCCCCCCCTTGGCTTCATCTCTCCACTCACACATTCCAGAACCCATGTCCCTCCCTCTCCTCACCCACCCTTTGTCTAGTTCTCACTTTCAGGCGCGTTAAGATTTATTATACAGTCGTGGAGATTAGGATGGGTGAGGACGAGGAAGTTTCTGCCCCTTCCCCGCCAGAGGATGCTGACGGGCCCACCCACCGCCTCCTGGTGCTGTGAAGGGGTATTAATCTTCGTCATCTAGGGGGTGCTGCATGCTGACTACTTGTGAGAGGACATCAACTGACGACACAGCAGTACTAGTGTAGCAGTTATATAAGATTGTTATGCCTCTTGATTCAATAACCCATGACTGTTATCAGTAAAGTCTTTCTGGCTTTATAACCCAACTGATCTGATATTGTATTCGTGACCTAATGATGAATGGCCAGGTAAGGTGAGGCTCCATTACACAATCATTTGGTACGTTCTCGCAAAAGGTTGTTCTGTCACCCATTGCTTAAGTTATTGGCAGTTATACCACGGTTATGGCTGATTTGCATATTTTTGCATTCAAGTTTAATGATAAAAGTCGTTCGATCAACCACAGCTAGAATGAACAGTAGTTGACACTAAACCGAAACATACCATGACAGCAAATTGACTCGTATTCTTTACCATAGCAAACAGCAGGCTGCACATCTCCGCCATAGTGTCAACATCCCCTGTCCCGCCGTCTGGTGTGTACTGATAGAACTAATTGTCTTCTCAGAAACCGAACGTGTAACGATCGGATTATGGCCATTTTGAGGATATATAGGCTCCAAATCATCTATTGTACTGTGGCAACACTAAATAGAAGGTCTAGTCTTTGTTTTATTAACCTGTGGAGGACAGAAATGCCCTATAAATGGTGGAAGTCAAATGTTATTCTCGGCGGACCGCACGGCGTATTGTCACTATTAACAAACAAGAAATCCAATATGGCGGAATCTCTCCCTTCTCGTCCGCAGCAACTCACATCAAAATGCATTGATTTTAAAGGTAAATATTTAATATATAGGTTGAAACCATGGTATAAAGAGCATATTTGAGCAATGAATGAGGGCGTTATCCTCTAACTATGGGCCAATTACCATTCTGCCCGAGACATCTTTTATAGAAATGAGATGTTCACAAATAAACTTCTGTTTTACAAGAATTATTGGAATAAAATTGCTTAACTGTCGTTTGTATTAGCATATATTGTGAGAATAGCTTCGATTCTCTGCAATAATCCCGCAGTAGGGTCCCCATTGACAGGTTTGGCCTGCCAAAATTTCATTAAATAACAGTATGTGAGGCTCCACTTTACATGTTTTATTTTCGAGTACATTCTCATAAAAGTTTGTCCATGCAATTTGATATTATACAGGCTGTTGATAGTTATAAATATGAGACTTCCCAGCAAATTGTCGTGACTCCTCGTCACCCTGTGTGAAGTGGCTCACACATGTTGCTAGATGGAACACAACGTCGCTATAGCACAGGATCACCAGGAATAGCCATTGTGGTGATTATACTGCCTCACCTCCAAAGGCGAGGATGGTGATCACTCAGACTCAACAGGCATGGCAACATGGGTGATCCCTCACCGCGCTAGATGAAATGCGCACCACGTCATAACACACATTCACCATGGATGGCAAGGATCGTGATCACTCACACTCACCAGGGATGGCGACGTGGGTGATCACTCACCTCGCTACATGAAATTCATACCTTGTGATAGCACAGGTTCACCACAGATGGCAAGGATCGTGATGACCCACATTCACCAGGGATGGCAACACGAGTGATGAAGCGCTTACAACGTCATAGCGGACATTCACGACGGTTGGCGAGGATCGTGATCATGCACACTCACCAGGGATGGCGACATTGGTGATCACTCACCTCGCTAGATGAAATGTGTCCCTTGTGATAATGCAGGTTCACCACAGATGGCGAGGATCGTGATCACTCACACCCACGCTAGATGAAACGCACAGCTCATCATAGCACAGGTTCACCATGGATGGTGAGTGTGGTGATCACTCAGACTCACCAGTGATAGTGATGCTGGTGATCACTCACCTTACTAGATGGAAAGCTCATGATCACAGACACATCATCAACATTTGTAATCATGCAGCCTCACATGTACCAGATCAAAGTATGTTTTGCCAGAAAAAGTATTGCCATATGTATTTTCCCTCTAGCCACAGAAAAGATGTTCATGTAGATAATTTAATATGTATTTTTCTTCTAACCAGAGAAAAGGTGTTTATGGATAATTGTTTTCATTTTAGAGATACCTCTATCTAAATTCACTTGATATTTTCTCTATATAATCTTTTTGATTCAACCCTAAAGTATTACATGGAAATCAGTGTGAAACAAAGCACATTTGATATGTATGGGACTTATTCATGCCCACACTTCCTAGATAGGCCACAGTGCTGCTGTCTCAACAACTTTGGCAATGGTGGTGATAAGTTGCCATTCTGAGTGAGAGTTCACAGTGAGTGACTGATCTTGATGCAATGAGTGAGATCCATGTTGATGATGGTGGTGACAAGCCGGCATCCTCAGAGAGCATTGACTGGGATTGATGTAAATTCACACAGTGAGTGAGACCAATGTTGGCAATGGTGGTGATAAGTCACCATTTTGTTGAGAGTTGATGGCAGTGGCACACACTCATGCCGCGAGTGAGATCTATGTGAGCAATGGTGGTGATAAGTCACCATTCTGAGAGAAGATTGACTAGGAGTGACACAAACTCATGCAGTGAGTGAGATCCATGTGGCGATGATGGTGATAAGCCGCCATTCTGAGTGAGAGTTGACAGGCAGTGGTGTATACTCACACAGTGAGTGAGATCATGTTGGCGACGGTGGTGATAAGTCGCCATGCTTTGTAAGGGATGACAAGCGGTGGCACATACTCATATGGTGAGTGAGATCCATCTTGGTGACTTTGTGATAAATCGCCATGCCATGTGAGACACTGTGGCGAAAGATGACGCAGTGAGTTATCACTCAAAAAGGAGTCACCATTGATGACCAATCATAGTGATAGATGACGACAATTTGCTGGGTCCAATGGTCACTTACACTAGCTGCAGTTTATTCGTTGACAGAAAGCAGCTGTTCATTTCCGTA
The DNA here is from genome assembly GCA_949317995.1 of Acholoe squamosa. Classification (NCBI taxonomy): domain Eukaryota; kingdom Metazoa; phylum Annelida; class Polychaeta; order Phyllodocida; family Polynoidae; genus Acholoe; species Acholoe squamosa. The sequence continues at coordinate 47,599,019 of OX439037.1, forward strand.
TGTGCCCCACTGTGAGTCTCACTAAAGAAACTTCGCTCCATGGTATTTCAAACCGAAAATTGTTTTTGTTTGAAATAGCGTTTGATCAATGAAAATGCACTACACCCTGAAACGTTCAGGTGTGACTAATCACAAAACCACTTACCCCACTTTTTGCACCACTCTCTAATTCACAGGAAGTCCATTATCTTATAGTTTGAGGTGGGAAGTCACTGCTCAGGGTGGTGAAGAGTGGGGAATTGGAAATAGTAAAACCAATACTGGGAGTTACTGGGACAATCACTTAGTCATTGGGTCCATTTAAGCTCAGATACAACTATCGGATAACGCAACGCTAAAAATGCTGATGCCAATAGAGCCATTCTGAACCTCTGAAGAAACACCTAATTGGTTTGGCGGTGAATTGAGTTTTAGTTGAATGTATCTCCATGTACACATAAAGGAAAAGAGTTATGTGCTTATTGTAACACTAAGTCAAATAGGTTACATGCTCTTTCCATTAGACGCCCAATCTCCGTCGCCATTATCACTTTGTATGAGAACTTCGAAAGGATATTCTTGTCTGCTCTGAGTGTTCCATTTGCTAGTTCACGTCCTCACAATAATAGATTTTTCTCGTGTGAATTTATTGAGCGCCTATGGAAGCCATCAATGATATTTGAAAAAGGAAATGCCCTATGTGGATTGTCCTCAACAGATTGATGATGTATTTGGAAATCATTTTTATCATTTTTGTCCGTACTTTCCAGATAACCGTTTAAATCAGAACTACCACGGTGTTTATGTTTGTGTAGGAGGGAGGTGTAAGACTACAAGTGAGGTCATGTTCATTTGCCTATTCACGTATATAGCTTATGTTATGTATAGGACTATGTACAGCAGCAGGATGGTTATACAACACAAAGACGCAGTGGGAACATTAATGGGATGAGAAGCCACTTTGGATTTAACCAATCTGTAGTTAAAGTCTGGGGGGGCAGAGCTTATGCCCTGAACCTAACCCGTTCATGTCAGCAAGTGAGGTCATGTGGCAGTGCTTACACACTGAACCTAGCCATGATATGCCATGTGCAAGACTACAAGTGAGGTCATGTGGCAGTGCTTACACACTGAACCTAGCCATGATATGCCATGTGTAAGACTACAAGTGAGGTCATGTGGCAGTGCTTATACACTGAACCTATCCATGATATGCCATGTGCAAGACTACAAGTGAGGTCATGTGGCAGTGCTTACACACTGAACCTAGCAATGATATGTCATGTGTAAGACTACAAGTGAGGTCATGTGGCAGTGCTTATACACTGAACCTAGCCATGATATGTCATGTGTAAGACTACAAGTGAGGTCATGTGGCAGTGCTTATACACTGAACCTAGCCATGATATGTCATGTGTAAGACTACAAGTGAGGTCATGTGGCAGTGCTTATACACTGAACCTAGCCATGATATGCCATGTGTAAGACTACAAGTGAGGTCATGTGTCAGTGCTTATACACTGAACCTAGCCATGATATGCCATGTGTAAGACTATAACATGTTAAATAAGGAAAATTTGAGTATGGCTAATGTGGCAACTATTTTCAATATTAGGTGAGTGGGCAGTGCTCATGTACTGGACCTGACTCGAGTAGTATGACAAAAATTGGTAGGTGTTTTATCCAAATTCAATGTGAAGGACATAGCAGTAGTCCTAGCAGAAAAATTTATTGTCAAAAAAAGAGGGGGGGGGCAGTGCTGATGCAGTGTACCTACCTCCATTCCGGTGAATTTACTTGATATTAATCTGACAAGATATAATACAGTGGTTGTCGTAATCTGAGGGGGCAGTGCTTATGCACTGGACCTACCTCCATATTTATGTATTAGATGATGTGTGTGTTTCGGGGGGGGGCAATGCTCATGCACTGTACCTGCCCAAAATGTACATTTCAAAGATAGTGTCTAGAGATGAAAGAGTATAGTGAGTCAGAGACTGGAGGATAGGGTTAGAGGCAGTGCTTATGCACTTTTCCTGAGCCAGTGGTATAGTTTCAGCTTAAACAAGGGGATTCTTTACTCTAGCAAGATCCATTTTACTAACCAGTTTTTTAAGGTTTTCCTTGTGCATTATTTTCTGTGCGTCTTTATCCAGAGAGTCCCAGAGGGTTATTCCCCTATACAGGGATGATTTTTTTAACTAATTGTAATTTTGGCCTTTGACATTTTAGCTTTATTTTTAAATCTTCTCTTGTACGAATATTGTCTGTGAGAATTAAATTCTCAGGATTCTGCGCGAGTTTGTGTATGAGTAGAAGTAACTGAATATCTCTTCGTTTAACTAGGGTGTCTATTTTACATCTGGCGTGTAGGTCTCTCTCAGAAATATCAATAGGGTTCCTAATACGTAGACAACTTCTTAGCCCTCTGTTTTGTAATACCTGGCAGTTGTTATGGTTCATGACCGACATACTGTCTAAGACAAAACTGCAATACTCTAGTGTTGGCAGAACACAGTGTTTATAAACAAGTAATGATTCTTCTTCATTGATTAAATGCCTGATTTTTTGGGGACTGATAAATTTTATAATTACATTTTTTCTTAATGTCTGAGAATAGTGGTCCAAAGTTCATGTTTTCATCCACAATTGTACCTAAATAACAGAATTTTGATTGGGTATTAAATTAGCATTATTGTTACTTATTTGCAGAGGAATGGGTTGATGTAATGCTGTTTTATGTGGGGTGTCATATACTACCTGTATTGTTTTCTCAGAATTGATGGTTAGTCTATTAATAGCATACCAGTCTAGAATCAATTGAACATCAGGTTAAGCTAGCCTGAAGAGGTCTTCTCTAGTTATAGCGTTGATTCCATCAAAGCCGATTGTTGTCTGATTTTGTGATCGGCTTGCGTCGGGGACGCATCGGGAACCGTCGGGAACTATCGGCCAGCTATCGGGCACTGTCGGACAACTGTCGGGCAACAATCGGGCTCAAATTGGGTTCTGTGGAACAGCTCTATTTTAAGCATCGGAAACATCGGGAACCGTCGGGAACCGTCGGCCAGCTATCGGGCACTATCGTACAACTGTCGGGCAACAATCGGGCTCAAATTGGGTTCTGTGGAACAGCTCTATTTTAAGCATCGGAAACCATCGGGAACCATCGGAAAGATGTCGGGGATGGTCCTGACAGGTAACCGATTTTTTCTAACTGATTAGAAAAAATTGGGTACCCATCAGCCTCTATGCAAAATCGGCCCGATAATCGTGAACAATTTCATTTTTTCCTTGGTGGAAGAGGTCAAAAGAGTGAGATTTGAGGCTGAAAATTCTTCTATCGGGCTGCTATCGGCCCGACAAAAAATCGGGCCGATAGGGAGCCGATACCCTAAAACGATACTATCGGCCCACTATCGGCCCGACAAAATCGAGGGTTTTGGTGGAATCAACGTAGCAGAATCTCCGTAGCAGAAACAAACCTGTATGACTTTATTGGATTTCCTCAGGTAGAAACATATTTTGGATGTTTCATCGGTTACAATAGTCTCCTTAAGCTACACTGCAGCAAAATGCGAGACACCCATGGCAATAACCGCAGCAATGAATAACACTTCATTCTGATTCTTTCTATGTAAAAGACAGACTCTGCGGAGGTAGTCTTTGTGTAAGTCCATACGAGATTTCACGGTAACCCAAGCTTTAGTCCTTTTATGGTGATAAGGTTCAAGAAGAAAAATGAGCATTTCTGTGAGCTGTCAGGAGAACCCCCAGTAAGCTGAACCCCCGTGTCATACGGTGATGTGACAATGACCACACATCACTCCATGCTGATCACTCCCTCGTGAACCCATGTCCCGTGGTCTCCATCATGTCTCAGAGGAATCAGACGGATTGAATACAGTCAGCTTCCTTGTCTGACATCGGTTTTTTTTATGCTAATCCCTTCCTAGGTCGGCCCACTGAGACCCTAAGCTAGTGTTTCCCATCTTTCATGCTACATCCAACAAGTACAGGAGAGACAGGAGACTTTGAGTTTCTAACCCTGAACACACTACAACTGGATAACACTCCGACACGTCCTTTTGGAGAGCTTGCTCCCGTCTATGCTCCTCTGCATGCATCAATTTTTAAGATTTCCCAGTGATCACCCCCCCCCCTCATAGCAAGACCAAGTAAGGACATCCACCTTGTGCTGACATTGTATTTGTGATTGTTAATTATGCACATTACATACTCTACCAGTGAGTGAGAATTACGCACACATAATGACCATATATATGCTGCCTGAGGGTGAATTGCTAAAATTTACATTTAGAGGAGGTGAGTTATCAATCTTAAGTATAGTTCCTATGCATAGAACATGTTATTCTAAAGCTTAAATAAAAGGTAAACTTCAGACTTATGCACATACGTATGGACTTGATTGCCAACTGAGATATACACATTAATAACTTTTCCATCCTCCCACTCAAAGGCCTTGACATTTGGCCCCCCAAAATCACTGACTTAGCAATAAACCTATATATATCTTATACATATGTGGCTGTAATGGCAAGTCCTACAACATACTCTGAATATGCTATTCCGAACCCTTGTTTAATATACCAATAGAAATGTATGTACGTAATTTGAATTACGCTATATAGGTGTCCCCACAGTGCTGTTGTGGGCGGGTCTTAGTTCCAGGAGACCCCAATTAATCGCAGGGTAGTTTCCGGAGCACTTAGTGACACTGCATGATATATGATCCAAGCACAGGAGCACACCCTGCTAATCCATATAACAATGTATGATTATTCTTTAAAGTAATTCTAGTTAATAGAAATGCAGTCAATGGTTAACGACATGAGTGGAACTTTAATATACCGTCTCTACATCCTGCTGGATCATTTATAGTTACCGGGTACCCCAAACTTCATCAACAATTATTAAGTATTTCTCCACTATGTAACGTACTTGACAGTAATTGTTTTAACCTTATCCATTTTGAGGAACTGATGCACTCTAAAGAAAGCATCACATTATTTGAATAAGACCTTCTTCTCCATCCCAAAGTATACCGTTTGTTATATCCAATTTAGCACCCCTATATTCCTTACGACACCCTAAATCCTTTCCTGTAGCAGGCCCCAATCACCTGCCACACTCTGCCTGTGTGGCAGCAGGATCACAACGTTTTGATCCAGGCAGAGCGAGATCCAAATTAATCATTGTAACCCATCCGGGGACAGCCTCAGAGAGAACCAGTATGAGGCCACCAGGGAACCTCTCTCCTGCCACCCTTTGATCCTAAAGACAGTGTCTTAAGCCATTTTCTGTTTCCGCTGGAGTGTGACATAAATCTTTAAAGCGTCTTGGGTCAGGGGTGTTTCATTGGGCTTTTCCTTTTGTCTGAATGGCCTCGGTGCAAGATAAAACCACTCAAAGGGACTCCGCTGATCCTATTCCTCTGAGGGTTGTTACAAAAAAGAGAGGATTAAACATTCCTAACAAAGACAACCGTTAAAGAGTATTGTAGGAGTTCCAGGGAAATAATGCAGGTTACGAGGCGTGCCAGCATCTATTACCTCTAGAAGGGGTATGTTGGTCAAGTAAGTGTCCTAGACAATTGGCACAGATTACACAGAGGACATAATATTTTGGGTATATAGATGTATGTGTATAATTCTGCCATGTATGAATGGACCCGTTCTGCTCCAGACTTGGTGCCAGGGTGTTTTGAGGCCCAATAGCCAGGTACTGCTGTTATGACTGATTTTGTCACCAAGCTGGGTGTATTTGAAAAGATAGAGCAAGATCTCAAACCAATGAGACGTTGTTGCTATTTATAAACTGGGTCCCAGTTTCTTCTCCTCTCCAACGGAAAGGGGTATTTTGTTCGCAGATATTTCAGAGTCAGGTAGGTTTTGTTGCTGGATGATGCGTGGCTAGTTGAGAGGGGCCAAATCGTGCGTCTTAAGGCGATCCCAGGAGATGACCCTGTGATCAGAGACCACCCGCACGTTGGATTCATATCCCGTTCATAGCACACAGCCCTCTGCATTCTGACATCTTTCTACAGAGAGAGCCAGAATAAGACTTGTTAGCATTCATTTTCAATTTCTTTTTCATTACAATTTTGCGTTAAATTTATGAAAGTGTTCCGTGGGAAAGATGATAAAACTGCACGAGTATGTAGCTAAGGCCCAAAAAAATAAAGGTGAAGAAGACTTTTCAACAAAGTCGAAACGTTGATTACTACATGCCATACAAATGATTTTACATTCATTGTTGCAACAACTGTAATAAATGCCGCTTTTAAATTAATTTGACTGTGTCTGGTTTTATGTGTATTCTCCACCTCTAGTATAAAATAAAGGTGTGTTTCCAGTAACATGACTTGAAAAGGTACGGTCGGTATGTCAGATTTTTCTTCTTTTTTTTTTACATTTATATGGGACACCAATGGATGTATCAAATTCATTGATTTCATTATAAAATAATGATGGGAAAATGACAAGTGTGAGAGAGGGGAAGGACACGAAATAGATACAGGAAAAATCCTCAAAAAGTAATGTAAATTTTCTTTAAAATATGAAAAAGAAATGAGACAAAATTCTTCAAATTCAAAAAAAGTTTTTTTGCCCCTGTTTTGCTAGGGCCGGTCGGGTTACTGGAAACAATTTTTTTTATTTGGCGTTATTAGCTGACGGTTAAATTCAATAATCGATTTGGCAAATGTGTTACTAAATTTAAAGGTGCACCTTGAGTCCATTTTAGAGCGAGACGGAAAATGGTTTGTCTGAAAACGCATGGCACATCATGCTCTTAGGATCCAATGTTTATTTTATTGCTATAAGGAGAGATTTTTCTTTTAAGGTGTTTTCTTGATTTCTACGCGCGTCATTGAGAATCCCACAGACCCCTGGCGGCCTGTTATGGTCCTTACAATCAGTCTATGTCAGTGGGATGACAGAAGCCCTTGCCTGCCGCTATGTGTCGCTCAGTGCAGTATGGGGGTTATGTCATGTGTTGTGGTCGGGTCACGTGGGTGATTCACAAAGACAGGTCGCTCCTCCCCACCTTACATGTAGCCTACCTCCCGTGGCTACTCCTCTACACAGTGGCACGTTACATGTAGCCTACCTCCAATAGCTACTCCTCTATACAGTGCCACCTTACATGTAGCCTACCTCTCATAGCTACTCCTCTACACAGTGCCACCTTACATGTAGCCTACCTCCCATAGCTACTCCTCTACACAGTGGCACCTTACATGTAGCCTACCTCCAATAGCTACTCCTCTATACAGTGCCACCTTACATGTAGCCTACCTCCCATAGCTACTCCTCTACACAGTGCCACCTTACATGTAGCCTACCTCTCATAGCTACTCCTCTACACAGTGCCACCTTACATGTAGCCTACCTCCCATAGCTACTCCTCTATACAGTGCCACCTTACATGTAGCCTACCTCCCGTGGCTACTCCTCTATACAGTGTCACCTTACATGTAGCCTACCTCCAATAGCTACTCCTCTATACAGTGCCACCTTACATGCAGCCTACCTCCCGTAGCTACTCCTCTATACAGTGCCACCTTACATGCAGCCTACCTCCCCTGGCTACTCCTCTATACAGTGCCACCTTACATGCAGCCTACCTCCCGTAGCTACTCCTCTATACAGTGCCACCTTACATGTAGCCTACCTCCCGTAGCTACTTCTCTATACAGTGCCACCTTACATGTAGCCTACCTCCAATAGCTACTCCTCTATACAGTGCCACCTTACATGTAGCCTACCTCTAATAGCTACTCCTCTATACAGTGCCACCTTACATGTAGCCTACCTCCCGTAGCTACTCCTCTATACAGTGCCACCTTACATGTAGCCTACCTCCCGTAGCTACTCCTCTATACAGTGCCACCTTACATGTAGCCTACCTCCCGTAGCTACTTCTCTATACAGTGCCACCTTACATGTAGCCTACCTCCAATAGCTACTCCTCTATACAGTGCCACCTTACATGTAGCCTACCTCCAATAGCTACTCCTCTATACAGTGCCACCTTACATGTAGCCTACCTCCCGTAGCTACTCCTCTATACAGTGCCACTTTACATGTAGCCTACCTCCCGTAGCTACTCCTCTATTCAGTACCACCTTACATGTAGCCTACCTCCAATAGCTACTCCTCTATACAGTGCCACCTTACATGTAGCCTACCTCTCGTAGCAACTCCTCTATTCAGTGCCACCTTACATGTAGCCTACCTCCCGTGGCTACTCCTCTATACAGTGTCACCTTACATGTAGCCTACCTCCAATAGCTACTCCTCTATACAGTGCCACCTTACATGTAGCCTACCTCTCATAGCTACTCCTCTACACAGTGCCACCTTACATGTAGCCTACCTCCCATAGCTACTCCTCTACACAGTGCCACCTTACATGTAGCCTACCTCCAATAGCTACTCCTCTATACAGTGCCACCTTACATGTAGCCTACCTCCCATAGCTACTCCTCTACACAGTGCCACCTTACATGTAGCCTACCTCCCATAGCTACTCCTCTACACAGTGGCACCTTACATGTAGCCTACCTCCCATAGCTACTCCTCTATACAGTGCCACCTTACATGTAGCCTACCTCCCGTGGCTACTCCTCTATACAGTGTCACCTTACATGTAGCCTACCTCCAATAGCTACTCCTCTATACAGTGCCACCTTACATGTAGCCTACCTCCCATAGCTACTCCTCTATATAGTGCCACCTTACATGTAGCCTACCTACCATAGCTACTCCTCTATACAGTGCCACCTTACATGCAGCCTACCTCCCGTAGCTACTCCTCTATACAGTGCCACCTTACATGCAGCCTACCTCCCCTGGCTACTCCTCTATACAGTGCCACCTTACATGCAGCCTACCTCCCGTAGCTACTACTCTATACAGTGCCACCTTACATGTAGCCTACCTCCCGTAGCTACTTCTCTATACAGTGCCACCTTACATGTAGCCTACCTCCAATAGCTACTCCTCTATACAGTGCCACCTTACATGTAGCCTACCTCCAATAGCTACTCCTCTATACAGTGCCACCTTACATGTAGCCTACCTCCCGTAGATACTCCTCTATACAGTGCCACCTTACATGTAGCCTACCTCCCGTAGCTACTCCTCTATACAGTGCCACCTTACATGTAGCCTACCTCTCATAGCTACTCCTCTATTCAGTGCCACCTTACATGTAGCCTACCTCCAATAGCTACTCCTCTATACAGTGCCACCTTACATGTAGCCTACCTCTCGTAGCTACTCCTCTATTCAGTGCCACCTTACATGTAGCCTACCTCCCGTGGCTACTCCTCTATACAGTGCCACCTTATAGTAGCCTATCTCCCATGGCTAATTCTCTATACAGTGCCACCTTACATGTAGCCTACCTCCCATGGCTACTCCTCTATACAGTGCCACCTTACATGTAGCCTACTTCCCATGGCTACTCCTCTATACAGTGCCGCCTTACATGTAGCCTACCTCCCATAGCTACTCCTCTATACAGTGCCACCTTACATGTAGCCTACCTCCCATGGCTACTCCTCTATACAGTGGCACCTTACATGTAGCCTACCTCCCATGGCTACTCCTCTATACAGTGCCACCTTACATGTAGCCTACCTCCCGTAGCTACTCCTCTACACAGTGCCACCTTACATGTAGCCTACCTCCAGTAGCTACTCCTCTACACAGTGCCACCTTACATGTAGCCTACCTCCCGTAGCTACTCCTCTATACAGTGCCACCTTACATGTAGCCTACCTCCCATAGCTACTCCTCTATACAGTGCCACCTTACATGTAGCCTACCTCCCGTAGCTACTCCTCTATACAGTGCCACCTTATATGTAGCCTACCTCCAATAGCTACTCCTCTATACAGTGCCACCTTACATGTAGCCTACCTCCCATAGCTACTCCTCTATACAGTGCCACCTTACATGTAGCCTACCTCCCATAGCTACTCCTCTACACAATGCCACCACATATGTAGCCTACCTCCCATAGCTACTCCTCTACACAGTGCCACCTTACATGTAGCCTACCTCCCCTGGTTACTCCTCTATACAGTGCCACCTTACATGTAGCCTACCTCCCATAGCTACTCCTCTACACAGTGCCACCACATATGTAGCCTACCTCCCATAGCTACTCCTCTACACAGTGCCACCTTACATGTAGCCTACCTCCCGTAGCTACTCCTCTATACAGTGCCACCTTACATGTAGCCTACCTCCCCTGGTTACTCCTCTATACAGTGCCACCTTACATGTAGCCTACCTCCCATAGCTACTCCTCTATACAGTGCCACCTTACATATAGCCTACCTCCCCTGGCTACTCCTCTATACAGTGCCACCTTACATGTAGCCTACCTCCCCTGGCTACTCCTCTATACAGTGCCACCTTACATGTAGCCTACCTCCCTTAGCTACTCCTCTATACAGTGCCACCTTACATGTAGCCTACCTACCGTAGCTACTCCTCTATACAGTGCCACCTTACATGTAGCCTACCTCCCATAGCTACTCCTCTATACAGTGCCACCTTACATGTAGCCTACCTCCCGTAGCTACTCCTCTATACAGTGCCACCTTACATGTAGCCTACCTCCCATAGCTACTCCTCTATACAGTGCCACCTTACATGTAGCCTACCTCCCATAGCTACTCCTCTACACAGTGCCACCTTACATGTAGCCTACCTCCCGTAGCTACTCCTCTACACAGTGCCACCTTACATGTAGCCTACCTCCCGTAGCTACTCCTCTATACAGTGCCACCTTACATGTAGCCTACCTCCCGTAGCTACTCCTCTATACAGTGCCACCTTACATGTAGCCTACCTCCCCTGGCTACTCCTCTATACAGTGCCACCTTACATGTAGCCTACCTCCCATAGCTACTCCTCTACACAGTGCCACCTTACATGTAGCCTACCTCCCGTAGCTACTCCTCTACACAGTGCCACCTTACATGTAGCCTACCTCCCATAGCTACTCCTCTATACAGTGCCACCGACGTGTGACAGTAATTGGCCCACCTCCACTAAAGCATGTCTCTCGGGATGTACTAAAATGAATTTTGCTATATTCTACATTTCCCAAATTTTACAGTTCTTCCGGATCATAAAAGCTTTTTGTACACTCTCAGCCCGAATTGTAAATCGACAGCAAAGACCACTGTCCTGGGTACATGACAATCTACCTTAGGGTCATTGGATTTGTACTAACAGCAGGTCCTAGTGTTTTCCAAAAATACACTGCATTGTGCTGTAAATAGAGTTGCGCAGTCTGAGAGTGTAGGTTCAACTACACCAGTTAGGCTGAAATGGGTTATGCGTTGTCATCAAGAATGTCATTTATTCTATTTTTACACTTTAACACAAGTGAGACACATTTGTTGTCATTCATGCTTAGTAACCTGAAGATGGACTATAGATACCCCCCACTTCTTCCGAGTCGTACCTTAACCATGAGTTGCTCACCCAGCCAGTCGGATTGAGCTGCTCAGGCGGAATGAAGTTGGCTTTAATTAGGTGAGCAGCTAAAGAAAAGGGGCTGAAGTAAAATGCGCAAAGAGACAAAAACAAAGGGGTGACCCTTCTTCTATGATGTGGGAAGATTCTAGCAGGGAGTACAAGGCTATCATATCACGCAGGATTTTCAGAAAAGAAATAGCTTTTTCTTCTTCTTCTTCTGCACCTCCAGGGACGTACGTTACATTGGGCAATGGTCTCAAAGTTAGCATATGACATCTACGTTTGGGAGAAATTGTGATTGAAATGAATATAAATATGATACACATCTGGTTTTTTATATTAAAAAAATCCTAATTTAACTATGTAAGCTCACTCAGGGAAACTATAATATACTCTGTATAGTAAATGTCAGCTTATGTGCAAAGGAGCATGGTTCCGTGAAAAATGTAACAGGGCCAAGGGTCAAAAGCCAATTAATGGATCACTTCTAAACTTTTGTTTGACAAAAGACGAATTGTTTAAGTTCCAAAAGATCTGGTACTCATTCCAGCCCCCTCCACCTTTCAACTGTAAAGATAATTCCAAACCATTTTACAGAAAACTTCCGTTTGGTGGAAACCACTACGCATGGACGAAAAAGTCACGACCAAAGGAAGCTACGGGTTTGGTCAAGGCGTCAATAGCAATTACCGGAAGTTGCCGCGTGTGGCTATGATAAGCGCGTCCATAACCCTGCGTCCCACCACATCTGCATAAATCAATGTCTTGAAGCGTTACAGAAAACAAAGAGGGTATTTTCGCTTTTTATTGCGGTGTGGATGGTTAGGGGGTTGTGCAGGGGTCGTTGATGGTGCGGGAGCTTTCTGAATAGGGTGGAAGGTCATCCCGGGCTACAAATGAGAGGTGTTGAATTGCAGAAAGATCTTCGTTCTCGAATTTCTAGAGCGGAGTGTGTGTATCTGGGGGGGGGGCGCAGGGATCCATAATAACTACTTCTGTACCTATAGCGGAGTGTGTGTATGGGGGGGGGGGGTGCAGGGGTCCATAATAACTACTTCTGTACCTATAGCGGAGTGTGTGTATGAGGGGGGGTGCAGGGGTCCATAATAACTACTTCTGTACCTATAGCGGAGTGTGTGTATGAGAGGGGGGGCACAGGGGTCCATAATAACTACTTCTGTACCTATAGCGGAGTGTGTGTATGGGGGGGGGGGGGTGCAGGGGTCCATAATAACTACTTCTGTACCTATAGCGGAGTGTGTGTATGAGGGGGTGCAGGGGTCCATAATAACTACTTCTGTACCTATAGCGGAGTGTGTGTATGTGAGGGGGGGCGCAGGGGTCCATAATAACTACTTCTGTACCTATAGCGGTGTGTGTGTATGTGAGGGGGGGGGGCGCAGGGGTCCATAATAACTACTTCTGTACCTATAGCGGAGTGTGTGTATGAGGGGGTGCAGGGGTCCATAATAACTACTTCTGTACCTATAGCGGAGTGTGTGTATGGGGGGGGGCAGGGGTCCATAATAACTACTTCTGTACCTATAGCGGAGTGTGTGTATGAGGGGGTGCAGGGGTCCATAATAACTACTTCTGTACGTATAGCGGAGTGTGTGTATGTGAGGGGGGGCGCAGGGGTCCATAATAACTACTTCTGTACCTATAGCGGAGTGTGTGTATGGGGGGAGTGCAGGGGTCCATAATAACTTCTTCTGTACCTATAGTGGAGTGTGTGTATGAGGGGGGGAGGGGGGTGCAGGGGTCCATAATAACTACTTCTGTACCTATAGCGGAGTGTGTGTATGAGGGGGTGCAGGGGTCCATAATAACTACTTCTGTACCTATAGCGGAGTGTGTGTATGTGAGGGGGGCGCAGGGGTCCATAATAACTACTTCTGTACCTATAGCGGAGTGTGTGTATGTGAGGGGGGGCGCAGGGACCATAATAACTACTTCTGTACCTATAGCGGAGTGTGTGTATGAGGGGGGGCGCAGGGGTCCATAATAACTACTTCTGTACCTATAGCGGAGTGTGTGTATGAGGGGGGGTGCAGGGGTCCATAATAACTACTTCTGTACCTATAGCGGAGTGTGTGTATGGGGGGGCAGGGGTTGATAATAACTACTTCTGTACCTATAGCGGAGTGTGTGTATGTGAGGGGGGGCGCAGGGGTCCATAATAACTACTTCTGTACCTATAGCGGAGTGTGTGTATGGGGGGGGCGCAGGGGTCCATAATAACTACTTCTGTACCTATAGCGGAGTGTGTGTATGAGGGGGGGTGCAGGGGTCCATAATAACTACTTCTGTACCTATAGCGGAGTGTGTGTATGAGGGGGGGTGCAGGGGTCCATAATAACTACTTCTGTACCTATAGCGGAGTGTGTGTATGTGAGGGGGGGCACAGGGGTCCATAATAATTACTTCTGTACCTATAGCGGAGTGTGTGTATGAGGGGGGTGCAGGGGTCCATAATAACTACTTCTGTACCTATAGCAGAGTGTGTGTATGGGGGGGGGCGCAGGGGTCCATAATAACTACTTCTGTACCTATAGCGGAGTGTGTATGTGAGGGGGGGGCAGGGGTCCATAATAACTACTTCTGTACCTATAGCGGAGTGTGTGTATGAGGGGGGGAGGGGGGTGCAGGGGTCCATAATAACTACTTCTGTACCTATAGCGGAGTGTGTGTATGTGAGGGGGGGGCGCAGGGGTCCATAATAACTACTTCTGTACCTATAGCGGAGTGTGTGTATGAGGGGGGGTGCAGGGGTCCATAATAACTACTTCTGTACCTATAGCGGAGTGTGTGTATGGGGGGGGGCGCAGGGGTCCATAATAACTACTTCTGTACCTATAGCGGAGTGTGTGTATGGGGGGGCAGGGGTTGATAATAACTACTTCTGTACCTATAGCGGAGTGTGTGTATGTGAGGGGGGGCGCAGGGGTCCATAATAACTACTTCTGTACCTATAGCGGAGTGTGTGTATGGGGGGGGCGCAGGGGTCCATAATAACTACTTCTGTACCTATAGCGGAGTGTGTGTATGAGGGGGGGTGCAGGGGTCCATAATAACTACTTCTGTACCTATAGCGGAGTGTGTGTATGAGGGGGGGTGCAGGGGTCCATAATAACTACTTCTGTACCTATAGCGGAGTGTGTGTATGTGAGGGGGGGCACAGGGGTCCATAATAATTACTTCTGTACCTATAGCGGAGTGTGTGTATGAGGGGGGTGCAGGGGTCCATAATAACTACTTCTGTACCTATAGCAGAGTGTGTGTATGGGGGGGGCGCAGGGGTCCATAATAACTACTTCTGTACCTATAGCGGAGTGTGTATGTGAGGGGGGGGCAGGGGTCCATAATAACTACTTCTGTACCTATAGCGGAGTGTGTGTATGTGAGGGGGGGGCAGGTGTCCATAATAACTACTTCTGTACCTATAGCGGAGTGTGTGTATGAGGGGGGGAGGGGGGTGCAGGGGTCCATAATAACTACTTCTGTACCTATAGCGGAGTGTGTGTATGTGAGGGGGGGGGCGCAGGGGTCCATAATAACTACTTCTGTACCTATAGCGGAGTGTGTGTATGAGGGGGGGTGCAGGGGTCCATAATAACTACTTCTGTACCTATAGCGGAGTGTGTGTATGGGGGGGGGCGCAGGGGTCCATAATAACTACTTCTGTACCTATAGCGGAGTGTGTATGTGGGGGGGGGGGGGCAGGGGTCCATAATAACTACTTCTGTACCTATAGCAGAGTGTGTGTATGTGAGGGGGGGGGCAGGTGTCCATAATAACTACTTCTGTACCTATACGGCACATGGCTATTGTATTATTGACCAATGGGAGGCATCCCTGGCATATACTGTGGAGTCGGGGGCTGAAGGTGTTAGTCATAGTGGCGTCGGGGTCTAATGGCGGCCCCTAGCTGATAATGGCTATGTGAGCTATAGCGGAGTGTGTGTATGAGGGGGGCAGGGGTTTATAATAACTACTTCTGTACCTATAGCGAAGTGTGTGTATGGGGGGCAGGGGTCCATAATAACTACTTTTATATAAAGTTTTAAATGGGATCGTCGTGGATCATTTGGGGAGGGAGGAAACCGTCCTGCTTTCCTACGCCAGTGTCATCTTTCATTCTGAAACAAAACACCAGGTCTGGGTTGGTGCCATTGACCTGTGGATGTGGGATTATTTACCGACCCAAGGACTCCAAAAAACTAACCGCCCCCCCCCCCTCACACACAGCACTAAAAATGGATTCCCGTACCTTGTCTTAACATGAGCAATATGAGAATAATACGCCCTCTGAGTCCCTCTCTTCCTTCCAATCTCTAACACCAACGGTTTATAGTTCTGAATGCATCCAATTCAACTGGAAATGTCGGTTCGATTGGCACTCAACCTTGTGGTAGATGGACGAAAGGTTGACCTTTTAGTGGTACGACTTACCTCAATTTCACAGAATCCGAGGGGCTCCATATATAATATGGCAACCCAATTCCTGATTAATAGATCGGGGATTATTCTGTGGTAGTGGAAGGAAAATGCTTCAAAATTCTGTGCAACGCTCTAGATACTGTGTTTTGTTCAAGATTCAGTGATCCTAAATACATTCGGCTACAATCACAATAATTACACTTCACACCTAGTCCCACCCAACCCTACTGCCTCTAGTCGTCCGGGTCCGAGTCCCACCCATCCCCTGGTTAGTCAAAGTCTCCACCTCATTCAGTCCCATCCATCCCCAGTTGGACCGATCCTGTCTCTATTTAGTCCCACACACTGGGCACACTTGATTTGAATCATCAATCAATGTTGACATAATATTCATGAAGTTTGACTATCAATAGCTAATGTACAGTTAGAATATGGTTGAATTAAAAAATCAAATCACGATTTAACATCTACATATCTACACATTTGTGATAATTGATTTACATGTGATCTTTGTTAGTTGATTATTGATATGATATAGCTTCAAAGATGATTTTGTTTACACACCAAATCTACAGTAAAACTGACAATGTCGATTCAAAACAAACTTTTAGATCCTAAAGTTGATATGAGTCCCTCCAAAACACTTGATGTAGCATCCTGAGGAAGGCTCACCATGGCCGAAATGATTATCACCGCTACATGAAATATCAACTCATATCATCCTATCTAAAAAAAATTAATGGACTAAATTGGGTTTTGTGTGGCATTTGCTTCTAGGTAATGCTTAATCAATGTTGAAATAGGAAGAGTGTCTCACATAGATCTATATATTTGTTATATATCTGTAGTAGTCAGCGGAAAATGTCATGGAGAAACCGGGACTCGAACCCGGGACCCTCCAACTTCGAAGCAGAAGCTCTACCCCTGAGCTACTTCCCCTGGCCTGACATTCTCTACCTTCCAACTACACCTGGATCGGTATGATACACACACTAGGGGGCAGTGATTACCTGGTACCGAGCTCTCTAGAGATCCCCCTCACGAGGCGGGACCACTCGGTATCTCCACCAGGTACGGGGAATTACTGCCCCTACATATTTATGGTTGGTCAAGGTGATGGTTGCCAACATTGGAATGCTGATGGTGAACTGGCACTAGTCTCCCCTCACGCAGTCCCACCCACCCCCTGCTGGCCCTATCCTCACCCTTATTCAGTCCTATCCACCCCTTGCTGGCCCTATCCTCACCCTTATCCAGTCCCACCCGACCCCTGCTGGCACTAGTCTCCCCTCACCCAGTCTCACCCACCCCCTGCTGGCCCTATCCTCACCCTTATTCAGTCCCACCCACCCCTTGCTGGACCTAGCATCACCCTTATTCAGTCCTACCCACCCCCTGCTGGCCCTATCCTCACCCTTATCCAGTCGCACCCACCCCTTGCTGGACCTAGCCTCACCCTTATCCAGTCGCACCCACCCCCTGCTGGCCCTATCCTCACCCTTATGCAGTCGCACCCACCCCTTGCTGGACCTAGCCTCACCCTTATCCAGTCGCACCCACCCCCTGCTGGCCCTATCCTTATCCTCACCCTTAAGTGGGTATTCCACTGCCGTTGGTCAGCCGAGAGTTTACTAATCTGACCGATTTTTTCTATACTTTTGTAGAGGTACATAATATGTAACCATAGTGTTGGGTACCATCTGACGTGGCAGGTGAGTCGAGTCGTCGGACGTTCCTTAGGTTCCAGATAGGTGGCAGCACCGATCCGGGACTGTGGGGACATCTGACGATGAACACCTGGGTCCTTATATAAAGCCCAGGGCTCAGCCGCTACGTCAGAGGCCCTTCTGGCCTCCAAGTTTATAGAACCCTTTAATGACTATTAGCTGCCCTCTTAATACTACCGGGTAGCCGTGAGTGTACCTTTGTAATAAACTCTAACCGTTGGCATACACTTGAAACACCGTCTTACTCTTTCTTTCCGAATCGTAAGACCCGAACCCCCCAGGTCCGTAAGACCACAAACCCTTACACTGGTGCCGTGACCAGTTAGTTCTGGTGTATAGCCCGGATGTTATAACATCCGAACGGCTAGTACATGGGTTAGATAGCCTCGTGGAAGCTAACCCAGCAGGGCAAATAACTGCCCAGGAGAATGGCAATGGAACATTAATGATCCAAACCCATTCGAACCCCCGAGATGCAGAATCTGCATCTTGGAGAGATCCCGAACCTCACTATAATGATAGTGAGGAGAATCTACCAGACTCTGTACGACGTGAACAGTCCATACAGAGGCAGAGTAATTTGATAAATCAACAATCACTTGTTGATGAATTAAGTAACTCGATGTTCGAAGTTGGTGGTAGTACTAACCCAGAACATCCGGCACCGATGCCAAAAAGGGTAACATTTGGAGAAATACCTTACAGATTACCCAGACCCGGGTTACCAATATTAGATTACAGCGCTATAGACGGCGACTTAACCTATGCGGTACCGGAAGGTGAAGAATTTAAACGACCGGATGTCCTGTTGTTAAATGAAACCTACGTAACTTTGAACGAGAATTTAAATACCTTGGTCAGAGCTAAAGACGCAGTATTCAATGAAAAACTTCAGTTGGAAGATGACTTGGTTGGCATGCGAAACGAATTCGAAGCCAGGAAGAGTGAATACATGAAGGAATTAGAAAATGAAAAAGTAAAACTTCAAGAAATGAGAAAGTCATTCAACAAAGAATATGACAATAGGCACATTCGTATCCAGACATACATAGATACGAACGATCAACTAAGTCTTGATAAGGCAAATTACGAATCCGAAATATGCCGTTATCAAAGCGAATTAGAGAAATTGAAACTTCAGTGTAGTAAACAAGCTGAAGACATTATAGGCATTATAGCTTACAATAAACAACTGGAGGAGGATAGACAGAAACTCACGAATGAGCTTCAGGAATTGCAAACAACTGCAATAACCCTAGACAAATATGTGGAAGCCGCCCAATTGACTATAGGTACTATAGATCCAACTGTGGTGTCTACAATGTTGGCAAAAACATCCAAAGATGCAACTCTAACTAGATACAACACATTCGTTGACGATGGGGCTGATAAGAATGTAGTATCCGGAATCTATAAGAAACCGGATGATACCGCAGCTAGTGGAACGATTGTCCAAAATAGTAATTGCCCACAGGGAACTACTATTAAAGGACCAATAAATAATGCACCTACACCAGCAGCTTCTATACTGGATACAGTAGGTCCGGCACCCCCTATACCAGATTTGAGTCATAAAATTAGAGCGACTCACGTTAATGCTATTAGTGCCAATAATAATACACCAGTAGCACCAGTAGCACCACCGAGAGTACCGGGACCACCGAGACATATGTTAACCCCACCTTCATATTTCTCTCAACCCGGCCATAGTACACCAGCAGGCCCAAGATTGCCGAACCCATCTTCGGGTCAAGGTAATGGTCCTAATGATGGACGTTTTCCCAGACCGAACCCTCCACAAACCAATGTTAACGGCGGTATGTACCAACCAAGAAAAACTTCCTATGGATATAGACATAATTATAATCCGTCAGGAAGTAGTAATTACCAAAATGGTAATACCTACAATCAGGGATGGAATCAAAATAATTCTTACCCTAGGTATGCACCTTCCGGAACAACTGGAAATGCCGGTTATGGTGGCGGATGCCCTAGCGGTTCGTCCGGGCACTACCCTAATAACGGTCCACCAGGAGGTGATCCCCCAGGCGGCCCAGGAGGATCCGGATCCGGAGGATCAGGATCGGGAGGAGATGGCAGGAAGCCAAATAGGAGAACTTCCATGCCTGCAGGGATGCAAACCATCTTTGATAGAAGCCAATGTATTCAAAACCTTGGCATTGACTGCTACTGAAAGGGGGCGGACGGCATGGAAGTAATGAACTGGAGCATGCGAGAAGCAGATAGACTAAGCAGATGTAATAATCCGGCACGTAGACAGGCACGGATACCCCCTCCATATGATTCTAATGATCCTTGGAAGGATAGGTATCAAGCTTTTGTCGACGAAGTCAACTGTAGTGGTTGGACAAAGGAAGAAGCTCTGCCTTATTTGATCTGTTGGTTGAATAAAGGTGGAAAAGTAGCCCTCAACCAATGGAGAGCAGCATATGGAATATACGGTACCTACGATCAACTGGTCGAATGTGCCGCGTACCTATTCGGGTCAATCGTTAGAGAGGATCCATGGGTGAGCTTTAAGAAAAGAACACAGAAACCTAAAGAATCTCACAAAGTCTTTGGTTTGGAGCTACAGGACTTGCTATCGAAAGCACGTCCAAACTGGGCTCATGACGACGATTGCTATCTACAGGAATTGTTTATACAATTCTACAATGGATTGCGAGATCCGGATCACAAACAAGTAGTTTGGGATTCTTGGAAGGATGACACTTCCTTCAGTGACCTATTCATATCAATTGACGGACATGATATGAAGAAGAGATTGGTGGGTCTAGGACCTAACCTGGTAAGAGCAGCTCCATTGCAATATGGAGGTTCACCTGCTCCGGTATATGAAACTTCTCAATTAGCCCCGGTCGACTCTCAGGAGGCTGATCAGGAAGACGAATATGTCTCCGATGAAAATGGAGAATATATTGGATCAGTCCAGGTAGCTGGAAAGTATTACCGACAGAAACGGTACAGGAAGGTACATTCGAGAGGGAAAGGAGGATCCCTTGCTAGTAAAACAGCTTCCGGATCGACCCAATCTGGTAATGCGACCTCTACGGCCAAGCCAACTGTGGCAGCCGCTGTTGCTCCGACTAATATGATGGAAACATTAATAGCGGGATTGACAGAAGCTTTAAAGAGACCGAGAGTTGATAAATCTCAGAGGAGATGCTTCAGATGCCAGAAACTGGGGCATTATGCTCCGGAATGTATGGCTGAGAAACCTGTCCCTCGTAGACAGGAGGGTGTCTCTGGAATAAGTACAGAGGAAAACTGAGGAGGGGTCCCCCGATGGGCAAAGAAGGGGATCATAGTGACAAATCTTGCCGTGATATCACCATCCGTGATGATAGTTCGCATGTAGTAGCAAACTCGCCTAACACCGAGGTGGTTGTAGACACCCGGAAGGTTAGGGAAGCTGATATAACAGGTGCCAAGGGAGCACAGGGGAAACCCAATATCAGTAACGAGGTAGGCGGCTATGAATTAGCCAGGGTTGGTAGTGCCCACCTGCCCCCGGGTCATCCTTGTCTGGAATACCTGAAAGGATGTGGATCGACTCCAGGTGTGAACAATGATGTTCCGATCATCACGGATATGCCCTCTGTTCTAAACGGAAGGCGGTGGTATGTTTGCCTCACTGTTAACGGAAGATCTGCCGAATTTCTCATGGATACGGGTGCTAGCCATTCCTGTATCTCCAAGAGGTTCTATGATCTTATTCCGGATGAACATGATACTCTCAAATCGGGAGGAAGTGCTCAGACGGCCGATGGCAGTACCTTGCAAACATATGGTAGAACTTGTGTGAAACTGCAATTGGATGGAATACATGACTATGTCATGAGCCCTACCGTTGCGGATATAGCAGATGAGGGGATACTCGGGTTGGATTTCGCATCCCTGTATGGAGTGGTGTTAGAGCCCCAATCAGGAGTGTTGAGTGTGAAATACCTGTATCCTGTAAAGGTTAGGTGTGTACTGAGACAAGTGAGCAGTATGGCTAGTGTAGCACACACTGTGCGGATCCCCCCGGGAGTAGCCTGTGATGTGCTGGTAAGAAGTGATCCTGCAATGCGCAATAAGCCTGCAGTGATAGAACCGGATGTAGCTACTCTGTCAAGCATTGGATTAATATCTGTGGACACTATAGTAGCAAATGCATCCTGGTCGGTAGTACCCGTCTCCAATACTGGAAACACTACTATCTACCTGAAAAAGGGACAAGTTTTTGGTAACGTGACCCTTTCGGAAACTGTAACGGATAGTAAGTTAAACTTACAAAAGGTAACAGGAAATGATGAAATTTCGGATGACTTACTCAAGTTATATGAAGAAACTTCATTAGAAGATCCGGAACACCGGAAAGAATTCTATGATATGCTCTGTCAGTATCAGACTGCCTTTGCCAAACCCGGTGAAAAACTAGGTACGACAAATAAGGTAGTACACAAAATAGATACCGGAGATGCGGAACCCTTTAAGATACCGTATAGACGGTTACCTTTAGCGAAAAAGAGAGTAGCTGAAGAAGAAATAAACAAGATGTTGGAACAGGATGTAATCGTCCCTTCCAATAGTCCGTGGAGTAGTCCTGTGTGTATGGTAACAAAAAAAGACGGTACTATCCGCTTTTGCATAGACTACAGGAAGTTAAATGGAGTAACGAAAAAGAATTCGTATCCGTTACCGAGAATAGACGAAACCATTGACTCCTTAGGAGGAAACAGTTGGTTTTGTACCTTAGACTTGCAATCAGGATATTGGCAAGTGGGAATGAATCCATCTGATATGGAAAAGACTGCATTTTCAAGTCATATCCGACTATTCCAATATAACGTAATGCCGTTTGGTTTGTGCAATGCACCGGCAACATTTGAAGCAATGATGGAAACTATTCTAAGTGATTTATTGTGGAAAAGATGTCTTGTATACCTTGACGATGTCATAGTCTTCGGAAAAACATTCGAAGAGTGTTCTAATAACCTCAAAATGGTATTAAAACGCATTATTTCCAATGGTCTCAAATTGAAACCTAAGAAATGCCACATGTTTAGAAAGTCCATAAATTATTTGGGCCGCATCATTAGTGATGAAGGAATAAAGAAGTGAGGTCGTTTTTAGGTTTCTGTTCCTATTATAGGGGATTTATTCCGAATTATTCTAGAGTCAGTTACCCATTACAAGTAATAGCTAACTGGACTCCAGGAAGTACCAAGGAAAAATTTCCTTGGACCCATGAACAGGAATCTGCTTTTCAAAAGCTAAAAGACCTGTTCACAAGTACTCCCGTATTACAATATCTGAATTAAACAGATCATTTTATACTGGATACTGATGCTAGCAATGATAGCATTGGCGCAGCTCTCTCGCAAGTCCAAAATGGGAGAGAAGTACCTATTGCCTTTGCCAGCAATACACTGAGTAAAACTCAGCGCAATTACTGCACAACCAAAAGAGAGTTGTTAGCAGTAGTCGTATATACCAAGAAGTTCAAACATTTTTTATGGGGAACAAACTTTACTTTATGTACGGATCACTCCTCTTTAAGATGGCTACTGAACTTCCGAGATGCTGAAGGGATGTTAGGCCGATGGCTAGCCCATTTATCCAAATATGGGCTTGAACATCATCAAATTCAGCATAGACCCGGAATTAAGCATTTAAATGCTGATGCTTTATCTCGAATACCAATTCGGAAATGTGATAATCCGGATTGTACTGATTGTGGAGCTCATAAGGCAGTGTTAGCAGGGATTAGAAGACCATTGGAACCCCCAGTTGCCAGTATACTGGATTGGTCTATGGACCACATACGACATTTCCAGGAAGCTGACTCGATAACTGCGCAGCTACTGCAATTAGTACCAAAGGGTATACGTCCAGTTAGACCTGAGGTCTCTCTGGAAAATCGAGAAATGAGAAGGTTTCTTGCTCAATGGACCGAGCTAGAAGTCCGGAAAGGCATGTTATACCGTTGGAAGCCATGTAATAATGGTGAGAAAATCATGCAAGTGGTCATATCACATGCAATGAGACATGACATTATGTATTTTTGTCATGGGCACCGGACCAGTGGTCATTTCGGAAGGAAGCGCTCATTAGCACGACTTTCCAAGAAATACTATTGGCCTGGCATGTCAAGAGACTTGCAAAGATGGGTAACCACTTGTCCGGATTGTTGTAAGAACAAACCCGGACCCGGGATGGGCAAGCTCCCACTATCCCAAGAACTTTTCGGAGTTAGGTTCGCAAGAATCGGGGTAGATACCATTAGCGGATTGACCACAACCGCTAATGAGAATACCTGTATGATGGTAGTGTGTGATTATTATACGGAATACACTAAAGTATTTCCACTACCGGACCACAAAGCAGTTACTTGTGCCGAAGCCTTTGTAAAAGGTTGGGTATTAAGTTTCCGTGTACCATTAATGTTACACAGTGACCAAGGCAGAGAGTTCAAATCAAATCTCTGGCAAGGTATGTGCGAATACTTAGCTATCTGCAAAACTAGAACCAACCCGTATAGGCCACAAAGCGACGGATTGGTGGAAAGGTTCAACAGAACCCTTATCCAGGTCCTGAAGTCACTTGTTAATGAACACATGGACGATTGGGACGAGAATGTCATTTTGTGACACATGCTTATAACAGTACGGTACATTCAAGTACTAACTGTACTCCGAATCTACTAGTTTTCGGAGAGGACCTGATAATGCCTGCAGACTTAGTATTTGGAGTTGTAGGAATGGACCCGGAACTACCTTGTCATGTAGTTTTCGTCGAATGCTTAAGAGACAGGTTCCGAAAAGCATTCGAGTCTGTCCGAATTGATTTGGAGAAAAGTGCCAAATGGCAGAAGATTGGATATGATACTGATTTAAAACATCGCAAATTCCAATCCGGAGACAGAGTTCTAAGATTACATGAACCACTTAGACACATAAAATTAGCCTCTAATCCTTTTACTGTAACACAAGTTATTAGTGACTGTACTGTAATTATCAAATCAGACCTTGGTCGACTCTATAAGTCAAATGTGGCCAGACTAAGGAAATGGTGTGGGAGGGAGACCTCCACAGAAATGTATGGTGAAGGATTAGAAAAGATCCGGAACCAGAATCGTATAATAGACCAGGTAAAGAACACTACAGTGAAGCGAGGCCGGGGTAGGCCTAAGAAGTGTTCCGAATCAGTACCACCCACGCCAACACCGATTAAGCGTGGGGGAGTTAAAAAAGTCTCGGCAGGTGAAGACAAAAAGAAGAGGAAAGGTGTTTCGATGGCTAAGAAGCACCCAGAAAAGGCTCTTCAGACTGTCAGGTCCGATAAAGAACTATCCAAGAAGGGGATATACGTTCGCCGCAGCCCTCGAATTGCCCAGAGGATTGCAGTGACCTAACCTGTATACACAACGAGTGTAATGTTTACATTTAGAGGAACGGATGGCAACTGACCCGAAAGGCTCATTTGTCGCCGCCGCATGATGTACCAATGGGTAGTGGACAGATAATCCGGTGGATTTGCTTAAGCTTTCCATAATCTCCACTTAAATCCTCAGACGAGTCATCGGCGTGAGCGATAATTACCTAAAAACAATTAGTTTGTTGATGTTCCGCTTGTAGCACGTGCGTTTCCGCATGATGTCACCGCGTCCAGTCTTGGTTGACCTCTCGTGACCTCGCGAAACCCGCGGGGAAATGACGTCATGAAAGCTGGCCTGTCGCCATATTGTTTTTCGGTAGCGTTTGGGACAGTTGGGTCAGCCCTTCTTCCTTAAATTCTACCGTCTAGCAACCTCTTGTGCGCCCTCAGAGTCTGTCTCTCAGCAGGCAGACTCCGTCTGTGTCGGCCCCGGCGCCGTAAAAGCCGGAAAAAAGAAGTATTTGACTCCCGTGTCGATTCCCCAGTCATGGCTGAGGAATCCGTAGCTGCAGCCAAGCTATCCGGTGACCCGGATAAGCTGACTCCGTCCGCAGAAGCTTTTCCGTAAGCTTTGTCACCTGTGACACAGGAAGCAAGCGAGATGATGGACGTGGAGGAACCGGCCGATCGCTCGTTCGAGCAGAAGCTGGCTTCATTCTCGTTGAATGAGCCAGAGAAGATGTTGTCACCACTTCCGACTGAAGAAGCTGGAGAGGCTGCAAATCCTGAAGCAGCAGCAACTGGGTCCGAGACTACACAAGTCGACGGCCCGAAGGACCAGTGGAAGCCAGCAGTGGCTGACCCGTTCCCCACAGAATATGACGGCCGGTACCTGTACATCCATCCGGAACTACAGGCACAGGTAGTGAATCCAGACGGTACTCCCCACAAGATGGACCCGAGGTGAGAACGGCGATCGAAGGCGTTATGGCCCCCGATCAGCTGGAGAGGACGCCACCCGAATGGCTCCGAGACTGGCCGTGGTTCCAACGGGGACTCATGGTGGACTCTGCCTTTCAACAGGTGGTGTACGAGGCAAACAGAGCCTTCCTGCTAGGAGCTTACGCTAAGCCGGATAGGTCTCAGTGGAATGTAACACAGACCAACATAGATTGGGTAGGCTGCGTCTCGGAACCCGAGGGGCAGACATACCCACGGCCCCCTGCTACCCGACCCAAGCGTCCCGAGAGGGAGTTCCGCGAAGCCGCTGCCAATTTCGAACAGTGGGACGACGGTTATTACATAACCGAGGAGGAGTTAGTAGACGTGCAGAACAAGTCACTAACCGGTATGGACAGAGGTGCAGCCCTTCGGACGGTTATCGTCCATCGTATGACTGCTGAACAGGAGGCTTTGGAAAAGGCTAAGAGGGAAGCGGAAGTACCCGCACCTCCTATCCCGGACCTGAAGCTTGCCACAAGAGGCACAGCCGGTTCTGTTACAGCCACCGGCAGTACTACCGAGTCAACCACGGTAGAAGCATCAACCTCCAGTGAGTCCGGAACCAAGGACCCGGACCCGGTGGTCAGACCACCACAGCTGCTAAAGCCAGGGTAGATGACCGCTCCAGGTCTCCTCTGGCACGCCACCCATATGAGCAGGTTCAGGGTACTCCTGTCTTCAAGAGGCCCGAATCTGCAGGATACGCAGGTGCTGTATCTAAGCCGGGGAAAGTTAACACCTGTAACTTTCCGTCCATGAACCAGGGACCTGGACCCGAGAGCCAGACCTTGGTCGTTGGAAAGGGTGGTCGACTTGTCCCCAAGAAGACCTCAGCACCTGCTGCCGCCGGATCCGCATCTGCCGCAGCCGCTCTACCCGTCCATTTCACCCAGGAGCAGGTACAACTGTACATGCAAATGGGGCTGAAACAAAACCCTGCACCCCCCCACCTACTGTCTTCCAACAGCAAGAGTGTCCGGAAGCCCTACATCCGGAAGTGGCCCTCAGGCAGTGTCGACACCCCCCAAGGTTGCTGCACCACCTGCGAAACCAAAAGATGCCATTACCATCAAAGCTGGTAATGCAGAAATTTGGTTTGAGAAGTCTTGCCAGGGGGAAGCGGATGTCCAGAAGGCCATCTACACCCACTGGGAGAAATGTGTCCGCGAGAAAGCGACTGAGTTTCATCAGGGTCTCCTTAATGATACCCTGTTATGTATGAAGGAGGTTGCGGATGCCGAAAAGCAGTGCCTCGAGACCCTCATTCAGGATGATGTAAAGTCCCAGGAGGATGCAGCCGCAGCTGCCAAAGAACAGGCAGCTATGGACGTGCACGTTCTAGAGAAGCGTGTTAAGGAGGAAATAACTCGGAATACCTAAACACTAAGTTTATGAGGGTATTCGGAGTCGATATCGACGAGTGGGACGGCACTCCCGAATCGGCTCTAGAGCTCCTTAAGAAGAAGCATGCCAAGAAATCCGCCTAGGCATGCTCCGGGTTATTTCTTCACATACATTTATTTTTTTCTAATAACCAGATCTAGCCTTTGCAGAATCATATTAACTGCAAATGTCTTCTACTAGGATATCGAACACCTGCTATTTGTGTTCCGGGTTCCATTTATAACCAGTTATTTTTGTATATTCAGGACATATACCACTATTATATCCTGAAATGTCTATTCGGATTCATAACTTATAACAAATCCGATAGTAGAGTTGATGCTGCTGTACGTATCCGGATGCTGGTTCCTGATTCCTGTTGTCACCGTTACCTGTTGCTGACCACTACATAAGGATGGACTTTATGATTCTGTGCTACCTCTACATTTATCTCTACTCCCGAATGGACTAAAACTACATATTACTACTACTTCCGGACCAACCTACATTGGACTTTTACTTATGTCAACTATACTTAAATGGATTACGCTTCTACACTGTTGACAAAACCGGACTGATACTCTACTTTTACTCTACACCATTCGGATATACCTATGAACTATAGCACTACTAGAGGATTGTGGGTAGCTGCCCCAAATTCATCTACCGTGTTCACCTATCATATGAAATGAACTTTAGCACGTCCATCCCGTGGTTAGCTGACCACCATATCTTCTTTCTGGCACCCGAGAGACTGCAGCACAGGATTCCAGCAGCAACTAATATTTTTGTCATGTATATAATGTCATATAACTATTTTTTCTAATATCATTTGTATGTCTATAGTCACACTGTAGTGATAAATTACTGCATATTTTGATACGGGTATATGCATTTCTATTCATACGGATCTCTGATTAATGTTCATATTTATAATACAAGATCCGATAGACCTCACCAGATTGTTCATATTATTGTCCTGCGAGGCATATTGTATTATATATATATTGGTGCTATAAAAGTTAGTCGATACGTGGTGGTATCACATACATTGTCATATACATTACTCCACCGTAATTTTTTTTCTTTTTCAAGTGTGTAATTCATAACGGTTATATACCTAATAACTCACGAAATCCAGATTCACTTGGTCATAATATATATAAAATGTCATTAGATAGTGTGGTTACTTTAAAAGTCTTTATCAAGACTATATATTCTATCATGATATTAATCATTACAAACACATACGGATGTTATTATGTGATTTATTCAATATTTGACAGTTCCGTTACATATAACTGTTATTATCACATATATACGAATTATGGTACATATCTTAATGCTTATACCGTAAACATAAAATTGTTACCATATGGTATAAAGGTTAATTAACAGTTCCGCTACATATAACTGTTACTCATTCAAATAATTCGTATCATATTACAACATCCGGTTTGCTATTCTGTAACTATATACACTATCAAATACGTATAATTGACATTCGAATAATACTTAACTTGGTGTTAACGTTATATCTATGGTTGTACCTCTATTACTAAGGGTTTAGACATATAGAAATGTTATCCCTGTAATATAATTTTAACTATAACACCCTCCTAAATGTCTGGGGGAGTGGTGTAGAGGTACATAATATGTAACCATAGTGATGGGTACCGTCTGACGTGGCGGGTGAGTCGAGTCGTCGGACGTTCCTCAGGTTCCGCAGCACCGATCCGGGTCTGTGGGGACATCTGACGACGAACACCTGGGTCCTTATATAAAGCCCAGGGCTCAGCCGCTACGTCAGAGGCCCTTCTGGCCTCCAAGTATATAGAACACCTGTAATGACTATTAGCTGCCCTCTTAATACTACCGGGTAGCCGTGAGTGTACCTTTGTAATAAACTCTAACCGTTGGCATACACTTGAAACACCGTCTTACTCTTTCTTTCCGAATCGTAAGACCCGAACCCCCCAGGTCCGTAAGACCACAAACCCTTACACTTTTGTATAATCAAAAATAATTAGCAAAATTTCGGCCACCAACGACAGTGGAATACCCACTTTATCCAGTCCGACCCACCCCCTGCTGGCCCTATCCTCACCCTCACCCAGTCCCACCCACCCCTTGCTGGCCCTATCCCTATCCTCACCTTTATCCAGTCCCACCCACCCCCTGCTGGCCCTATGCTCACCCTCACCCAGTCCCACCCACCCCTTGCTGGCCCTATCCCTATCCTCACCCTTATCCAGTCCCACCCACCCCTTGCTGGACCTAGCCTCACCCTCACCCAGTCCCACCCAACCCCTACTGGCCCTATCCTTATCCTCACCCTTATCCATTCCCACCTACCCCCTACTGGCCCTATCCTCACCCTCACCCAGTCCCACCCACCCACTACTGGCCCTATCCACACCCTTATTCATTCCCACCCACCCCTTGCTGGCCCTATCCCTATCCTCACCCTTATTCATTCCCACCCACCCCTTGCTGGACCTAGCCTCAGCCTTATCCAGTACCACCCACCCCATACTGGCCCTATATCCTTATCCTCAGCCTTATCCAGTCCCACCCACCCCTTGCTGGACCTAGCCTCACCCTTATCCAGTCCCACCCAACCCCTACTGGCCCTATCCTTATCCTCACCCTTATCCATTCCCACCTACCCCCTACTGGCCCTATCCTCACCCTCACCCAGTCCCACCCACCCACTACTGGCCCTACCCTCACCCTAATTCATTCCCACCCACCCCTTGCTGGACCTAGCCTCAGCCTTATCCAGTCCCACCCACCCCATACTGGCCCTATATCCTTATCCTCAGCCTTATCCAGTTCCACCCACCCCTTGCTGATTCTTGTCTCCCCTCATCCAGCCCCTAGTCCTAGTCTACCCCTTATCATGTAGATCCATCCACACCCTGTGGGTCCTAGTTCCACCCACTCCTCCTCCCATTCTGGTCAAAGTCTCCGCCTGATTGGTCCCAGCCATCCCACATACTGGTTTTAGTCTCCGCTTTCAGTGCTTCTACCACCGTGCCGCGCCCTCAGTGTCTCCCGTGGCCTCATCGGGACCCTGGCAGTCGGCAATCGATAAGTCTATTAATTTGATCTTTTCTTTGGGCGGCACATTTGTCAAAACAATGCCATAAATCACAGTCGTCCAATTTCTGTTTTCCATTGGGTCTGACACGTTGCTTTCAGGAGCGCGCGGTGCCGTGGGCAGCTGATAGGTAGGTGGGGTGGTCTGTATTTGATGTAGTCTGGAGGTGTTGGATAAGGGGAGGGAAAGGTGCAGTGGTTACTTAAACTCCCGTCACCACTGCTGTGTTATTGGGATTAGCTAACAGAGTGCCATTTCAGAATCCCACAACAGTATACAGTCTGTACTAGAGTTCTGTACTAGAGTTCTATTATTGTATTAAAACCCAAAGTCTACTAAGCCAAAAGAACCCTGGTGGACTTTGGGTCTAAAACAAAAATTCCACTTGCCCTAAGTCACCAGATTGGGCCACACAGATAGACCCTATATAAAAATCAACCCACAAAGATTACTCCCTTCACGATAAGCCAACGGCCTATACGCATGTCTCAGGTCCACCTGGTGCGATAGGCATGTGCTCGGATTTACGTTCATTTCGGTAGCCTCTCAAAGTAATTTCTATCTATAGTTGTATGTGTAATCCCACAAGTGGCCCTGCCATAGAGTATTGGCTTTAGGGAGTGGTCATTATTTATCAACAGGGGGGGGTGGTGGGTTTTTGCGCGGACGCGCGGAAATTTTTTACGCCCCCCCTCGACGGCAGTCAAAATTTTTTGCGCCCCCCCCGCACTGGAGGCGCGGAGAGTTTTCGCGCCCCTCTTTGATCTATAGTAGCGCGCGGGCTTTTTTGCTAAAAAGAGGGTGAAAATTTTACGCCCCCCCCCTCAAACCCACCCTCCCCCCTGTTGATAAATAATGACCACTCCCTTAGAATGACATCAAATTAAGTCCAAAATGGGAAGAGGCATAGTATGAAATACGCTGGATATGACTACATTTTAGTCAGGCCAATCAATTATTTAGCGTCCTCTTAGACTGATCTCCATACATGAAATAATGGAAAGGCGTTTAAGGAGGTGGTGATAGCTGCAGGGTGACGTTATGGAGTCTTATCAATGCATTGTTCTGTGGTGGGAGAGGCACCAGATAAGAGACAATTGATTTTCCTCTGGTAAATTCCAAGATGCTTCTTGCCATAATACCCCACCAGCAGTAGGGCCATTTGGCCCATTATAGCAGCCCCACGGCTAAATATGCCTAAACCTTTATCTGGACATTTTCTTCGTTGTCAGTGTGGTCCAATATTGGTGTAAGTGGGTAGGAGTGAGGGACACAAATAGGAGTCAGGGTAGGGGGTGTAAGAAATACGTCATCAACACGCTCATAGATCCTATTCACCTAATCCTTTTGTCATAATCCGGACTGCTTCTCAACGGCATGCCTTCACACCCACCGACACCTCCACACACCATCTCCCATCTCCAGACCAAAGTCCCGGATGGGGTAGCCATTTTCTACCCACTGCTCCTTTTGTTAGAAGCCGAGTCCATAAATTACCGTCTCGCGAGGCTCCATATTTTAATTGTTTTGCCTCACTCAGCCATTTGTTTCATTGGCTTAAGCAGCCTTCCGCACGGTGAGAATTTAATGTGAGCAGGCTCACGGAAAAGCAGGTGGTCACCTTTATCAGTGTTAACAAATACTAATCATTCTGGCTTTTTGAGCTCTGAAATCGCTCCCCATAGATGGACAAAAAAGGAAGTTTTATGAGGGGATATTGTGCGAATAGGCTGTGCCGTAATACGCTGATCGTCGGTCGGTCCATACACTGACTCCATTTTAATACATCATCTGTACGATGAGCTGATAAGCCCCTCCTCCCGGTACAAAATATAGAAATAACCGACAGATAGAGGCACATGTTGTACCCACGGTACGCACCAAAGACCTTACGGTTCATGTTGATCACTACAGGCTTATCATGCAGAGCGAACTCATTTCCTCTATATTTCCTGAGTTGTGCCCCCTGATTGTTGAGAAGACACCACACTCATATTTTTCACTACGCCTTATCTGGTTCGCCGAGAGTGTATTTCGCATCGTTGGTCAATCTGTGACCACAAACTGATGGCCATTGTTTTGTTACAAACCGGAACAAGTTATACCAGCTGTCACAGCGCATGCGCCGGCCCACTGAGCACTCCCTGCTGGGATAGCCTGATAAAACCAGATGTAGAGAGGGGTGTTTCACCAACTTGTTCTTTACGGAGTATTAAACGATGTCTTGTCATTGCTACATTATCATCGGTCAAACATTTTAAGCATCGTGTAAATATTCCATCGTGCCAACACCTCCCAGCAAATTGTCGTGAGTCCTCGTCAACCTGTGTGAAGTGGCTCACACGTGTCGCTAGATGGAACACGACGTCGTTATAGCACAAGATCACCAGGAATAGCAATTGCTATGGCACGTGAGTCTAACACACAGTGGCGAAAGATGACAGAATGAGTTATCACTCAAAAAGGAGTCACCATTGATGACCAATCATGGCGACAGATGACAACAATTTGCTGGGCTGTGTATTGAGGGGCATAAGTTGTAAAAGATCAATCCTTCATTTGCCAAAAGAAAGATGGACCACGAAACCCATACCCCATGCTTGTTCAAGAACTTATGTGGACTCCCGGCGTGGGACCCTTTAAGAGAAGGACTAAGAAGGCATGTCGATAAAACTTACTTTGACTAATCTCGCTAACCAGGCACTGCAACACAGTCTGGAGACCTCCACAACCACTGTTAGCTGGGACAGCCTAGCCTTAAGGGATATTTGAAAATGTCTGGTTTCTGTAGAGACGAGACAGTGGGGCCTCCCTAGGGCCCTGTGTGGTCGCTAGGGGGCAGGTTGGTCGTCCTGGTGTTATTTGCCACCACCAGGG
Organism: Acholoe squamosa; assembly: GCA_949317995.1. Taxonomy (NCBI): domain Eukaryota; kingdom Metazoa; phylum Annelida; class Polychaeta; order Phyllodocida; family Polynoidae; genus Acholoe; species Acholoe squamosa. The sequence goes on from OX439037.1 coordinate 47,632,438, forward strand.
GGCAGTGATGCTGACCATGCCCGCCAGGTGGAGGTACTGTGCTATCTGTAAAAGTGATATAACACAGGGAGGGGACAGGCGGTGATTATGGCAGGGGAGGCATCATGGAACTATATGATGAAGTCGTCTCTAGATCTATACTATGGTGGTACTCTGAGTGTTGTCAGGGATCATAGTGATATCCTGTGTAGGTTCTTCAGCAAGTGTATCTTCGGCTATATATTTAGGTCTTCGTCACGGCCAATGGGTTTATAGATGAGAAGCAGTCTACACTGCGGTAATAGTTGTGATTAAGAATGCGATATAAGATTTACATATTTAAGGCAAGGCAAACACGTGCTACACAATGTTATAGATAAGATCCTACACAGAACGAACTTTACTTTTACATTGTAAAACAAAGGTAGACACTTTGAATCAATAGACCAGCCACGCGCACCTGTAGAAACCCATCGATTCATGCTACTACTACCAGGGTATTACTGGTACGCAGCGCTAGTAAGTAGTAGAAAAAGGGAACTGAGGCGCTGGCACTTCACAAGCGGTTTCCTTTTTTTGCCATCACCCTCGACTCTTTATCTCGCTTTTAAAAAGAGAGGAGTACTCTATGAGAGGCGATGATGGGGCATGCATGCATAACTTGAAGCAGAACTTAGTCGACTTATAGGTCTACTCTCAATTATTCAGTTCATAAAGCAACAAAGAAAAACGCTCTGTATTTCTTATTTCAACTGTTTGCTTCTTAAAGGCCAAGACCAGGGGTTTCAAATCCGTGTTTTCTGATTGTATATCCGTGTTTATGCCTCTAAATCATCATTTGGGATACAAAATCACCATTATTGTATTATTGTATTGCACTATATCTATTTATCAATAAAAAAAAGTCTTAAAAACACAAGGTCCTACCAGTTTCGGTGGGAATGACAAATTGATACATCGTTCCTATTTGTACGGTCTATCAATTAATATAGTATTAGTAAATCTAATAGGAAATACATGTATATCATGTGCAACACGACATAAGATTTAAGTGGGATTTAATGCCTCCTCATTTCTGCGCTAAAAAAATAAATAAACTAATGCCAACTGAATTGGATGTACATACGTGATGGTAGCTTTCATCTATGAGCGCGCCTAGGATATTTTCAAAAAGATTTCCACATTGATCTCTTATATATATTGACATTTTTCGTTAAGTCTCCAAGTACATAATGCGACATTTTTGCCCAACATTTTTATATTTTGGCTGGTATGATGCGGAAAATGGATATCTGTGACTCGAATATTAAGAATAGCGATTCAATACATAGGTCATGGTATCATTCAGTGAAAAAATATCCAACCTACCTACTTCAACTTTATTTTACCATGAAACCATTTTTACCGGAAACTTATAACTGCTTTTGGTCTCGAGTATATATAATTTTTAAAGAGGAAGGCAAACTGAATCATATTGAGGTGTGCATTATAGTGGTTACAAACAGCAGGAGTATAGGTGTGCATTAGACCACGATTTCTGGCTTACACAGTGCTTTTTGGGGTCTATTCCCATCCACATATCTGTCGATATTGCACACCCTGTAGGCTGTAACATCAATTTTGTAAGGCGTGCTGTTATCCATGTAAGGCGTGCTGTTATCCATATAAGGCGTGCTGTTATCCTGGATAACAGCACGCCTTACATTTCCTTCCATATCATATTTTACATGTTAATACCCATGATAGACTTGGCCAGGGCAGGGCTCGAACCTGCAGCCTGAGATCCCTAGTCCAACCCCCTATGCAGTGCGCCACAGGGACTGATGAGAAGCGGTTGGCTAGAACTAAACCAAACAAAGGAATCCTAGCCGGGCGCCGAGGCGTGTGTACCGATCGTGTATTATACACAAACATAACAGCGAGACGCAGAGATCGGAGCAGGCGCGGTGGTCTAGCGGTTAGCGCTTTGCGCTCAGCCGCGTGAGGTACACGGTTAGAGCCCCGGTCTGGGCGCATCTTTTTTCACCGTGTGCGCTGTCGCTGTCCGCTGCCGGGTGCCGAGGTGTATGTACCAGTGGCTGGCATCGAATCCCGAGGAGGGGGAATAATTTTTGTTTTCAACTTGAATTTATTGGTAGAATATTGATTATTTATCGGTTTCATGGTATAAAATAAGTAGTCAATAGATAACTGATGACTCGTGGGTGTTATCGACGATAATGACACTCGGCCTACGGCCTCGTGTCATTATCCGTCGATAACACCCACTCGTCATCAGTTATCCATTGGTTACTTGTTTATTATAGTGGTTACTAACAGCAGGAGTATAGGTGTGCATTATAGTGGTTACTAACAGCAGGAGTATAGGTGTGCATTATAGTGGTTACCAACAGCAGGAGTATAGGTGTGCATTATAATGCTTACTAACAGCAGGAGTATAGGTGTGCATTATAATGGTTACTAACAGCAGGAGTATAGGTGTGCATTATAGTGGTTACCAACAGCAGGAGTATAGGTGTGCATTATAATGGTTACTAACAGCAGGAGTATAGGTGTGCATTATAGTGGTTACTAACAGCAGGAGTATAGGTGTGCATTATAGTGGTTACTAACAGCAGGAGTATAGGTGTGCATTATAGTGGTTACTAACAGCAGGAGTATAGGTGTGCATTATAGTGGTTACTAACAGCAGGAGTATAGGTGTGCATTATAGTGGTTACTAACAGCAGGAGTATAGGTGTGCATTATAGTGGTTACTAACAGCAGGAGTATAGGTGTGCATTATAGTGGTTACAAACAGCAGGAGTATAGGTGTGCATTATAATGGTTACTAACAGCAGGAGTATAGGTGTGCATAGTGGATGTAATATTGGTCCCGCCTAGGGAAGGAGACAGTTGTAGGCTTGGCCGAATGGGTTATGCATAACCAGATTTATTCTGATTATGTTAGAGCCAACCTTATTCCACCAAGCACCTCATTCAAAGCAGGGGCTACATTTGTCAAGGTTTCAACCTCTCCAGGTTTCTCTGGTCCTGACCCGACCAAGTGCCAGTACATAGATAGGGCTTGGAACATTGGGTGGGGAGTGGGGTTCACTATGACACGACACCCCTATAAATTTGTGTGAACAACCCTCGCACTATAATGTCAACAGGGACTCCCTATTCCTCCTCCCTGCACCACCCCATCCGAGGCAGGCAGTGGGAAGCCAACAAAGTTTAGAGGAAACATGCATTTTCCATTCCCTAAATTAATTTCAATATCGTTAGCGTCGCGGCACGACCACGCCCATTGCTGCTGAGGGCGAGACAAATTAGGCCTCGCTGCTTATCCGCAGGATGATTTACAATTTACATGTCACTGGTTCCGTACAATTTGCGTTGATTCATGGCAACTTTTCCCTCTCCCCTCGCCAAGATGCCGGCAGGATTAAGCGCCCTGGGCGGCGCAGATTCTAACGGAATCTTTTGAACTGCCTTTTTAGCAATATGTCTAGTGCCCTTTGAGTCCTTATGAAAGGCCTTCAGTTGACGGCCCTGCCATAGCCGCCGCTCGTAGCGTCATCTATTATTGACCCTGACCTTCATAACCTTCCTATATGCAGTTCTTAGTCTGTGGGCCCCCAATGGGAAAAACGCTCAGACTTTGTCGGCTATGGTGGGTCCAAAAGACTTCTTCGGCTTTTCTAGAGTTGCCACGCTGAAGCCAAGTCTGCCTCTACATAGAACCACACAGCCACACACATACACACAGACAAACGCACACACTGCTAAGTTCTTCCAGTTGGTCCCCATAGATTTCCATGTGTGTGTGTTAGAGAGGGAGGGGCGGTGGGACTTCTACAGACCGGTGTTGTTGTAAGAGTGTCAGAAGAAAATTGGATGGCCTTAGAAGGCCCCTTTCATTACGGTACCAACTTCAAACATCTCCTTTTGTAGGCCGAGGCCTCCTCCCGGGGGTAGCGGCCCGAGCCAGCGGCCTCTATCGGCAGAAAACAGCATCTTGGCGGGACATCGGACTAACAAATGAAAAGATTCTCTGCCTGATACCCGACCGTCCTAAGAAAACAGGACAGTCGGCTGGGGCGCCCCGCTATCCCCGAACATATACAGTCTGCGTTCTGTAAGGGTAAAGGGGGAGGTTGGTGCTGTCCTTCAAATGTCTACCTTTGCCAAGCCTCCACACTGACTGAGCGTAGCAGCAAGAGGAGGCGTATGGAGAAGTGATACATCAGAAACTTTCAGACCACCACGTCCACGTCTTTCCATGATTCATTTTCTAAAGCTGGTACAAGTTTATTTGTGTGAGGCCAATAAGAAGCATTACATTCGCACAGCTATGTTGTTTACTATTTTCCTTTCTGCCCGTTTACCTATACATGCATTATGAGGGGGCGGGAGACTGTCAAAGTCTGGTTGCACTTTTTGCCACCCATGGACTCAGAGATTGAACAGCACATGTTTGTGTACATCTAACTTGATCTTGCTGCTTGGACACGGTGGTTGTTGTAAATACATAGGGCAAAACAATTTCATCGTTCATAACTCTGAAAGAGACTACAGTGCAGGGTTTCCCCCAGTCTTACATGAATGGGGCTGTTCTCCCATATGGACTCCCTCCCACCAAAGATACAAAGAATCTTAATGTATGCACTACTTTACCAGGGAGTAACAGTAGTATTTGGAACAGCCAAAGTACTCTGGGATGACACCATGGCGGGAAATTATGACACCCTGAAATGACAACCCCATAGGCTTAGCATTGCAGTGCCAAAAGCGACAAAGTTTTCAGCTTCTATTTTTTTTTCTGATTTCTATCTCTCTTAAATAACATGATCCCCATTAAAAAGTTTTGGTCAAGCATGTGCTACGAAATGTATTCTATCATATATTGTTATATTTTGAAAATAAAAAGTTTTTGGCATGATTTTATGCGCCTTAAAGCACACTGACCCACCCCCAATTCCCTAAACTCTTTCAGAGTTAATAACCCTGTTTACTACATCTATTATTAATGTTCAGTAAATGCAAATCTGCACTGTTTTATATCTATGATCTGTGAAATCTGTGGAGATCAGGCACCGATTCTTTCAAACAAGCATACAAAGTCAAAACTGCAATCTACCGCCTCCAAAATGTTAACGGTGGGGTACACGCACCAACTAAATCCATCGTGTTTCTTAGTCTCTTCAACCTTTGGAAGGTCCTCCGAATCAGGTCTTTCCCTATCTGAAGCTGACCCATGCGTCCACATACACTTTCTCACACCACCTATCCTCCTCGTATCTACAGACAGAAGAAGCCGGTCACCAATTGCCGGACCACGTCTTGATAAGTGACGACGTGCTCCAATATCCGGGTTCTTAAGATGGCGGACAGGGTGTCTTTGAAGTGACGGGACACAAAAGGAAGAAGGCGCGATGCGCGGTGCCAGGCGGCACAAACGACGACGTGGCATCTACTTCCGGTCCGCAGTTGTTGTAGCCGGGGCGTCCTATAACCATGTGATCCAAGATGGTGTCCGTGGTATTGATGACGTAGGTGTAGATCTGTCATTGGTTCCCTATGCAGACCGCCATCTTCAATGGTAGATCTAGACTTTGGAAAAGACCCGTGTCAGGAGGCCGTTTCACCTCGTTCATCAATCAAACCACGGACGTCCGTCTCCGCAACACAGACGTCCGTCTTTGCAAAGACTACGGACCCTAAAACCGATACATGGACCTCTAAAGCAAACCATCGGCTATAGATAAAATAATTACGATAACTTTCTTCACTCCATGTGGTATCTATATACCGGTATAGGGGGAAGGTATTTGTGTTTTTGCCAAGACCTACAATGATAAATATATAGTCTTACAAATAAAAGAAAATTAAGTCAGGATCACTTGCGTCACACTGCCTCTTCTTTGCACGACACATTACTTACATAATACAGTAAATGTTATTTCAAAAGTACATTGAACAGAAAAGATTAAAAGAAAAGTTTAAATTGATTCTCTGACATGTCCGTGATGAGTGTCAGTATCTGCAACGCATGCGTGGTGAGGAGTAAAGATCAGGCCGGAAGTGCTAGATCAATAGCGTGTCTGCCGATAGGTGGCATCACGTCTGCGGGGTCTGGAGGAGCTCATTTAGGGGCGGATTGGGAGATGAAACATGTCCCGAACCTCCTCAAGGTGGCCCACTCTAGGGCGGGGTATGTGCTGGGCACGTGGTGGTCAGGAGTTGAGAAGGTGGTGCGTGGTCTGTGTGGTGTGTGTGACCTCTCCACCTTCACCATCTACCCCAGGCCTGTCCTCTCTATATCTTGTGAGGGACATTTGAGGGACGTTTATAATACATACATGTACGATCTCTTATACTCACTTAATTACTGCAGCAGTATCATCAACATCCTATACTCATCTGTAATTGTACCTGACTCCTCAGCATTTAAACCTTGGAACTTATATTGTGTCTACGTCCTGCTGGGTCATTCATAATCTTCCTCGTGTTGCATAAAGTATTCTCCCCTCAATGTTGCTTTACCTCAGACTCTCTGTGTCTGTATCTCTGTCTGCTTACTTACCTCAGACTCTCTGTGTCTGTATCTCTGTCTGCTTACTTAACTCAGACTCTCTGTGTCTGTATCTCTGTCTGCTTACTTAACTCAGACTCTCTGTGTCTGTATGATGTATCTCTGTCTGCTTACTTACCTCAGACTCTCTGTGTCTGTATCTCTGTCTGCTTACTTAACTCAGACTCTCTGTGTCTGTATCTCTGTCTGCTTACTTACCTCAGACTCTCTGTGTCTGTATCTCTGTCTGCTTACTTACCTCAGACTCTCTGTGTCTGTATCTCTGTCTGCTTACTTACCTCAGACTCTCTGTGTCTGTATCTCTGTCTGCTTACTTACCTCAGACTCTCTGTGTCTGTATCTCTGTCTGCTTACTTACCTCAGACTCTCTGTGTCTGTATCTCTGTCTGCTTACTTAACTCAGACTCTCTGTGTCTGTATCTCTGTCTGCTTACTTACCTCAGACTCTCTGTGTCTGTATCTCTGTCTGCTTACTTAACTCAGACTCTCTGTGTCCGTATCTCTGTCTGCTTACTTAACTCAGACTCTGTGTCTGTATCTCTGTCTGCTTACTTAACTCAGACTCTCTGTGTCTGTATCTCTGTCTGCTTACTTAACTCAGACTCTCTGTGTCCGTATCTCTGTCTGCTTACTTAACTCAGACTCTCTGTGTCTGTATCTCTGTCTGCTTACTTAACTCAGACTCTCTGTGTCTGTATCTCTGTCTGCTTACTTAACTGCCACGCTACCTCTCTGTCACTCTCAGACTGTCTCCCAACCTGCCTGTCCGACGGTCTATACCTGCCTGTTTGCCTGTCACTACTTACTCAGCTGTCACTGTGTCTGTCTGTTTGGTTGTCTACCTGTCTGCCTGTCTGTCTGTCCAACTGCTGAATGGCCTATCTGTCTGACTGACTATACCTGCCTGCCTGCTTGCCCGTCTACCTGCTAACTATGTGTGCAATATCTACATTGGGAAATGTGTTTATTAAACGATCCTGCGCACGTATATATACAATTTCAGTTTTCTTTGGCAAGAGCCTTCAGATTTGGTTTTAGTTGATTGTCTTGATATCACACATACACCAACATAATGCATTTTGAACGTCCCACGCAGCGCTTATGTACTTTGACAACCTATGAAGTTACTCTAGGTATCCTTGTTCCCCCGTCTATTCCCTTTATGGTATGAACCCTCATGAGAGAACACTCTCGACCATGGCGTCTCCTTTCCATGCCGCCACTGACGTCGTTACTGACGTTGTTAGGTGACTCACCCTCAGAGTGGAGGGGCCAATTTGAATAACAAGAAAAGCTTCCCTGGCAGAGAATGGCAGGATTTTCATAATTTCATTTGTTGGGTCCGGGCTGTGCATCTTGTACTCGTCCCAGTGACGGCCGGTGAGAGCAGCTCTCAGAGCAACTCAGGGTAACTCAGGGCAGCTCTTAGAGCGACTTGTGCAATTATTATACCCCCTCCCCCTCCAGATCCCCACTACCTCCTGTAGTAGACTGCAACCGTGGGATAATCGCCAGATGAAACAAAACTTAGTGATAGGATCTGCCAATAATGACGTATGCCGGGTTAGACACTAAGACTTTTGTGTGTTGGCTACCCGGCCCGTAGTACCGTATGAATCATGCACATGCCAGAAAAGATATTTAGGAAAGATAAATAGTTGTTCAAGGCGCTTGGGGACAAATGACATAGGCTGAATTCATCATCAATGAACAGAGCTATTTAGTGCTTCCAGCTTGGTGAGGTCACTACAACCAATCCAAACTTGAAAAACACCTTTTATCAATAGGCAGGAAAACCCAAGTGAGATCACTACACTGCAAAAATGGTATTTAGATTTTAAACATATTAAGGTCTAAATATGTTTTAAAACTAATCATATAGGTTAGTTAGATGTCTCATCGAGTGCACATTTAGGAACTAAACACTTTTCTTCTAAGCATATTTATTTGCTAAACATGTCTAGATGTTTAAGCATTATTGAAAATGAGGTGTTTAGGTTTAAACATCAATACTTTTGATTTGACATTCTCCAAAGAATCACAATCAATTGCTGTGGCATGGTTTCATTTCATAGAATGTCATCAGAATAGAAACAGCAATAGACAATTCGCCTTACACCAGCTTAATTAATGTAAACTAATCAATAAGTTCCATGATAGACACCTATTTCATGGTATTTTGCAAAGGATAAAGCAATGGCCTCCATGTCAAGCTCTTGTACTTTCTCAAGTCTCTCATTCTAATTCACATACATATGTATATATACCTGTAGCTGACTTCTTTTATAGAGGCTTTGCACTTGTATATACCTGCTGATGTCCCCGAGAAAGTAAATAAAAAAAAGATAATCCTTTATTTTCTTAATGCATACATCTGTAAACCTAAAATTCCATCTAATCATTTAGACATCTAAACATAATATTCACATCAGAAGAATTCTAAACCTAAACATCTAGATATCTAAACACTTAAGCTAAGAATATTGTTGCTAAACATGTTTAGGGGGTTTATACGTTTTTGCAGTGTACGGCACATCCCGGACATTTAAATTTAACTCACCAGGGATGGCCGCAGAGAATTGGAGTCACTACAACTACTCCCATCCATCCATCCACCTCCACTCCAGTAAGAATCACTGGTCCTAATCTTAAACAGCGACTTGATCGTTACTTCTTTCATTCAAATCTTTAATCTTAGACAGTCCTATTATAAAGGTTATCTTGTCTATACCTTTCTGAAACCCTGACCCTAGGTTGTTCCATAGAAATACCCCTCTGTGTCCATTCAAGGGTGACTTTGTGATATCCACAATTACGTAAGTTACATAGTTTGAACTTTATCTTCGAGTTTGGAAGAAAGACATTCCCTTCTATCTTCCTGGTCAATCAATCCATCTTTCCAAAGATGCAGTCCACTTTCCAGTTCCCCGTCCTAGGTCCCCTAATGTAAAGGACGACGTCCCCGCCACAGGGTTTGCTCCTAATGTACTGGTGCTTTCTCACTGGCAACCCCTTCACACCAACCCACCCAATTCTGACACCCCCTTGTCCCATACTCGTCCATAGCTTTCATAAAATTTGTTCGGGCAATATTGGAGGGACACGCCAAGCATTTCTGTCGTCCTTGGGAGTGTCAAATATTTGCTTGGTCCTTGTCGCTGTGGCCCTGCCACCCCTTGTACAACCCACGCCCTCCCCTGGGTGCCTGTAAGAGTGTTAGAGAGTGTCAATGAGGGTGGGCCATGTAGCAGGGTGGGTTGGTCGGGATGGCTCAGGGGCGGAGGGCCATGACAGCACATGAACAGCCATCTGGTGAGCATGGACAGTAAATATAATTGGACTGGTAGGTTATGGGGTCAAACCACTCCAGTAAGGTCATATCACTGTCCCGCCTGCTGAAGCCTAGTCAGATTTGGATGTCAGTCCCTCCAAACGAGAATACTAATTAGTGTTGAAGATATGCATCAAATGCAGGATATTTAATGTAAGAGATTTGGCAGGTGGTATACAATTACTGTACACTCTCAGTCCCAATTGTAAATTGGTTATAAATACCACTGTAGTGGGTACAGTACTGACCACATCGGACCATTGGATTTGTACTGACAGCACCTTCCACTGTTTTCCAGAAATGGAAGCAATCTATTGTAAAACCTTTACTGCGGTCTGACAGTGTATGCCTCCTGTTTAAAGAGATTCATGTCTTCAAACGATATCAGGGAGGGCGAAAAAATAAGTTTGCAATACTGGCTGAGGTTTTCAGGTGACTTAATTGCAAGGACCTTAAAGAGGAGGCCTCACGGTTGTTCATTTGACACCCGTCAGGAAAAAGGAGAGGAGATCAAAGAGTGTCATTTGAGTAGAACCAAGCTGTCCAAACTTGTGTTTGGGATAGGGATCATGTGAATTAAGTTAATCAAATTTGACGATTGTTACATTGTGAATAAGGGTTTATAGCCAATAATGGTTTTAAGGTCAGCCCTCTCTCCCCATGGTTTGGGCACCATGTTGTAAGTAGTATAATAGGCACGCATGGTGCTTTGTGGGTAGTGAGGGGGCTCGGGGTCAGCCAGCATCCGGGCACCAGCTGGGGTTGGCTCTCGACATGCAACGCACCGATTAAACGCCGGAAGCGTGATCAGTGCTTCCGGGGCGGTGCCGACAACCCACTGACCAGTATTCCATATGTAGGTACCAACAGCAGTAGGTCCAAATACCAACGAGCTATCATTGGTGCACAGACACGATCAGAGTGTGTGGGTACATGGTGAGTTTGTAGTTGTCAATGCTGTGGCACGTCATATCAAAACACAACCAGCTGATTTCAAAAACTCAAGTTGGCACACATAATACAGACATTGACTATAGATCTTAAAGAAAAAAGCAGCAGGCCACAGCATAAACAATCCGAATTCCGGTAGGCCGCCTTATGATTTGATCCATCGTCTGTTGAATCATGTGACTCGTGAAGAGCCATTAATCTTTAAGTGGGAACCACAGTGTCATCGGCCTACATGTACATACAGACAGCAGTGTCCACGATATATATGTCGCACAATGTCTCAGAGACTATCTCCTCATTAGAAGTGCAGGGGCATCGTCCGGGGCATCGTTTGGTACTCTTCCACCCCGACCTCCCCCCACCCCCATCCTGGTTAACAATTCTTCTGTAATTCTTACTCTGCATTTCCATTAGAAGTGTAAGTACCAACAAGACGAGTGTATCACTGATATCACGGGCCTGACGTGGGTTGTTAGGAAAAGCCGTGATTTGGGGGAGAAGGTACGCAGGCAATATTAGTGAGTGTATAGGATCTATAGGCCCGTCTAAATCAGCAGCTACGCCGCCCGACCTGCCCTAATTAAAGGGTATTGAGGACCACTTTGCAGTCTTCAGGTCGGCGATAACTGTCGGTATGTAGGGTGAGGGGTGGGGTGACATAGTTGAGGAGGAGGGGGGTTAGAGAGGAGGGAAATCAATGAGAGAGTGGAAGGAGACAGGGGTAGACATGGTTGAGGTCATTACAGTAAGGGCTGCTGCCGCCTGCACGTGACTTGAGGGCACGATCGGGCCCCAAGGGCGGATCCAGGATTTTGAAAAGAGGGGGGTATAACCCTGGGAACCTATAGGGCTTAGTATGGACGTCCTGTGTGTCCACCATTTTGAATTTCGCTGGTTGAGGTAAACCCAACTGATAAGACCTATCATGATGGGTATCTTTGTGCCTGGGTAACACCCACTTCCAGGGACATGCTGGTTCCATCCTATCAGCTCTTATCAGTGCCTGTCGCCAAGAACCAGCTCCAGTCCCGCTCACAGTCTATTGGTCCGATGTCGCAGAGCGAAGTCGCAACTGGAGTGCCCTGATATCGCAAGCGCAGCGCTGCGACATATCCCCCAACCCTCCTAGAAATTTTGAAATCTAGACATCAAATGGTGTATTCTAATGCAATTCTAGACCCCAATCTAATAAAGCATTCAGATGTACCATCAGCAGTAAAACAATAATTATCAAAACAGGGAATGGAAATTTTATTAAATTTTGATTGCACAATGGTGTTTGAGGGAAGCTTCGGGCATGTCCCCTAGAAAATTTCAGAAATATAAATATCAAACTCCAAATTTTAAAGCATTTTTGTGTAAACCTGGGGTGGGCAGGTTTTCCATAAAGGGGATGCAAATCTTATGTTGTAATGCTTTGTCCATTGTGAGGTTTTGGGGGATGTACACTCAAGACAAATTTTGAGATTTAGATGTGAAACTCTCTAGTTTAAGGGATTCAACTAGCCTCAGATGGTGTGAATCTAGTATTTTTAGATCTTGTTTAAACTTCAAGTTTAAAGCATTTTGGTGTACCCTCGGGAGTATGTTTATGCACTGGTGGTTAAGGTAGTTTTGGGTCATGAGCATAATCATCAAACTTATATTTAAAGAATTTTGGTATAGGCACGCATTCTCAGCAAAGATTCATTACTTAAAGTATTTGGACACACCCTAAGTGATGAATAAATGGGATATAAATCTGACAGAAAATTATCTTCGGAACCCCACTCCCAATCAGCGATGGAGCATTGGGCCATCCTTGTCCATGCTCGGCCCAATATAATCCTTGCTACCTGGGTTAGTATCCCATGCATAAGGCACACCAAATGCCAAAATGCTCTGTGGTCACTGGTACACATTGGGGATGATTTTTAGTAGATTACCCCTAATCTAATGCAATAGTTCCCTCTGACCCATTCCTATATCACGGCCTATACCACTGGAACTCAACCTATAAGGCTCACCCAGAACGTTATAAGCTATGCCTTCCTATAGGCCTAAGCTAAGCATTATCTATATGTATGATATGACAGTGCTTTTTTTTCGGATTGGCACGCATTAGAAAATTTTGAGAAATTTTTACATATTTTAGAGACTGTTGAGTCATAAATTGTACAATTTGCAAATAATAAAAACTATATCAAAGAGGGATAGAGGTCATAAATGGGGACATACAAAGTGGACATCTTGGGTGGGCCCAAAAGGGGGGGTTCCACTTTGGGGACCCGTATTTGGACATGTTATGGGTGAACCAAAAGGGTGGGGTTCTGACCCCCAGGACACCCCATCTGGATCCGCCCCTGTGACTCGGATCGCAGATTCACGTGACCTCTCGCCGCCCGGCGGTTGGTATTAACTCCAGGCGGGATCCATTCACCCTCCTCTCTCTGCTCCAGACCCGGCTCTACCTCACCCCTGCCATTATCGTCGTCGCTGCTATTGTTGCAGGCTCAGTCGCGCTCTCCTTGTTGCTATTATCGACACCAGGCATGACAACATCCGGCTGCGTATTGCCTCTGCTACTTCCGGTTGTGGCGCTGTACTATCCCGAAAGTCGGACCATTCCAGAAGTCAGCTGGAATTTTCAAATAATAAATATAAATTTTAACCTTTTCATAATTCTACGGCATAGGGACAGTACCATTAGGGTTGTTGTCCTTTCAAATTCTGTAAGAAGAGAGGGATGTTATCATGGTTTTTATGTTTTCAAAAAATTATTTATTTTCATTTATGTTTGTGGCCCATGAACGTTAATAGGCTTAAAGATGGATTGGGCATACGCAGCCAACTTCTGGGATGCGCCAACTTCTGGGATACGACAGCGCCATTTAAAAGAAGCCTTACCTCTAATGGAACTAATGCAGGCGATAATAGGGGTACTAATATGAGCAGATCGGGTCGCGCGCCCATTGGTCAGTTCGCATCACGTGATCCTGCCTGCTATCGCCCTGACCCCCTGTGGCGATTTGGCACAGTGCCGGGCGTCGATGAGGTTCACAGGTCGGCCAGTAGGGGTCACGGGCATCCGATCAACCCTACTGCGAAGGACAGGAAGCTGGCTGCAGACGCGCCCATTATAATCGACGCTGGGCCCTGCGGTCGTTGTCGGTCGAGGCCAGGGTGCAGAGAATGCCGCCTGGTGAGCATTGAGGCCACTAGATAGTCTGCTAGGGGTCAATGTGTGATCCCACGAGATGTTGGGAGAATCGATGGGGTGGTGTGACATCAGAAGGGCTGATCACAGGAGGTTGGTAGGGATCGGCTTGGTGACCATTGACATCCCAGCCAACATATGTCTGACAGAGAAGTCTATGGGGCTGGGGGAGATATAACTTGTGTGATACTCATGAATAGACCTTGGCATCGGGGTTGCAACTTGAAAGAAGTTGACACTAATTTGGAGTCATATTTAATAAATAAATAAATAATAATAGAAATGATAATAATAGAAATAATAATAATAATAGAAATAATAATAATAATAGAAATAATAATAATAGAAATAATGATAATAGAAATAATGATAATAGAAATAATGATAATAATAATAATAATAATAATAATAATAATAATAATAATAATAATAATAATAATAATAATAATAATAATAATGATGATGATGATGATGATGATAGCACAGTGGGAGAGTTAATTTGGTAGTAAAAATCTTGTCATCCCATGAAAGAAAAATTTCCTTTGGACCGTGTAGGTCCTAACGGCGCTCTGCCACTTGTTATGACTGTTAGTGAAATCATATGCTTTTTTTCATATAGAAACACATCAATTTAAACCATATGATGAAGTCAAGATCTACATACATGTAGACTTCAATAGTTCAGACATATTAAAAGCTGCCAGGCACAGCCAAGACAAAAAAGAAACAAGCAAAAGAACCAAAGAATATCAAATAAAGTAAACTTCCCTTTTCAGTTCTACTACAGGGCTCAATTTAATCATCCTGCTCACACGCAGGGTAGACAAGGATAGGCGGGCATCCATTTTAGTCTCACAGTTCGGACATCACCGGATCCGAAACGCTTCATCCGGGTGACGTGTCCAGGCGGAAGTGGGACATCGGGCAGGAAGTGGAATGCGAGTGTTTCCGCCTGAGTCGCTGCGCCATTTATGGAGCTGCTGGGGCGAGGGGTGCGTCTTTCTGTGAGCCACGAAGCGTGAGAGTCCCACAGGCGCCCCTATACCCGTTAGACACACCTCACAGCCTTTTTTTCTTACACCAGCCACAGCGGCCATTTGTATTCGCTACCGTGGCCAGGCTCTGAACCCCAACCCGACACCTCTCCGCTCTTCACCGCGGTAGGATAGGCGTGGACCGAGGCTGTACGGTGGCAGGCGTGAAGTCTGCCACATCCGGTCATACGTAGCGCCTGTGACAGGGAACCAGTGGACGTCTGTTTCCGGCAATCGGTGGTGGTGGAGGCTAGCTTTTGAAAAGAAAGGGGGTGAGTAGGTCACATTCTAAATCGCTGCAACTGAAGTTGGAGAGATTGAATGAACACGTTCCTTGGTAGATGAATGAGTACTTTACAGACCAATTGTGCCCCTTGTCCTGGCCAGCCAATATTCTCCATAAAATGGAGTCAACACAAAAAAAGCCATCTCAAGTGCCAAACACAAAATGGCCCACACTCTGATGTTACCCACAATGGGGTGTGCCGTATTTATGTAATCAATAATCAAAAAGAGTTTTGGTCATTAGTTTTTAAAATGGGAGACACTAGATAGAGTCTGGAGATTTTGGCAGGGATCACTTTGAAAGTGGTTATCTATGTTGGAGCCAGACTAGGTTCCAATGGAGTTTATTGTACGGACTGACAGTGGGGTTTACTGAGCTGACAGTTTGAAAACATCGTACCGCAATAGATGAATATTATGTCAGAAGAATACAATCATTCCCTCCCCTCAAAAAAAATTATTAAATGGAGATCATCTATAATACACATACCCAATAGCACTTTGCCACCATATCATAGTAGAATTATCAGTTTGAATCACATGCGAGAACTAAATTAGTAAAGGCAGATAGGTGGTGGATAGAGAGAAAAGTGTGTGGCACTTATTGCTGCCCTCTGTTGGTTATTGAGTTAACTATTTTCTGCTTCAGTTCATGATTAAATCATTTTGTACATAAATCACAACAGGAATTTCTATATGAGGCCATTGTGAATTATAAGAATAAATTACACATGTTAGATAATTTTTGTGAGTCCAAATGAACACTGCATGGGCTGTGTGGTGTTGAGGTGGCAGGTTGGTCACCTGAGTGTTCGTTAGACAGGTCATTTTCTATAAGATACTTACCCAAATGTATTTGCATAGGGGAGGAGATTGAACTTGAAGCAATAATGATTCAGATCAACTTGCCAGATTAAAATCTCACATCCTGCAAAGAACCGCTCAATGAGATATTTTGACATTGTATTCCCCAGGGTGTCACTGTCCGTATTACTTTGCACTTTTATTCCAAGGTTAGGCCTATATCATTGACTTACTTTGCCAGGACATGGTTAAGGCTTGTTTACATTGCCATCTTTGCTCTAAAAGGTCCATGTCACATGTTGATTTTAAGAAAAGGCCATGTCATATGTCACTAACTATTCACTTCCCCACGTCCCTATCATTAAGCACCATGTCACATGTCAACTTTAAGGAAAGGCCATGTCACCTTGTTGATTCTAATGGTCTAGACCCATAGCAATCAAATCTAAAAAAAATGTCAACCATTCTGGCAAGTAACTTAGAGAAAATGACCCATGAGTGATCTGCAGCTAGCCATGTGCTTTGAGGACCGCAGTAAGGTAAACACAGAGGTGAGTAGGGACTTTAACTGACAGGGGAGACTGGGGATTTGGGACTGACATACCCTGTGCTACTATTAGAAGGTGCACAGAGACTCTTCCTCGAAGTTCACGCCCATGGTTTAAATTCAGGCACTCTAGTAGCATCTCTACAACAGAAATGATGTTATCACTTGATTACAAAATGAACATTGTATGTCATTTTAGAGATTAAAACTATTTTGATGTCTTTCCTATTTGTGGAGAATTCTGTTCATTGCTATTCATTGTGATGATTGAGATCTCAACATACTAAACTAAAACAGAATCAATTATGTGTTATAGTAGTAGTTCAGAACTCCCAGATAAGCCTGCCTTGTCCAAACCCACTGGCGGTCCAAGTTGACTAAATCAATTTCAAATTAATCTGCACCTAATTCACACTTTAAAACCAATCTGTACCCACGTTGACCAACAAACCCAGTATATAACACGTGCCAAATAACACTGACCATAACCAATGGACTCAAGAGACAAGTCAGTTTGACCATTTAGTGCCTCTCGATATGCCCGGGCCAATATATGGCCCTACCTAAATATATACCCAGAATGTGCAAAACTAAAACCAATTACTGAAGTCTATCAGAATCAGCAAAATCATGCTACAACCTCCTCTACCATCGCTAAAGATATGTACAACGACTCTATCTTATATACCAGCCCCCTGTTGCCGGCCATTCCTAGCATGGTTGAGCATTGAATCAAAACTCAGTGATAGCCAGCCCCTCCCCATCCTAGTCCCGAGTTATCTCTCCGCCTGGTTTGTGAATGACTTTGGGAATAATGGTATCAGATTAGCCATAACCTCCCCCCCCACACACACACATGCACCTCTCACAAACATCTTTGGCTGATATATGGTTTGCTTCCCCTATTTCATATGTTTTAGCCTTGCAGACCTTTCCTCGTTGGTAGCTCTTTGTGATATATTGAAATGTTTTCAGGACATAACAATTAACTGTTATCACCGTCCCTTGAGTGATATAGAGATTTACATACATATATGTACATACATCTCCTTTCTCCAATTTTGAAACTGCTTGCTATGCCCTAGAACGTCTAGGATGACTGCAACATATAAAGAGACAACAGTAGTATATAGGGGTAAACTCAGCGCATAGGAACAGCTACTGAAATCGATTTGACCTACTTACGAACAGGAAGTAACCTTTTGACCTCGACTTTGTGCATGCGCAGGTTAAATTTAAAATGGCGGACAGCGAAACATTTGACTTATATTGTCATCGACTTTGCGCATATGCAGAGATAGGCTAAATTCAACATGGCAGACAAATGTTAGGGAGCATTCATTATTTATAACAGGGGGGTAGGTAGGTAGGTAGGGGTAGGTAGGAGTAGGTAGGGTAGGTAGGTTTATATAGGGTGTGTGCGTGTTATACACGCGCCTGTGTGTCCTTTTTTCCCCCCACAAAATACTTAAGGGGTGCCCCCCACCCCATAGTTTACCCTACCCTACCCTACCTTACCTTACCTACCTACCTCCAACCACAACGTTACAAAAATAAATGACCCTATCAAAATGTTCCAATTAACCTATTTACATGCTGCACCCTACCATAGCATGCGTACCCTTATTATAACATTTTCCCCCCCTACCACCACCACCACCGTGTACCCATTGCTGCTCACTGGTTCGTGGATGAATAACAAACAATTTATGTAGGGTAGGGTATGGGGTGAGGGACACCGCAGTAACGACGCATGCAATGACTGACACCCCTATTAATAGGGACAACATGGAGAAGAAAAAAGGTTAATATAGATGTTAATACACTCAAGCATGAAGAGTTAAATGTCAAATGAGTACATCGTTCGACAAATTTCCACTTTTTACACACAAGATTTCCCTTATTTTAGCAAAAATGTTACAAAAATCTTACAAATTTACCTAAATGTTACAAAAATTCTACTTTTTACACACAAGATTTCACCTTGAAACATGGTTTTAACCTATGTATTTCTTTCACAAAATGAAAGAAATGTAACATTTTACCAAAATGTTACAAAATTTACGTAAAATTTTAAAAATCTACCAAAATGTAATGCAAAGTAAGTCAAAATGAAATTTTACAAAAAATGTATGTCGTGAAGGTAATCACAAAAAAAAACACACGAGTTAGTTATAATTGAAATTGTTGAATTTTATTGGTTTCATTCACATCTAGATGATGGAGGGAATAGTTCATTGTAGGCAACGTTTCAATACTATTCAAGTATCTTCATCAGGCAAAAAATGTTACTTTACACACAAGATTTTGCTGCATGCAACAGAAAAAAGAGAAAAGATACACAGGTTTTTTGATATACTGATAACTTAATCCCTGTTTGTTCTGCGAATAAGCACTGACTTGATGGTTTACCACTTTGAACCCTTTTGTTGGTCACCATAGCGCTTTTTTTGGTTTGCAAAACCTTTTTGCAGTCTTCAGCTGTTAATTCGTTTTGTTTTTGAATTACTCCTCTGTAGCTCATTTTTTAGGGGTAAAATTTAACGACAGGCATTAATCCTGGAACACTAGTATCCTCAAAAGTGGCATTGTCTTTTCATCCTTTCCTTGTTGTGTTCTATATGTGACATTGTGTTACACTTTTTGGATGATTATACCGTGTTCCTGGTAAAGTAGGTAAATAAATTAATCCTAATGTGAGTGCGCAGTGTAGAAGCCTACAGGTTCAATTGGAACTAACTTTTGCTAAATTTTTGAAGGGATTTCCACCAATTTACAGTGAAGTAGTTTAAAAAGTACATGCAAATAAAGTTCCAAGGGTCTGTATATTGTATCCTTGATGTTAAATCCTGGATTAAGTACAAGGTAGTAGATACAGTATATGTATGGTCAGAGAGCTTGCTGTATAGAGTGGAAAGTCAGTAATGAGAAGAGCTCGGTGTATAGAGTGGAGAGTCAGTGTGAGAAGAGCTTCCAGGAAACGACACGCTTTGATTAAAGGCAGGTTTGGTCACATGGTAAACAAAAGCCATGTGACTGGTCATGTCACAAAGAATGTGTATAGTGGAGCATTACTAGACCAACAGATGTGTTTGCATTCAGTGTGTGGAAGCGTGGGTAGTTAAGGCTGAAAAACAGAAGATTGATATTAGTACATATGTAGCAAGTAGAGCCTTGGTTGTAGCCGGAACTGATGGGGGAATAGCCACTCATTATGTTTAGGAGTGGACCCCCAGGAGCAGATGATGAGGCTGTAAACGGGGCCAAGGGCGGGGGAACCAGCAAGGATGGTCCTTAGCAATGGTGCAGTGGAGGATGTTGACAGCTGACCGGAAGCATTGGTGACCAGAGGTGTGTAGACAGTAGTTGGTGTCAATGACAGGGCAGGAGCCATCATAAAAGAAGTAGAGAAGGCTTGGCTGGGATTAGCCCCAATTGAAAGCGCTACATGAGAAGGGCCCGGCTAAGGTGATGGAACGCGCTGGATACAGGGTGAGTGCCACCGTGGCTACCCCTGTGGTGCACCTTGGGTAAAAACTGGAAGACACAATGGTTGGGGCACTGCTGGACATTTGATATAAGCCGAGCCCATGAGACCGAGCAGTGCATAGGGTATTGCGAATTCCGGTACCGGCGTTATCATAGTCTCCATAATATAGGCGCACCTGTAGGGCGGTGTTGGCGGTATAGCCACAGTACTGGATCAGTGCAGCATGGACAGTGCTAAGGTTGGGTTGGACGGCAGGGGTCCAACATGGACGATTCTCCCAGGTATAGTGTGGGTGTCATTGTAGCAGGGTGATCCCAGGTCTTGGGGCACAACCAGGTAGAGTTGCCCAGGGGGCAAATTGTCAATGGCAAAGCAATGACACAACCACAGGAAGGCACCACTAGGTAGTCCAACATTTTCAACCTGCTGAGGAGCTTTAAATGAAGCGGGAATTAGTAAAGAGTGGGATAAAAGAAATAAAAGGTTATATCTAAACGACCTTTGGTGAAATGGACACCAGAACATGTTAATGTTGAATAAAAAGCTCTATAAAATCCTGGTGCCAACGATCTAAGTGACAGCTCAGGCGATAATTAACCAACAGATTGAGACATTGAGATAAATGTTAATGCTGATTCTGATAGTAAAGAGGTGATAACTATCCTGAGAGGGGCCAGCTGTATATGTGAGCATGGAAACCAGGCACAAGTATAGGAGGGCCAAAGTCTCCAATGGCACCAGATGGCTATGGGGGAAATGGCAGGTTCAGAACCGTCACATGCATCATTGATATTAAGGATAGGATTGATTTAGGGGTAGTAATGAAGCCAGGAAGAATTATTAGTATAGCAGATTCAGATCATGTGTCCCAGGAGTGTCCCAGTATTAGAACTAAACCAAAAATGTTATCCCCCCACAAAGTGTCAGCATGTATAATGAATGCATACAAACAATTAATGCCTTAACTGAACAATCTTCAGTTGTATACTCCGGGATATGCGAGATAATAAAACTTTATGAAGAATGATTGGACCCGGCTAACCAGGAAATGATAAGAGTACGGCAGACAATCATGCGTGACACACTAGAGTTGATACCGGTCAAAAACAAGATTACTAGACCAGAGAGAACAGGCATTCCAGTACTTAATGTTTTCTCAAAATTTACCTACCACATATTTGAAATTGCTAGGACAAAAAATGTAGAGGCAGTTGGAGAAAAAAATTAACATCATGAAGGGGACACAGGGGAAAATTTATAAAATGCTAAGAGAGCTCGCCACAAAGGGGGATGAAAATTTCAAGATAGTGCAGATTGAGCTGGATAAAGCCCTACAACAAGGGATGGTATTGTTCACAGCATAGGCGGAAATATTAAAATTCCAGGGGTATCTAGAAGACTGTATCATCTTTCTTTTTTCCCTTTTTCCTTTTTTCCTTTTTTTTTTAACTTTTTTCATGAATGAGATACAAAGAACAGCTAAACTGGTTGGGGAAGGAAGAGAAGCTATTAAACACAAACTTTCAGCAAGACTTATCGCACCAAAAAACATTCAAAAGATGGTGGAACAAGCCCTATACCTAAGTAAGAATTACCCAAAATACTCAGTGAGCCAGATTACTATTATGAGAATGCCATAGTTACATGCTACAAGGATAGAGGAAAAACCTATTTAAATATCCCAGTGATGAATGGTGAACACATTTTCAGTGTATATCAGGTGGCGACTTTCCCAGTACCAATTAGAATTAAGGGCAAACAGAGAGATGGTACCATGATAGCTGGATTACCAAATGAAATCGCTATATCCAGGTCAGGGACATATTACATCACCACACCAGTGGTCCCATGGTCAAGCTGCATTAGAAAAACCATAGCAATTTTGTCCGAATGTGCCCCACATGCGAAAAGTGAACGAAAAATTGTGTATAGCTGCACTCATCAGGAACGACCAGTCAACAATCCAGACACTATGTGACATACAATATGTGGTACGTCCCATTTTTCCGTCAATGGCAATGGCAATGGGAGATAACAAGGTGTTAATCACGGGACTAGAAGTAGAGGGACAAATCATCACCATCCATCACTGCAGTGTAATAGAAGTGGGGTGTGATTGTGGCTTTCTCACGGCAGGTTCCTGGATGCCGTATAGTCTAAAAGGGTGTGCGAAAAAGGTATTAAAAACCAAGGTCCATTTCTCAACAAATGAACTGTTGAAAATGGGAAAGTTACATCATGAATGGGTGGCGGCAATGATTAACGGCAGGGAAGTGGCGACACTTAAACAGGTTTTAGCTGCCAGCCAACATTAGGGACGTATAAGAGCAAAAAGCACTGGAAACTAACAACACGGTGAAGGTGAAAATGGCATTATTGTGTGAAGGGATGGAAGATGATCTCCTAACTCTAGAGGATAGGTTAGGACAGTTTCAGCTGCAATCATTGGCTCGCATGTCAGCTGGCAAGTATGTAGGGTGCCTCATACTGATACTATTGGTATACTTAGGATGCAAGAGGCAACAGACCATAGCCGCAGCAGTTATAACCGTCTTCAGGAAAACCAGAGCTGATACATTATGGGAGGACTTGCCAGGACCTAAGTCACCCCAGTGCCCGGATGAGGGTAGCTCTAAGGACTCTACAATAACCGGGTTGGTTGTTATAGTGGTAGTATTAATACTAGTAACCATATACCTGATTAGGAAGGTCAGACAAATGAAGAGGAAGAGACTACCGGATGGAATATACTTGGAGTTATCATCAGACTCCATGAACGAAGTAATCCATCTGGACACCTACAGCGTCCCTGTTGACCATGTCTTTCAAAGGTCTATAAGGGAGCCGCTGGTCAAGGAAGTGGCAGTATCAATAACATGACAGGGACACATGGCCCAAGTGATATGGGGGCAAACGCTATACTCAACAGAACATGTTTCGGGAGAACTGGCTATACCAGTGAGCCTACCAGACTCTATCAAGGTATC
Source organism: Acholoe squamosa (assembly GCA_949317995.1). Lineage (NCBI taxonomy): Eukaryota > Metazoa > Annelida > Polychaeta > Phyllodocida > Polynoidae > Acholoe > Acholoe squamosa. Next base: position 47,655,622 of record OX439037.1, read on the forward strand.
CAGAACTACGGTGTGGGAGTTGGATAGGATAAATGGAGTAGTAATAGCCAGACTGTTGAGGTACTTGGGAGGTCCACTTGCTGGATACTGCAGGGGCACACTTTAGGACAATGCAGCAGATTGGTAGACCATTTGGCAGTGCAGCTGCCACAATACAGACAGGGCCACTGCCTAAAGTGCCAGCGATAATTCAGAGATATATACTGAAGTGGCAGATTGGTGATTAGTGATATTGCCTGAGTAATTACAACCACTGAGTAGGGTGCTAAGGATACGACAAGCGGCACCAGTGGGCTGCTAACATTGCTTGGGAAAATTATGAAACACTAAGTGGGGTGCTAGGGATACATCAAGCACCACCAGTGGCAGGTGGTAGAAATATGTGTGGATGCAGTAACTGTAAATGATGCTGGCAACCTCTCAGGTTAAGATGCAGTGTAACTGAAACCCAACATGGAGGCAGAAATGTAGAAAGACATTAAATCTGGACAAATAACACATGAGAAATTACGAACAATGATATAGAAAAAACGATATACACTTAGTAATAGTTTAGATATAAAGGTGAAGGTAGGGTGAATACTATGACATGACATGACAACCATACAGTGGGGCTAAATGTCCACCTAAGAAGGAGTGCTATAGTGAGTATGGGTTATAATACCCTTGGAACACTGAATGAAGTGGACATATTATGAACCAGAAGATCATAGCATTTATACACCTGCTGCAAATAAGGATGATAACCAACCATGGCGGTAGGTGGTATGACTCTGTCTGGCCAGGGGGCACTAAACATTATGTTAACTCCATACCTCACAAGGGAGGCTGTGTGGAACCATCATAAAGAGCATATTAGATAAGCATTTTGACAGATTTAGATAGAGATATACTGTAAACTATAGATATTGATAAAATACTACCAGATAGAGTGTAGCCATTGATATTGGATGTGAGCATTACAGTGGGGTGGTATTTTAACCGCATTTATACAGTGGGGTATTGGTAGCTGCTTTTTTGTATTTCCGCTGATGACATGGGTAGAAAGGATTGGACCATTACACCTTCAATATGGTAACACAGTAGAAAGGAGGGGTAAAAAATCTTTGTAAAATTTTACTTTTTTACATACAAGATGTTGCTCTGTACAACAGACAGAATACTTGTTAAAACACAGCTTTAACCTATGTATTTACAAAATAAAAAGAAAAAATGTAACATATAGCACATGTCCATGTCTGATTTTTTTTTCAGTGGATAAACAGCGGTAGACATAGTCTTAACTTTGCGTTGGATAAGGAGTGGTCACCTTAAATGTACCATAGAGTCCAGTATGAAGTTAATGCCATGGAGTTAACATAGGGTTTGAATATCCAGTGGGGACCATCGACTTAACATTGTAGTGAAAGAATATTATGATAGGGGGTAAAATTCAACGACTGGCTTTAACTGGAACACAGGTACCAATGGGAGTGTTGCTGCTGCTGATGTCTTTGAGCCTAGAGGATGTAGCACAGATGGTCGTGAACAGAGTGTAACATGTAAACAGCATGTAAACTGCTAATTTGTACATGGTGATACGGGTCTGTTTATTTTTTAATGCTGTGGTGGAGAGAATGTTATGTTAAGTAACTCCTTTCTTTGATCTTGGAACATATGCCACAGGTGGCGTGACAGTGTTTACCATGTTGATAGGGTCATTTATTTTTTTACGTTGTGGAATGTTATGATGTATTGTGGCGTCGTAAATGTACCAGTTCAACAACTGGTGCTCATGAGTTACAATCATCAAAGCGTTATAGTGTATCATCTTAATGCATAGAAACTATAGTGTAGCATGCGCGATGAAAAGAATAACTAAATTTATTTTTTGCATCTGAAAAAATAGACGGTATGGTAAAGAGAGTGTTATCATGAGTGAGTGAAAGCCAACACATTTACTCCTGGTCAGAGTTGGTTGAGGGGAGGGGAAAAAAGAGGGGTTGTGGGACCAGTGTCTAGTGGTTGTTGTTGTTGTTGTGGGGGTTGTGGTGAATGTTATGATGAGTGGGACTAGAGGTAAGGATGAAATCCACACTTGTCTTTTGATCCTGGAGGACAGATGGCAATGGCAGTGGTGTAGCATGCAAACAGTGTGGGGTGTAAACTACTAGTTTTCAAAATGTTGATAGGAACATTTTCTAATTGTGTGCCATGTAAAATGATGTTTAGTGACAAGGACATTTTCTTTTTTCAAAAAATTATGAGCGAAAAAAATGTAAATTTAACCTGCAGAAAAGTTCTTTACAGTGACATGGAAAATAGCAAGCGTTGTTTTTATCAACGCTTCTACCAAAGTGGGATCAATAAAAGCTGAATTTCCATCCTTTTGACTTTCTTTTAGAAACAAAGTTTTCTACCTTTCGTGCGTGAAAGAGATTGAGGACGTGCAGGGTATGGCGTAACGTTTTATAATGCGCATTACAACATTATGAGTAAGCTCAATCCCTGCTACCTGATCAGTTTTTTTTATGGATGGACAAAAGGAATGTTGTTATGAAGGTAACACTCTCTAAAATTTAAATTGGGAGGAATAAATGCGTCTGAGAATGATGTTCAGGACTATACCGCCACAGTTGAAACAGCTTACCTTGTTCTACACCACCCCTTATGTCTGAAAAAAACCTCTGTTTCTCTTTTGTGAGAAGCGGATAAGCTCAGAGGTAGTGAAGCAAAAGTCATGATCAGCTGAGCAGTGAGTGAACCTTGCACCATCAATGCTCACAGTGGCAACTTAGTGGTCAGTTTCAGTAGGGGTAATACATACTGGGGAAAAGGACCTAACTAAGATTTAAAGGTAAACTAGGCTAAAGTAGGTAGGTAGGTAAAATAGGGTAGGGTGAGTAAAGGAGGAAGCAGGGAGTAAGGTCATCAACTTGTTGATGAAGTTTAAATAAGTGACATAACCTAACTGCAACCCCTCCCCTCTCTGGGGTGGAGGGCAGGGGAAAGGGCAAAACCTGGGTGCAGGGGGTGCACTCTCACACTGCCCACTCACTCACTCAGTGTCCAGCGTGCGTCGGCTGCAGCAGAAGCAACCTTGAGGAGCTCACCTCACCATGAGTCAGCAAGGGGATAATAACCAAGATGGGGAGCAAGCCCCCTTCAATTTCACTGATTGGGGGAAAGAAGTTGGTCTTAAGAAGTCCATGGAGTTACTGAGAAAGCAAGACCTTGATTCTGAGCAGGTTTTGACTACACTCCTGCCTGCTGATGTAGCAGCCCTGGACATAACTTTAGGACAGTCAATGCTCCTCAAGTGTGCACTGGGACAACTGGGTAACATCCACTTCACTGAAGATACTAGTGGGTTAACAGCCAGGGACTCACTGTGCCTGAAAATGGACAGGACATTAAGTATTTTGTGGGGGGGGGGGAGAAAGGCCACACACCCTATATAACCCTACCTACCCTACCTACTCCTACCTACCTATCTACCTACCTACCTACCTACCTAATAATGTTAATAATGAATGCTCCCTAACATTTGTCCGCCATTTTGAATTTAGCTATCTCTGCGCATGTGCAAAGTCGATGACAACGTAAGTCAAATGTTTCGCTGTCTGCCATTTTGAATTTAACCTGCCCATGAGCAAAGTCAAGGTCAAAAGGTCACTTCTGGTTCGTAAGTAGATCAAATCGATTTCAGTAGCTGTTCCTATGCGCTGAGTTTACCCCTATATACTACTGACAACATATCTGGTGTTTAAATGGATCTGCTGTACATATCGATATTTTATATACGCCCCACAAACATCTTCTTTCACCCCTCTCCTGCTCACTACGTGGCATCACCCACCTTGTCGTGGTTGTGGGTCAGGTCAAGGTCAATAATAGTCAAACCCTGCAGGGTGGGGGAATAAGAAAAGTACAGCCTGAGGGTGGGGAGGAGAGGGGATTGAAAACTAGGTCTGTGTTAATTGAGGCTACTCAGGGTCAGTCCAGGCTGGGTCTTCACGCCTGATTACCTCGTTTAGTTCCCTGTGACTGTTTGTTCCCCCAGAACAGGCAGACATCGGAGTCAACCATGTCCGCTTCATGCTGTCAACGAGTTCCTTTCGGGGTTCCTTTCATGCCCTTAGGTTTGCAAGATCAGGCACCTGTGACCTGAAGATTTCTTGATCTCCGCCCTGTTTCCCGCCTGTTTCCTTCCCATCTAAAAGGTCGGTCACTACATTTCTCCTTAAGCCTCCCCTCCCCCCTTTTGACGCTGATAGTTTGCGCCGGTCGACGCCGACGTCAGCGCGGCCTCGTGCCTAGACTACATAACATCACCGGAAGTCGGGATGACATCGTCGCCGCCTCTGCTGTCCCCCAGTGCCTCACGCTTGGGAGGACTCGGGGAAAGAAGATGCGGCGACCCTGAGCATTTTCTGTAGAGGCATTCCCCTTTGAGGAATTCCTTTTAGGTGGGTGAAAGCCCCCCCCCCCCCCCAACACACACTCCCTCCTAATCCCTTCTATCCACTGTCCCAACCCCCTCGTTGCCGCCTCCTTTAAAGTCGCATTCCTTCAAGGACCAGCAGCGAGCTCAGGCTGCTTTCTTATTTATCTCCTGTAGAGTTGGAGAGCCTCGCTTGCCGCGCGCTCACAGAGAAAGTGCTTTACGCTCGACTTGACACCACGGCCGTCTCCAGGCTGCCATTGTCCAGCACGCGCCGGAGACTGTTTTCAAATATATCGGCGCGCCATGATTGTGTCGATGGAGCGGAACAACTCGGCTATTTACCCATTCATTACCGTCGGTTTGCCTCCTCTCCGCCCGCCGCCTCGCCGTCCCTGCCTGCTGCTAATAGCTCCCATCGTCCTCGTCGCGGCCTCAGGGACGAGCTGCCCGAAAGGCTTTGGCGCTGCAAAGACGCAGCGAGAATGACGCGTACACCATGCTGTGGCGGACGTAGCAGTACGTCGCGATTTGCAGTGCTTTTTAAGAAGCGTTCCCATTGGTCGTTACCACAGCAAGGACGCCACCGCTAATGGCAGAACCGCTTTGTTGTCGGACAACAAGTTAGTTCTGATGGCGGACACTTTCTGAGCACCCTGTTAAAACCATCCTAAAGCAGTATTATAGAGTCACTTGTCCTCATATAGAATATATGACAAAACGACTCCCTGGGCGCTTCTGGGCCATTTGGAGCACTGGTATATTGAGCCTCATAAACAATCTGGCTGGCTGAGTTATGTGTGGATTGCCCCTTGATGGCGGTAGTACACGTGCGTTTGCAGTTGTCATCATAGGAGCTGCTCCTGTCTTACATTCAACTCTATTGTGAGCTGCTCAATACCATATAAAAGTTGGTACACTGCCTACACACGGATACTTACAGTAGTTCAGTTCAGAATGTCACAAATGTGCCGAATCAGCTGTTATAACTCAGGGTAGGGGAAAGGGTTTTCGCTGGGCAGGGTGACGAAATCGTGGACAAGAACTTGATATCCAAAATAAATCATCTGTAAGGAACCCTTTCATCTTCTGAATATATTTTCTTTGCTACTGTAGAAACTAGTATGATTGTCGGTAACTTAGGCACCATGGAGGATGGGCCCCCCATGGTGCGGCGTTGGTGGTCAAGGTGTGATGTACCATACATAGTCTGTTTGTGTCACTAGGCTACGTATTATTTATACATTTAAAACTGTAACTAGCGGTACATAGCATTGGGTGCATAAGCCTATATCTGTATCAACCAGCACCAATGTGTGGGAACCACTAACTACCTCACAGACACCTCATGCTGCTCATCGTTCACAGATCTACAGAATTGGGCTCAAGACCATGCAGACAGACGGAGCTCACTGCCTCGTGGGGCGCCAGTGTCGGATCCAGGATTTTGAAAGGGGGGCGCCCCTCATTTAGCCCCTAATTTTGGCTAAATTCTAGGGTAAAAAAAGTTAGGTAAACTCTTAAGTACTGGAAAAAAAGGGGGGGGGTGCGCGCCCCCGCGCCCCCCTCTAAATCCGCCACTGGGCGTTGTGCCTGCCACATGACACACTGGCTCCGGTCGGGCCGGGAAAAATAGAAAAGGTCAAGGTCGCAGTGTGTCAGTAGAGAAAAACGCGGATTATGATTGATGTTGGCGGGTATGGTGGTGGCGGTCGGGGCGGCGATGTGACGTGATTTAACATGACTCGCGCACTAAGCCTATTACCGACCGCCGTCACACACACGTCTGAGGCTCCCATAGTTTCTGGTGATTCGGTTGGGTTCGGGTCGGTCTGGGTGAGCAAGTCTTAGGGGTCGAAATCACGTGATGACCAAGGTCGGCGCTATAAAAGCAGAATAATTCCAGCATAAAATGTCGAATTGGAATAAGGACAGCGTCTCAATTATTTGTTTATTACTACCAGTGCTTGTTTTTTTTTTAACTTTTATTCCACACAAATAGAATGATACAGCTGTCAGATATAAATGAACCTTTACGAATTAAGAACGAGTCACACGTTCTCTCTTGAGTATTAACTAGGCAGGATGCAAATATGTAATGCTATAAGTTAGTGATATTGTTTTAGAAGCTCACCTGCGTTGTAGAAGTATATGACACACAAACTATCTGTAAATGTAATGATAAAACACTGAGAGATAAAGCATGATTTTCCCAAAGAATATACTAGTATAGTGCACCAAGTATAATGCACTGTGGCATGTGCCCTATATGATAAAGTTGACACCTTAGATCCTACGGTAACGGTGTGCCGAAAGATATAGGGCACCAAGTTAAATTAGAGCTGATGCAACATGTAATCAGTGATATTTGGGAAAGCCTACAAACCTTTTTTTAAATGCTGGTATTGGGAGTTCATCACAAAACCAACTGGACATCACCCCAAACACTTGTTGTTGTTTTTTTCTTCAGATGAGACGATAGCTGAGTTTATTCTCAGTTCTTTTTATATTTACACCAAACGCACGATTGCAATGTCTGATGACGTTGTCCAACCCAATTCCGATATAGCGGGTTACAGTATTGACCAATGAGAAAATTCCTTTCATTCAGTGCAGACTTTTTAGGGTGCATTACATAATACCTGGTACCCATCATGCTGGCTGTCATAAGTCCTTAGTCCCAAGGTATCAACTCAAGCAGGAGTCAGCCCCTCGATCTGCTCAGACGATTCGTAGCAGCAAATCACAGACGACTGAATTGACTCAACAAACGCATAGAATTGGCTAAAACATATAATTCTTTAATTATAAAGATTAAATACAAATACCGACGGTCGACCCTATTTTGCTTTAGGTTATAGTTACCCAAGCTGAAATATAACTTGTTTTGGGGGACATTCTTTTGTTTGGTTATACCTTTTGGCATTATGGTTACATCATTACATCATGTTGCGAAACTCTCTCCCACTAAGCTTTGATTACTATGAATCTAGCTTCTGTAAGATAACGTTTGTGATAATTCCAGATAAATTCTCATTTAAAGTGATTAAGGCTTTGAACTTTAAATACATTAATATTCCGGGATATATTTCCTTTCACTTGAATGAAGTTGGAGATGATGCTTTGATCCATTCTATTTTCAATGATCTTCAATTCGTCAGTGTCCACGGCATAATCGGATTGCTGCCATAAATCGAAAAAAGGGGGAAATATACATAAACAGGCGACATCCCAAGACCTCGGGCGACAAATGAAGTAGGGCCGACATGGTCCTTACGACCGCTGAAGATATCAAGCAACAACGTGATGTATGGTAAAGACTCAGCCTCCGGGGCTGGCCTCGGGAGGGCGTCACTACAATATATGGAAATGAATAATTGAAGGTGTGTCAGTGTTCAGAAGATGTTTGCTGCCCTATAGGGGTTTACATGGCAGAAAGGTGGTGTAAAGCGGCCCCGGGAAAGCGGCCTAGCGGCGCAGCTCAAGTTCTACCAAGAATTGATAACAGAAAGAGGGATTGAACTATAGCTAATGTCATCTCTTCCCTCAAAAGACTAACAACTCACTCTGGCTGCTTGAATGTAGTTAAGCCTGTGTGTGTTAATATGGCGACAATTCTAATGTGACCAGTTATAACACCAGTTTCACTAGTCACAGTCACAAGGGGGAGCTCCTGTAGGTTAGCCAGCTCCTCGAAGTCATAAAAGGATCATATATGTGTCAAAGTGAAATAAAAAACGCTCTTTAATTTGTTTAATACATATGCTCCCCTTACCATCAAAGTAATTTCAAGTCATCTATTATTTATAGCCAGACGTCTAGTGTATGCAAATCGCCATGTAGTACAAAACAAAACACACCGTGACTAAGGTTATGGTTTGTTGAGCTGGCCTGTTTTAATATAAGAGTAAATGATTATAGCGTCATATAGGATGAATGAAGTACAAATGCCTAGATCAATAACAAAAAGATAAATGACCAGAACAGTGCAATGTATCAGAGCACACCATAAACAGCACAAACAGGGAACATCATATGAATTATGCATTGAAACGCAATATAAAGAGTACATTTTTGTCCCATTTCATTCGAAATTGTGAGTGTACGTGTCTTTTATATGCATTATCTAAGCACTACAAAAGGTTACCCGCTGGACCCTCATCTAGCCCCATCACCCTATGCAATCAATATGGGGAAAGAGACACCTCTCAGAGATGAGCCTTACTCTGGTAGAAGAAATGTCCCCTCACCTTAAGAATTACAGCTACATAGAGAGAAAATATTCATCTACCCATCCCTGCGATATTAGGGCATTATCTTTAGCCAAAACCTATATAGACTTAAATAAATGTGAGTGACCTTCCAATTTTGAGAGCTCAGAAAAGGGGACAGAAGGGGGGTGCATGGGGTGGTGTTGGTGGTCATAACAAACCACAAGACAGGTCCCTTGGGGGCATTAAGCCAATTAAATATAGATTATCTCACCATGGAGGAGTGTGTCAATGGTTATCTCAGGCCTGGGTAGGGGGTGCTGTCTTTGATGTTTATTATCTCTCCTCCACTGTCCACCACAGTAATGAAAGGTGACAACCCTACTCTGACCACCCCCTTTTCCTTCAGAATCACCCCTCCAGTGGTGCCCCTCTAACTGGGCCAAAATGGCCAGGTCAACACTAGTGCCACCTACTGTATTATGGTTGATGAAACCTGCATATACCATGTGGGTATAAGTAGCAGCACCTGTAAAGCATCCACAGATCTGATGGCTGACCTCTTAAGCACTGCAGGACGATCTGCAATGGGCAGTGCCATCCTCCAAATTACGACACTTACCCCAGAAAAAGTAAAACTTATATTAAATTTTGTACTTTGGTATTATTTGTTATGCAATACCAGGGAATGCAGGTTGGATGTAATCTGGTTCAGAATTGTAAATAGCTTCAACAGTTCCAAGTACAGAAGCGGACGTAGGCCACCATAGACATGTCTATGTCTCTCAATACTTGTGTATATAGCCAACCTATATATATATATATATATATATATATATATATATATATATACATATACATACATATATATATGGGCAATTTCTTTTTTCGGTGTCTGAACTTTCGAGCAAAGATGCTACAACAAAATAGAAAATAGTGTTAAAACAACCAATTTTCACCATCACTTCCTGTCTTAAATATCTTAGCTAGATGAAACGGTTTTTGCATACTAACAGTATAGACCTAAATTTAATGCATAATATATAATACAATACCTAAGTTTCTCAATTATTTTCTTCTGCAGCGTTTTCTGAAGCCTTTTGTGTGTAAGATCTGGCAAGTGCATTGTCCACACCATAACTTTAGCCACATTATCTGCTATAGACAGCTAATTAATAGGAGGAGATATTTGATATTTGGTATGGACAGAGTATTCATAAGGAACAAATTACTAGTGAAATTGCAAGTATTTTGCACTAATTCCAAAGAGAATATAGCCATGTTGCTGGATCTTACATTGCCATAAATTCAGAGATATGCATAATAATCCTCAAAAATCACAAATAATGCCTTCAACCCTGTCCAATATTTTGAATGACACAACTGCCAGCCTAATGTGAATAATTAATATAGATTTTGGACTCTCAACTTGAGTGTGCATTGAATTGGACTTGGTCATAGATGAAAAAAGGGAGTGTGACATTGTGAAAAGTCTAGTTTTTAGTGTTCTTTAGGGGTAAAACCATTAGAAATCGTCTAAATCTGTAAATCAAAAAAGCACATTTAGATCTCAGTGTCCCCCATACACCTATAACTTTAAATCGAGTTGGATTGACTAGAGAAATTTTCTAGAGCAGTGTGACATAACCCTCGAAAGTTGAGACCCCTAAATCTGAAATTAAAAATTTGATATGTGCCCTAACATTTCCTATACATGTGAAAAAAAGAATTATATAACAAAAAAATCCGACCTACCGACCCTACCTTTTCAAGTCATGTTACTGGAAACACACAATATTTCTTTTGGCCCAAACATGTAGTTTCAGTCTGTTAATTTCTGCATTTCAGTTTGCTGTACTTGTGACTATCTTTTAGCATGGGGAATGATAGACTATACACACTAAAGTAGGAAGGGAGGATGGTAGGGAGGGGTTAATTGAATGAGAGAGTGAGGCAGTGAACAAGAAAAAGATGGAGTGAATGAGCAAAGGAAGGAATGGAGTGAAGTGGAGTGTGTAAATGGAACTGAATAGCATGGAGTGGAATGGAGGGGGCTGATTGAAGTTGAATCGAATGTTATGGAATGGAGTCAGTGGAATTGAGTGGAGTGAGTTGAATGGTGTAAAAGGAATGGATGTGAATGGAGTGGAATGAGTGGAGTTAAATGGAGTGGAGTGCGTGGAGTTACATTTAGTTTGGGAAATCTGTTTTTTTTTCTAAACCATCAGTTATTTTTTAGCTGGTGGTTTAACTGTATTTGTTTATATTTTTTATTTTTTTGTTTTGTACATCTCTTGTATTGTATATATTATTGTTTTGAACATGACCACACCTACAACTAGACTCCATGATTTTTTTGGGAATGAAGGGGCTGAAAATGATACACCTAAATACTGGAAGTATGTTTTATAAAAGGCAGGAGATTTTTAATCATCTAGATGGTATGGATATAGTACGTATGAGCAAAACCTGGCTGCATGAGGAATGCGATGATGATTTAATCAATTGGGAAGGTATGTACCTGTTCAGGCAAGATAGGTGGCATAAGAAGGGTGGTGGTCTAACTGTCTATGTGAGAGATGATATACAGTCTGATATAACATTACGACATGATCTGAGTTGTTCAAACAAGCATCTTGAATGTTTTGTGCTGGATATTAAACTTGGGTCACATGTTATCCAAATTGTAACTCTATATAGACCACCTTCTGGTAAGCATGATAAACTATTTGAACATTTGGATGTATTAATGACCAGTGCTGATAAAGAAGATGTTGAGCAATGGATCATGGGAGACATAAATATAAAAACCCTGCGAGAAAAACTGAGTGGTACTATAAAATTATCTGATGCTTGTAAATCTTTTATACCCTATCTGACCCTGAGAAGGCTTGGAGATTTATACAGAATCATATTGTAGATTTTCCGGATGAGTTTTGTCCTTGGAAGGAAATTGAGGTCGTAAACAAACTCAAGTGGAATCAAGTGAGAAGAATCAACTGAACTCCACTCACCTCCAGTCTTTCTACTCCACTCCACTTAACTCCTTAAGTCAATTCAACTGCATTCACTCCATCCAACTCACCTACACCACTCACCTCCATCCCTTCCCTCTCTCCCACTCAGTCACTCATTCCCTCCCTCCTTCCACTCATTCCCTCTCTCACTCCCACACCCATTCACTCACTCACTCATTAATTCAGTCTCTCCCTCTCCCACTGATCCCCCTCCCTCATTTACTCACTCACTCACCCATAGCTTGACCCTCTCTGTATGCCTCATTCTTATGCTTCCATGCTTAAAGGACACCTGTCACAAGCGTCAATGAGGAATTCGACAGACAGACAGCTAATGTTTTCCCGTGACAGCAAGCTAGAATACAATAGTTGACAGAGTGATGGCATATTTTCACACTTGACAACGAAACACACTCACACATAGATAGCCTCTATAACAACTATACATGTATGACTTGTGTGCAAAATCACTAAGAGACATAGGCATGGTGCCCCGGGTCTGCTTTTTATTACAGTGAATCCTATAATCAACTCTTACATACGTTGATCCGCAATCAATAACTAAATCGGTCTCTAGGTGTGTGCTATGTCAATGGAAATATACACAATTGATAATAAAAGAAACAGCACTGTAACTTTCGCTATATGTTTGTATCCATACACCAAAAATGAACTTATAAAGAGCATGGAAATGATATTTCTAGCATCACTTTTGTAAACATGACTGTCTATAACTAAAAGCACTGACCAGTGTAATAATGCAACTTGAGATAACCTTCTCTTTTCATGTTTTCATGTGGTGTACAGGAGCAAAGTCATTGGTTGCTTGTCCTCTGTATTGCTGCCAGAGTGAAAAATGGGGACAGGAATGTAATATATATAATGAATAGACTTGCACAAGTTGGCTTCAGGGGGTGATAGAAGCATGAGCCGGAGGCGAATGCTTCTAAGCCAATGAGTGCAAGTCTATTCATTACATATTGCATTTATACCACGATTTCCACCATTAATTTAAGTATTTACCCTTAAAATGGATAGAATCCATTGTTTTCTTTTGCGAGTCGACAAGACGGCCCTCCGCCATCTTGGTTTCATGTTGATATGAGTTCAATCACTATACACCAGGTTGCGCCACTTTCACGGGCGTAAACTTACTCGCAGTGGGAACATACAGAAGGGAGTGTAGTAGCATTGCTTTATACGGGTTCGCTATGGTTCCTCTTCTATTAAGTTAATGCCCGTGGCTAGTTGATAGGCTATACACCAGATGGCATGAGAGGTCATGTTGACAAACGCAATGGCGAACACGCACGGCCAGTCGCTCGCTTCGAAAGTTTAATCTTTTTTTATATCAAATACAACCATAATATCAAGTAATCTACCCGACAGGGAGTTAGAATAAGGTTTCAACTATGTCATGTCCAAAGCATTTTGCCAGATTCGGTCTATAAGCTTCAAAAATGGAGGATTTACTTTTGTGTCAACTCGTTGTCAAGGTATGTCCGGTCCACTGTCAATTTTGGCTTCTATATCGCTAGATATGAGAACTCATATTATCCACTTTATGAACTGAAATCAGTGCCTAAACTCGATAATCGTGGTATAAACTTAGATACATGTATGGGTAGATTATGATTAGAGCTTCATCGATGGTCTACCTACTGAGATAATGAAGATAAAGGCATACCTTTAATGAAGATTGGCAATGTAGAGAGTAGAGGCATAGTGCTGAAGCTAATACGTACCTTATGTCTAGGGATTATGGTGCTCTAGATCCATATATCATACATAAACTTCTATAGGGTATAAGCCAAAATATATAATATACATACTGTGTGAGGATGCAGCAAATCTATGCCTCACGTGCATCAAACGAGCCAATGTCTATCCATGACACCTTATGACGGCATATTTCCCCATGGTCAGAATGATGCACCAATAGTACACCGCCAGTGAGCTACTTACTTACGTCGCTGTTCCACTGGAGATTATTGAAAAATATGGCCGATATAAATCAGATCTGAGGCAAAAGAAACTGATGAAATATCCAGAGTGTATTGAAAGGACGCATGTTATTCCAGTGATTTCAGACGCCTCCTGATGAAATCTTTTTAAGGAATGGTCTGTATTCCTTATATAGTCATCAGAATCTGTAGTGAATTTTGCAGCAACAAACGCACGGTTTCTAAACTTATTTACAAGCAAACGACTATGAAATTCTCTACAAATTGCAGTCAACTTATGCCTGAATGAATAATTCAAAAATAGGAGAGAGTTTTACATGGCGGTACTCATTGATTTATTGAGTGGTTCCTACCCAATCTGCTGAAAGCCTAACCTAATTACAGCAGTCCGCCATTTCGTGTATCATTTTTACATTCTTCAATCTTAATTTCAAGCATTAGGTCAGACTTGTGTATTCCCAACACAGAATCTGCATGGAGAGTGACACCATGAGACGTGTGCAACGTGACCAAGAATAGTATTGGTCACATGGTAAGGGGGTGGTCATTATTTATCAACAGGGGGGGGTGGTGGGTTTGAGGAGGGGGTAAAATTTTCAGAACCCTCCTGAGGGGGGGGCTAAAAAAATTTTGACCCCTCTTGAGGGGGGGCCTAAAAAAATTCACCCTCTTTTTAGCAAAAGAGCCAGCACGCTACTATAGATCAAAGAGGGGCGCGAAAACTCTCCGGGCCTCCGGCGGGGGGCGCAAAAAATTTTGACTGCCGTCGAGGGGGAGGGGCGTAAAAACCCACCACCCACCCCCTGTTGATAAATAATGACCACTCCCTAATATCACCATGGCTACGACCACAGTAGTAACGCCACCACGACAATGACGTCCCTACTGCTTAAGTCACTCTATACTATAGGCTCGTTGACGTGACAAAGGAGGGAGCCAGTGTGGTGGAGATTTTAGACTAAGGGAGTGTAGGTATTGCTATTTCGAGATACACCATAATATCGAGACAACTATATTATCGAAGCAATAACTAGTCGGTTCGAGTAGGTTTCAGCATCACTTTATTACAGTACTTGTTACAGAAAGACTGTGAACACGTTTCAAACTTTCGTATGCCTATAGTCTATACCCCGAAGGAGGTAAAGCTCTCGTTATAACATTCGTTAGGCCGTTCTAGAAACTAGACCAGTCTACCAGCCTGGTAGCTCTGCGAGTCCCCCGATCGTAGGAGGACGGCGGAATATATACCTCTTGTCATGGTTGATTAGTTCCGCGCTGAGCGCCCTCTGGTCCGCCTCCCATACCACACCGCCCAAGACCATGTGTGGTGCCCTCTTACGAGTAGCATAGGAGACGCTCCTGAAGAGCGCCTATCCTGCTACGAGATGGTACATAGTAATAGTCTCGAATACATTCAAGCCTCGATGCATAGCAACTGCGATTCCCTACACTACCCCCCTCCAGATAACACTAGGAGAAAAATGGTGATAGATACAGTAATGATTTTACCATAGTTTATCTACACAATTCACCTAGGGAATTGAGACCGTAACAAGATATTACTAATACATACACACAATTATTGTGATTACTCATAAGAAACCCAACATATCAGTTCTGAAAAGAACTCATACACAGATCATGTAACCTTGGTTCAAAATATCATGAGCTTCACCGTAAAGTTCACATATCATTAATAGACAGTCAAATACAAGGTTCAACATGAATTCGGTACATATTGGTATGGTTAAAGTTAATAACAACATAGTTATAACACAGAGTACAACCTGCCTGACCTCGAGAGACCTACTTCATTCAGCCTCTGTTGGAAAGATCAAGGTAGTCCATATCCTATCTCCAGGGTTGACACTGAAGAGGTTTCCAATGGGTCTCCTGAGTATTAAATATGAGTGTTATAATTATCTAGCCTACTAGTTATTATAATGGTATATATTGTAGCGGTTCTGCTACTCAGGTGTCACATAAAACATCAATAATTCGTCTTTATAAACATAAACACATATTATACAATAGAGGGGTCCATACTTCTGGACGGTGGTGCAGCGAGCCAGAAGTTTAATTCCTCTTCAAGATGAACACATAGGTAAGTTTGTCGAAACAAACCATCAAGTAAGTCCAATGTATATTGTAGCATCAACAAGGTAAGTCCAGATTCGTAATGTTTATAGTAGTATCCGGATGACATCAGTGCCGTAATAGTATGTTGGCATATTCCAGGTTATCATCTCGACAGCTCAGGTTAAGGTAGCCCTCAAGGTAGAGGTTGGTATCCAGTGGTCTTCAATTAGCGTGTGTTATATATACAACGCATCGATAGAGCTTTGGTGGACATGGTATGTGCTAACACATAACAATCATCCTCTATTCATTCCTTCGAACTAAAAAAATTTAATCCGAGTCCTCCAAGTCTTTTAACCATTCTTATAAGTGAGAAGGCTGGACATTCCACTCGTCAAAAGTGTGTCCCTTGAAGCACATCTCGAACTTAAACCTAAGTTGGTCCGAGATGGATCATTCTTTTGCAACTCTAACCTCCCAGTATTCTTCCTTTTTCCGGGCCTCTTTTTCGCGTTTGTCAGCCTGTTCGACCTTCTCGCGAAGACGTTCTTCCTCCTGTTGGTAGAGATGACCCTTTTCAGCGTCATGGATGTTACCAACTCAAGCCAGAGTATTCTGAACAACTGTATCCCCGAAGACTTCGAGAGCTTTAGAGAATTTCTCTTGCCAGTTCTTAACTAGCCTATCCTGTATTTCGAAACTGACAAGGTTATCAGGATTAAAATACTTTACTGGGGGTAGCTCTACAACCTTTGCTCCCGGAGGGATCTCGGGTTGCTTTGAGGTAGAAGCCTTTGTAAGAGTCTTCTTACTCTTCCCGGAAAGCACTGTTTGGCTCTCAGGGCCACTAGGTGGCAATGTCGGGAAGTGTTCCGCCGAAGAAGACGACAGGCTCCCGACATTTACTTTCGAGCTGGGGCTTTGACTCCAATCAGTTTTCTTGGAATCGAAAGTCACTGGATTCGACTTTGGTTCAACTTTCTGGAGGACTGTTGTACCACCTAGTACGTACACGGGTCCACCTTTGTCAACCCGAGACCTCTTCTTCAAAATACCATAGGCATTCTTTTTCGTCTGCCTTCCTTTTTGAGGGATGGGCAGCCTTATCCCACTCTTTCATTTCCTCATAATAGGCTTTCTGCAAGTACAGTCAGTCTGTCACATAGGAAACTACACATCGAGTTCTCAATTTACCATTGACATACTCGCCAACGGATTCCTTTAGTTTCAGGACATCAGTCTTGGAACCCTCCTCCGCTACTATAGCATCTTTGGTTGTGAATAATGCCATCAGCTCACTGTGGATCTTGTTCACCCGACGAATAGCGTCATCGGACCTATTCCCGTGACAGGCGTTCATATGGCGGACCATATTCGAGGGACGTACGGTCATAAGTCCGTCGGGACACTTAGCGCTTTGCTGGAACCTCTCGTCGGGGACACATTCATACACCCCATGGTGATGGTAGTGCACCTCGTAGAGATGTCTCATGAACTGGTCTTTTGAAGGCCATGTCTTCGGAACTCCCTCGCTTACCTGCTTGTCGTGACAAGAGGTAAACAAGCATCGCTTCGTTTCTTCATACTTGACAAAGACCCACTTTAGTTTTAGTTTCTGGTCTTTCAAGTAATAAGCTTTGTCCATTTTCATGACTCTATTGAACCAGTCCCAATAGCATTGGAAAACTGCGAAGCCACTGCGAAGCCACTGCGAATCATCCTCCGTGTTGTCGGAATAGACAGCAGGTGGAGCACAATGTCTCTTTTCATCCATGCGACAATCCTTGAAGCTCATAGGTTTAAACCTACTGAACTTCGACAAGTCATTGGCGAAGATGATTTTATCATTTTCCGATGGTGGTTCCTTCTCCCCTTCTTTATCCGACTCATCAGCGTCGAATGCTTTCTTGGCTTCATCAAGCCTCTTCTGATGCTCCGCGACTGAGGCTAATGCCTCGTCTCGGAGCTTCTTCTCCTTTGCTTCTTTAGCTGCTAGCTTTTTCTCTTTCTGCGACATAGTTTTCTTGCCGCTCTTTTTCGGGGTTAGTTTCTCATCTTTAGGAGAATCCTCTTTTGTATCGACCTTAGGTTTCGGGACCTTAGGTGTCGAAGAAGCCGATGGTTTCTTTCTCATTCGAGACGCCATTTCAGTGTCACTGACACTCTCTGCCTGGTCAACGTCCATGTCGCTCTCCGCCTCGTTTGCACTTTGCGGGAGGGACTGAACCTTTTCGGCTGCTTCCTGTACTATCTTGGCGAACCACGCATGTTGGGATGAGCCGAGAGCACATCCACCATACGTTTTCAGCCAAAACATCTCGCAATTGTCAAACTCCTGAGGAGTTAGTCTATTCAGAATGGTATTACGCAATTCTGTATCCATTTCATCATCCGGACTGAAACTTTGGCAAACATTCAACGGGGCCGGTTCTGTAGCCTCGACACTCGAAGAAAACATGTTACTGTTATCTCCTGCATATAAGGCACACCTCACATATAAGACACACCCTGAGTTGAAGGAAATCTTATAAGGCACATCGGGGGGTGATTTCTGAAGGTTTAGTTCTGGTTTAGTAATCAGGGTGCAGCTTAAAGGTAAGGATTTCATACCCAGGTTCTGTAAAACCCCAAAAATGATCCTGGGTGAAAAATGACCCAGGCTGAAAAATGACCCTGCTCTGTCTGCTATGGAAAAAGCAATTTTAATTTGCTTTATGGGGCCATTTTTCTTTATCTATCCATTATAAAACCATCATATATGAAAAGAGGAGGATTGATAATGGTAGTCTAGAATACCAAACTACTATTTAGCCATCTTATTTTGCATTCTGTTTTAATTATTGCAGTGGGTATGAGGGAAAATAACTCTCTGGGCTCACAATAATACAAATGATAAGTTTGTATCACATTTGAGATTGATCAATCATACATCACTGGAAAGACCAATATGTATCCTAGTTAAATCTAAAATATCTTTTGGATATGAACTATAGCAGTTGAGAAAACACAATTTGAAACTTAATCTGCTGCCCATTCATAACTGAAAGTCAGTATAGGGGAGAGGCCACTTATCTAGGTCAACTGATAAGGCAGAGAGAGGGGGAAGGGGAGGGGTGGGGGACAGGGTCATAAATGACTCTGGGTCAAAAATGACCCAGGGTCAAAAATGACTCTTGGTGAAAATTCTTCAAGTAGGGTAAGTGGGGGGATGGTGGGGGGCAGGGTAAAAAATGACTCCGGGTCAAAAATCACCCAGGGTCATTTCTATACTTTAGCTTAGACCTGATACCATAGAACAGTACTAAAATGAGCAAAACTTAATCTCAGATGGGTCTTAAATCAACCCAAGGTGTTTCCTCTATAAAAGGTGTGTCCTCCACATGAGGATTTACTGTAGTCCAGAGTGTATGAAGTATAGAAATAAATTTGGCTTTAGACTTGCGAGCAAGTACTGAAAGTTTTTCAAATAACTTTTGGAACATCCAACTTGTGTGAAGGTAATGTAAGATACAAGACCACCTGAATGTGTAAGGACATGTTATAAGGCACATCTTATGTGGGTATACAGTCGACCCTTGCTTCATCAGATTTGAAAAATGCAAGGAAAAATGTCTGGGTAAGCAAGTTTTCCGAGGATGTAAGTCCAAATAAAATAGAAAACATAGAGATAGTTGAAGATCATCTGTCTGAGGTAATGAGGGTCTGGGGGGTGGGTATGTCATCTAAAACATGTTGACCCTTGGGGGGCGTAACTGCAAGATAGGCCTGCTTTTACCAGACCTGTTCCCCAGTCAAAGGGGGGGGGGCTGGTAGGAAAGTGTTATACCGAGACTAAGGAGGGGGGGGGGTCCCGCACTTCCAGCACAGGCAAGACATGAAAAACAGAGCCTAGGTGTGGTAGGGCTTATTACCGGTAGCCTATATATTTCTATAGATAATGACCATTCTATTTTTCTGTAGTCATAACTAAAGTTTTAATTTTAAACATTTCATCTGAAGGCATCGAGAGGGCTCCAGTGTTGCTCTTGATTTTGAATGCATGGCAAATTGGCTCTGGTTGAACACACACTATATATCAAATTCATGCATCCATACCCCATTAGGAGGTATATGGTACATCAAAGAACTACATGACCTCATTAGGAGGTACATGGTACATCAAAGAACTACATGACCCCATTAGGAGGTACATGGTACATCAAAGAACTACATGACCCCATTAGGAGGTACATGGTACATCAAAGAACTACATGACCCCATTAGGAGGTACATGGTACATCAAAGAACCACATGACCCCATTAGGAAGAATATGGTACATCAAAGAACTACATGACCCCATTAGGAGGAATATGGTACATCAAAGAACTACATGACCTCATTAGGAGGTACATGGTACATCAAAGAACTACATGACCTCATTAGGAGGTACATGGTACATCAAAGAACTACATGACCCCATTAGGAGGTACATGGTACATCAAAGAACTACATGACCCCATTAGGAGGAATATGGTACATCAAAGAACTACATGACCTCATTAGGAGGAATATGGTACATCAAAGAACTACATGACCTCATTAGGAGGTACATGGTACATCAAAGAACTACATGACTCCATTAGGAGGAATATGGTACATCAAAGAACTACATGCCCTCATTAGGAGGCACATGGTACTTCAAAGAACTACATGACTCCATTAGGAGGAATATGGTACATCAAAGAACTACATGACCTCATTAGGAGGCACATGGTACATCAAAGAACTACATGACTCCATTAGGAGGAATATGGTACATCAAAGAACTACATGACTCCATTAGGAGGTACATGGTACATCAAAGAACTACATGCTTCTATTGAAGGGCTTCAGTAATATAGCAGACAGATAGCGGACAGATAGTTTTAATCTTAATTTACAATTTCCTTTATGTTGTCTGCCACTAGTGTTTTGCACACGACACATTTGGTTTTCAAAAGAAGTGTCCGAAGCCTGTTGATCAGAAATGTCAAATGTTATTTCTATATAAAATGCATATCAATATAATGTCTTTATACCACAAAAGGTGATTTATTATGTGTCTGTCATTAAAAAGACATCCAATATCTTGGTGAAAATACTTAACACAAAGGAAGGGGTAAAACTTATAGAAATTGCTAAAATGAATTGTGGTCTTTTTCACTAGAGGTGAAGATATCTTCAAATTGTAATGATAGGTGTGTGTCATTTCAAAAGTAAACGAAAGATATCTTACGAACTGTTATCTCTAGCCTATACAAATGTATGAAAATGGCATCTTCTGTAGAAATGGGATTTTGAAGATATCCACAAAGTTATCTTGAGTATTATCTTCGTCTGTGGATATCGTTAGTGAAGGCTCCTCATCGTCCGTGCAAAGGGCCACAATGGTCTTTTGCACGTCAGAGGGTAAAGATATGTCGATCTTCTTTCCAAAGGAAACCGAAGATAGCAATTCTCAAAATGTCTTTAAATTTTCAAAGTTATCACAAACCTATCTTCTCATGAAGACTATTGCAAATGTTTGACAGATGATGACTATCTTAGATAGAGGTTGCACAAAGGTATATCTATGTAGAATTGTGGTACCAACTACGTAGTTTTGCTTGGTATAT
Organism: Acholoe squamosa; assembly: GCA_949317995.1. Taxonomy (NCBI): domain Eukaryota; kingdom Metazoa; phylum Annelida; class Polychaeta; order Phyllodocida; family Polynoidae; genus Acholoe; species Acholoe squamosa. The sequence goes on from OX439037.1 coordinate 47,676,950, forward strand.
GGACGTAAAAATGTTAAGGTTTACTTACATTCTAGATATGTAGATATTAGAATTACGTCTTGGGTTTAGGAAATTGCAAAAATAGAAAGGGAAAAAGTATGGGTTTAAAGAAACGTGGTGCCATAGGGGTTCAACCTTAGCATGTTTTGTTCATAAATCCAGTGCCTACTGAGCTAACGAGGCTGACCTTAGGGGATCACTTCTTTCTTTAATTAAGTGCTCAGTTTGAGGTTTGAAAAAGTTTAATTTCACACACTACAGCAAGTGGGTTCCCTATTTTATGAAATTGAGCTGACCAGACTCTCACACTAGACAAAAAAATATGTCTCAAAAGAATAAACATGGATGTATATAGCATATAAACTATCACTGCTATCCTCATTTTGTAATGATTGGCTCGTTTAAATACTTGCATACAGCTCACAGAACCTAGAGCGATGGGTATATGCCTACAATATGAATTACATGGCAATATGATCACAATTAATGTGCCTGTACATGGGTAAAAAAGTGACGCGTGTGGTGCTGTGATGCAGGGGGTTTAAAAACTGACGCTCATGACGCAGGGGTTTTAAAAACTGACAGAGGCTGACACTATCAAAAGTTCCCAGTACATTGGCATACACATAAAAAGTGACTGAGTGACACACCATCCTTCCTAAAAAGTGATGGCGTGACATCCTAAAAAAAATGAGCACCCATGTATAGGCACATTAATGATCACTAAATACTCATGATATAGCTATGTTGCCACAAAATAATAATCCACTACCGGAGACTAAATACTTCATAGTATGAAATATACTTTTGCCGCCTTGTTAGGTCTCAAACCTCATGTATTAACACATCCTGGATATATCAGTGGTCCATGAATTGAAATGTATCACGTCACATTAGGAACCAACTTGTTGGGAGCTGTTCCTGTCACCACTCCTCCAATACTCACATATTTTAGGCAGGTTTAGACGCCACTACATAGGCAATACAACGCAGACATGCAGCATACATACAGCTTTGCTACGTCTACGTAAAAAATCAGGTTTGAGTGACATACGTCGTGGTTGCTAAACCTTCCTAATTATAAATATGTAGAGGTTTAATATTAACTGGTGCCGTCTGGTGTGGCGGGTGAGTCCTGTCGCCTGGTGTTCCTGAGGTTCCGGGTAGGTGGCAGCACCTAACCGGGTCCGTGGGACACCTGGCGACAAACCGGGAGCATCCCTATAAAAGGCTCTGTGCTCACCTGCCATGTCAGAGGCCATGTAGGCCTCCGTACATACTACATGTAGATATCATGTTATCCTAACCATGTACTCACAAGGGTAACCGGAAGGTGTAAAGCATAATAAAATCGTTGGCATACACTTGGAATACTGTCTTTGTCTTTCCTTTCGAATCACAAGACCCGAACCCCTTTGGTTAGAAAGACCCGAACCATTACATTGGTGCCGTGACCAGTTTATTCTGGTGTGTATAGCCCGGACGACAACGTCCGAACGGAATATACATGGGTTAAATGACTTAGATCAGTTTAACCCTGATGGACAGGTATCTGTCCAGAACAATGGAAATGGTACCCTGGAGGTACATGCCCATTCGAACCCCCAGGATGACGGATATTCGGCCTGGCGACAATCAGATCCGCATTATCAAACAGATAGTGAGGAGAATATGCCAGACTCTGTTAGAAGAGAACAATCTATACAGAGACGGATAGAAAATAACTCTCTCGCTGGAGAGTTATGTAATTCGATGTTCGAAGCTGGTGGAAGCACCAACCCAGAACATCAAGCTCCAATGCCCACAAAGAGAGTAACATTTGGTGAACTACCATATGATGTTCCAAGACCAGGTTTGCCAATCTTGGACTACAGTGCCATAGGTGATGCAACATATAGCATACCTGATGGCGAGGAATTGAAACAACCGGATGTCTTTCTGATGAATGACACTTACGTTGCTTTGAATGAAACATTAAATGTTTTAAACAAAGCAAAAGATGAAGTTGCTTCAGAAAAGGAACAACTCGAACACGACCTCCTTGAAATGAGGAAAGAATTCGATCAGAAGAGAAAAAGCTATATGACTGATCTCCAGATCGAGAAAGACAGACTGCATGAAATGCGGGAATCATTCCAAAAGGAATATGATTCAAAACATAATCTTATACAAGAATATGTAGATACGAATGATCAGCTCTGTCGAGAAAAGGTAAATACAGAAGCTGAGTTAATACATTATCGTACTGAGCTAGAAGACTTGAAAGAAAAATGTAATAAACAAGGTCAGGATAATGAATCGGTTAGGTTGGGAATAATAACATATAACCAACAACTAGAACAAGATAAGGAAGGTATGATCCATGAGATACAGGAGTTGCAGGAAACTGCAATAGCCTTAGACAAGTATGTTGAAGCGGTAGAAAAATCTGTATCGAATATAGATCCGAATGTCGTTTCAAACATGCTGAATAATGATGATGGAGTAGTAACAATACCATCAAATCAGATAGTCTACACATCTACTGGTCAGCAACAGACGCAACCCACCAGATTTAACCCTTTTGTTAAAGATGGAGCGAACAAAAATGTTAGTTCTGGAGTGTACTCTAAACCGGATGGTATTGATTCCGGGGGAGTAAACACTAATGGATCAAATAATTCAGTCAATGTTACTAAGCCACTTGCTGGTAATTCGACTCCACCTGCGGATCCGAGGAAAGATCCACACTTGGGGCGGGCACCGCCAATACCCGATCTAAGTGGTAAAATGAGACCACCACAGCCAAATGTTCCTATAAGTAACATAGTTCCACCACCTACACCTCAGGCAGTGGCACCGGTAAGTTTTGCTAACCCCGCCCTCTTATTTTTCGAATCCGGGACATAGCACCCCAGCTGGACCTAGGTATCCAGTCCCAGCTCCGGCTAATGTCCACGTGCAGACACCTAATAGGCAACCTGCACCGTCTCAATCTGGAACCACGCCTCATCCTATACCACTGTCACAAGTAGGGATGGCGGGACCGGGATCCGGCGGCCATGGCCCACCCTGAAACGCCGGACAAAATAATATCGGATATGGTCAAAATGGCTATCGTCCGAGACAACCGTACGGAAGTTCCGGACGGGAACATGGTATTCCGGAAATAGATATAACCAAGGACAGAACCACATTGATTATCCTAGGTATACCGGGAATCAGTCATATAACTACGGTTCGGCTGGTTATAATGGCGGATCCGGAGGATATGCTGGCGGATCCTCGGCACCAGGTGGAACTGGACCCCCAAATGGACCACCAGGAGGATCCGGGTCCGGATCCAGAGGGGATGATAGGAGGCCTAATCGTAGGGCCTCTATGCCTGCTGCAATGCAGAGTATCTTCGATAGGAGTCAATGCATCCAAAATTTGGGTATTGACTGCTACCGGAAGGGTGCCGATGGCATGGAAATTATGGATTGGAGCATGCGAGAGGCCGACAGGCTTCGAGGCTGTGCTAATCCAGCAGGAAGGAGTGCTAGAATACCTCCTCCTTATGATCTGAATGAACCATGGAAGGACCGGTACCAGGCATTCGTGGATGAAGTCAACTGTAGCGGTTGGACAAAGGAAGAAGCCTTACCTTATCTCATTTGTTGGCTAAGTAAAGGCGGAAAGGTAGCTCTAAACCAATGGAGGACTGCCTATGGATTATACGGTACTTATGACCAACTGGTCGAATGTGCCGCTTATTTATTCGGCTCTATTGTAAGAGAAGATCCGTGGGTCACTTTTAAGAAAAGAACTCAGAAACCGAAGGAATCCCATAAGGTATTCGGTTTAGAACTACAAGATTTATTGTCTAAGGCCCGGCCGAATTGGGCACATGATGATGATTGCTATCTGCAAGAATTGTTTACACAATTCTTTGGCGGATTACGAGACGATGACCATAAGCAAGTAGTATGGGATTCGTGGAATGATGAAACTTCCTTCAGTGATCTGTTTATGGCTATAGATGGCTATGACAGAAAGAAGAGATTATTGGGTTTACCCCATAGTCCTTTGCATACATCGCCAGTACAATATTCGGAAGCACCAGGTGTAACTTCCGGAGTGAGTCAGATAGCTCCTGTAGAGTTGCAGGATGTTAATTCTGATGACGAGTATGTGTCTGATGAAAATGGAGAACACATTGGCGCTGTTCAAATTGCAGGCAAGTATTACCGCCAGAAATGGTATCGTGAAGTAGGTCCAACAGACAAAAGCAAAACAGGTATTTACAAACCTGCAATTTGCAGCCCACCACCAACTAAAACTGTAGCTACCCCATGGCTGCATCAGCCACACCTACAGATTTGGTACAGACCCTAGTCACTCGATTGACCGAAGCTCTGAGGCGCCCCCGAGTGGATAAATCCAAAAGGAGGTGTTTCAGATGCCAAATTATAGGGCATTATGCTGCTGAATGTATGGCGGAGAAACCGGTGCCTAGATCGGCGGGTAGTTATTCTGTAAGTAAAACAGAGGGAAACTAAAGAATGGTCCCTTGTTGGGCAAGGAAGAGGATCCCAGTGACATAACTTGCCATAATATCACCAACCGTGATGCAGGTTCCCATACAAAGGCAAAGTCGCCCAACACCAGATCAGGAAGTAGTATCTGGAAGGTTGGGGAACCCGATACACTAGGTGCCCAGGGAGCACAGGGGAAACCCAGTATCGGCTATGAGTTAGCCAGGGTTGGTAGTACCCATCTACCCCCGGGCCATCCTTGTCTGGAATACTTGAAAGGATGTGGATGGACCCATGGTGCTGACAATGAGATCCCTGTCATTACGGATACGCCTTTTCTGTTAAAAGGAAGGCGGTGGTATGTTTGCCTTACTATCAACGGAAGGTCTGCTGAGTTTTTATTTGATACGGGACCTAGTCACTCCTGTGTCTCCAAGAAATTCTATGACCTTATACCGAATGAGCATGAAACTCCCATATCGGGAGGAAGTGCTCAGACGGCCGATGGAAGTAGAATGCAAACGTATGGTAGAACTTGTTTGAAGCTGTAGATGGATGGCATACATGACTTTCTCATGGGTGTGACCATTGCGGATATATCGGATGAAGGGATACTCTGGTTGGATTTCGCCTCCCTGTATGGTGCGGTTTTAGAACCGCAATCAGGAGTGTTGAGTGTGAAATACCCGTATCCTGTAAAGGTAAGGTATGTATTACGACAGGTAAGCAGTATGGCCTCGGTGGCACAAACTGTTCGGATTCCTGCTGGAGTAGCATGTGATGTACTTTTACGAAGTGATCCCGTGATGAGGAATCAACCGGCTGTGATAGAACCGGATATGATGGCCCTATCAAGTATCGGATTAACATCCGTGGATACCATTGTTGCAAACGCATCCTGGACAGTGGTCCCGATTTCGAATCAAGGGACTAGGCCTATCTATTTAAAGAGGGGACATGTTTTCGGAAGTGTAACACTTTCTGAAACGGTCACTAAAAGTGATCTTAGACTACGGAATGATGAGGATTCTGGAGATATGTCAGACGATTTGAAAAGATTGTATGACGAAACCCTCCTCGAGGATCCAGAACATGAAGAGAATTTATGGCAATTATTAGGGCAATATCAGAATGCCTTTGCTAAACCTGGTGAACCTCTAGGGCGAACCACGAAGGTCTTGCATAGAATAGAAACAGGAAATGCGGAACCCTTTAAAATTCCGTATAGACGATTACCTCTGGCTAAAAAGAGAGTCGCGGAAGAGGAAATCAATAAAATGTTAGAACAGGATGTGATAATCCCGTCCAACAGTCCTTGGAGTAGCCCTGTTTGCATGGTAACAAAGAAAGATGGTACCATTCGGTTCTGTATCAATTACAGAAAGTTAAACGAAAAAGAATTCGTATCCATTACCCAGAATAGATGAAACCATCGATGCCTTAGGTAGTAACAGCTGGTTCTGTACCCTAGACCTACAATCCGGATATTGGCAGGTCGGTATGAATCCAACAGATATGGAGAAAACTGCGTTTTCTAGTCATATTGGGTTATTTCAATATAACGTAATGCCTTTCGGTTTGTGTAATGCACCAGCCACCTTTGAGGCAATGATGGAGACCTTGCTAAGTGATATACTGTGGAAAAGGTGTCTAGTATACCTAGATGACGTAATAGTCTTCGGAAAAACTTTCGAGGAATGTTCAAATAATCTGAAATTGGTATTAGAACGAATCATTTCTAATGGTCTTAAATTAAAACCAAAGAAATGTCACTTGTTTAAACAGTCCATGAACTATTTGGGCCGTATCATTTCAAATGAAGGAATAAAAGCTGATCCGGAGAAAATCGAATCAGTAACGAATTGGAGTAGACCCAGGAGCCCGAAAGAAGTAAGGTCATTCTTGGGATTCTGTTCCTATTACCGGGAATTCATACCAAATTATTCAAGGGTAAGCTACCCTTTGCAAATTTTGGTCAATTGGACCCCCGGATATACCAAGGACAAGTTTCCTTGGGGATATGAACAAGATCAAGCCTTCAAAAAGCTAAAGGATCTGTTCACGAGTACTCCAGTATTACAGTATCCGAATGAGACGGATCACTTCATACTGGATATGGATGCTAGCAATGAAAGCGTTGGTGCTGCTCTGTCACAGGTCCAAAATGGAGTGGAGGTACCAATAGCATTTGCTAGTAATACTTTGAGTAAAACTCAACGTAACTACTGCACAACCAAACGTGAGCTGTTAGCAGTAGTAATATATACAAAGAAGTTTAAACATTTCTTATGGGAAACTGATTTTACCTTGCGGACGGATCACTCCTCGTTAAAATGGTTGTTGAACTTCCGAGATGCTGAAGGAATGCTCGGTAGATGGTTAGCCCACCTGTCTGAGTATGGCTTGGAACATAGTCAAATTCAGCATAGACCCGGAGTGAAGCATATTAATGCTGACGCCTTGTCTCGGATACCGATTCGGAAATATGATAATCCGAATTGTACCGATTGTGGAGCACATAGAGCAGTTTTAGCTGGGATTCGGATTCCTTTCGGAACCCAGATAGACAGCATCTTAATTTGGTCTATGGAAACCATAAAACAACCAAGAGGCTGACTCGATAACTGCTAAGCTTTTGCAACTGGTACCAGGGGGTATACGACCAGCCAGACCTATAGTTTCGCTGGAAAACCGAGAAATGAGAAGATTTCTTGCTCAATGGGCCGAGTTAGAAGTCCAAAAGGGTATATTATACCGATGGAAGCCATATAAACATGGCAAGAGAGTCATGCAAGTGGTTATTCCACATGTAATGAGACGTGAAATAATGTATTATTGTCACGGACATAAGACCAGTGGTGACTTTGAGAAGAAGCGTTCATTAGCACGCCTATCCCAAAAGTATTACTGGCCTGGAATGTCGCAAGACTTATTAAGATGGATTTCCACCTGTCCCGATTGTTGTAAGAACAAACCGGGACCCGGATTAGGTAAATTACCCCTCTCCCAAGAACTGTTCGGAGTAAGGTTTGCTCGGGTTGGTGTAGATATCATAAGTGGGTTTAATAAAACTACTAATGATAACACCTGTATGATGGTAGTGTGTGACTATTATACTAAGTATACGAAAGTCTTCCCACTACCGGATCATAAAGCCGTGACATGTGCCGAAGCGTTTGTGAAAGGCTGGGTACTGATTTTTGGTGTTCCTTTGATGCTACATAGTGATCAAGGCCGAGAATTCGAATCTAACTTATGGCAGAATATGTGTGAATACTTAGCCATTTGTAAGACAAGAACTAATCAGTATCGCCCTCAGAGCGACGGCTTAGTAGAAAGGTTCAATAGAACTCTTATACAAGTTCTCAAATCACTAGTGAATGAGAACATGGACGACTGGGATGAGCAATGTCATTTTGTGACACATGCTTACAACAGTACTGTACATTCGAGTACTAATTGTTCTCCCAACCTATTAGTATTCGGAGAAGACCTTATAATGCCGACCTAGTGTTTGGAGTCGTAGGCATGGATCCGGAACTACCTTGTCATGTAGTTTTCGTTGAATGTTTGAGGGACAGGTTCCGAAAAGCTTATGAGTCTGTCCGAATTGACCTAGAAAAGAGTGCACGTTGGCAAAAGGTTGGATACGATGTGAACTTAAAAGTGAGAAAATTCAAACCAGGTGATAAAGTGCTGAGGTTACATGAACCTCTGCGTAATATTAAATTAGCATCCAATTGGGATGGTCCATTCATTGTAACCCAGGTTATCAGTGATTGTACAGTGATTATACAATCCGACATTGGTCGATTTTACAAATCGAATGTCACGAGTTTATGAAGATGGTCTGGGAGGGAGACCTCCACAGAAATGTATGGTAAAGGATTTGATAAGGTAGTGAATGTAAATAGAATCCCTGACCAGGAACCTGACCCGAGACCTACAGGGAGACGGGGCAGGCCCAAGAAAAAATCTATGGGGAAGCCACCGACGCTACTAAACAATAAGCATGGTGGTGTAAAAAAAGTCTCGGCGGGTGTAGACAGAAAAAAGAGGAAAGAGGTTCTGAAGACTACAGAATCCCTAGAGAAAGCTCTTCGATCTGTCAGGTTCGGAAAGGAGTTACCCGGTAAGGAGGTAATCGTCCATTGTAGTCCTAGATTAGCCCAGAGGACTGCAGTAACCTAACCCGTATACACAACGAGTGTGCCGTCCTGTTAACCGGTTCAATGTTATATGTTATGCGAAAGCCTAACAACTGACCTGAAAGGTGTGTTTGTCGTCGCTGTACGATGTACCAGTGGGTGGTGGACGGATAATCTGGTGGATTAGCATAAGCTTTCCATAAACTCCACGCAAATCCCCAGACGAGTCGACAGCATGAGCGATAATAACATCAAAACATTCATTTGTTTATATTTTCGCGGTCCGCATGTGTTGGGCGTGTGACGTCATGGCGTCCAGTCTCGGCTGACCTCTCGTGACCCCACTTTCGAGCGTGGAAATGACGTCACGGAACCGAGCGTAACCCCATATTGTTTTTTAGCAGTGAGAGGAGGCGGACGAGTCTTCGTCTGCTCTCTGCTTTACTGCTTAAAGGCATACACCCCGACAGAGTCAAAGCCCTAGGGAAGAGACCCTGTGTTGTTCCGGCCTCTGACGCCGTTAAGTCAGAAAAGGAGTGTTTTATACTCCCGATTCGATTCCTACAGGCCTATGGCTGAGGAATCCGTGACCGCGGGGAAGCTATCCGGTGACCTGGATAAGCTGACGCCCGCTTCCGAATGCCTCACTCGTGAGGTATTGTCTCCAGTAACCCCGGAGGAAGATGAACTGTATTCAGAAGGCCGTCGAGGACATTATGACGGAGTACCAATGGGAAAGGACGCCACTGGAGTGGCTTACGGATTCGACGTGGTACCAACGCGGACTTATGGTAGACCCAAGAAGAAGAAACATCTCCCAGACTCTGTAAAGGCAGAGGAGCAAGCCGCTAAATCCGGCCCGACCACTGAAGATTCCATGCAAGTGGACTCTTCCGGAGAAGATTCTGTAGGGGAGTCCTCGTTTGAGTACGATGAAGATGCATCACCATCGAACCAAACGGAGGCCGAGCGTTGGAGAAACGCGAAATCTGGGTTCAAGGAATGGGTACCCACCTGTTTCAAGGACTGCGTTTCCGGATACCGGAAGAAAGATGGGGCTCCATTATATGCCTGCCCCGGACCCACCAATAAGAATGGAGAGTCGGACGATGAGGATTGGATGCGGTTATCCGATGAAGATCCGAATCCAAGTAAAGCCTATACGAAACTATGGCTTACGTTGAACGCTTCTGATAAGTATTATACTAACACTCAGAAGCGTAAGCTCCGTTGGGCACTGGAAAAGTGGTATGGCGATCATCAGAAAACCTGCCCTTTTCCATTTGCCAAGATGCAAGCGACGAGACTGTCAAAACCTGGAGCACTTCTGCCCGGTTCCAACGACATCTCGTCGAGACCCACTTCCACCATCATCCAGTCTATGTTTGTGACCTGACGATCGGTAAGAAAGGAAAGAAATGTACTACGATGGTAACCTATAACCGTTGCAGTGACTTAGCGAGACACCAGAAAACAGCCCATGCGGATGGTCTGAATCTCGCTCGGAAGAAGGTCATGGAACTTCGTCGGGAGCTTATGCGAGAAGTAGATAAGCTAGATACGGAAGCCTGGTCTAAAGTTAAACCAGGTGACCAGGTCCTTTGTTCCGCTAACAAAGGAAAGGAATCGAAACTCAGGGCTAAGATGGTACTCACCACAGTCCGAGGGAAATTAGACCTGCACGGTAGCATTTGGAAATTGTGCGAGGAATCTGGCAGAGATAGTAAACGTGCCAGAGATAGGAACCGGAGAGACCAAAACCGGGGTAAACCCGGTAGTGTTCCGGATACCCAAAATCCAGCCAGGGAGGATCGTTCCAGATCCCCGCTGGCACGCCACCCACATGATCAGTCGCAGGCCCCTGTTGTCTTTAAACAGCCTGTGCCTGTCGGATCCTATGCATCAGCTGCACAACATCCGGGTAAACTGGACGAGAGGGCTTATCCTTCCATGTCCCAGAAACCCGGACCGGAGAGTCAATCTCTGACTGTAGGCAGAGGCGGACGCTTAGTTACCAAGAAGCCCGCCCCTGCTGCTGCCACTGGATCTCCAGCACCTATGAGCCAGGACGAGATACAACAGTATTTGGCCCTTGGTCTGAAACAGAACTTACCACCCGGATATTGTATTCCTACAGTTTCACAACCGGGTGCGTCTCCTGTACCAGTTTCATCCGGAACCGCCAGTGCCACTACGACAGCTGCACCAGTACTCCTTCCGAGTGCTGCACCACCTGTCGCGAACATCCCGAAACCAGCCGATGCCATTACTATTAAAGCTAGTCCGGCAGAGGTCTGGTTTGATAAATCTCGCCAAGGGGAGGCGGATGTCCAAAAGGCCATCTACACCCACTGGGAGAAGTGCGTTAAGCAACGAGCTACGGATTACCATCAGGGTCTCTTAAATGACACTCTGATGTGTTTCCGTGAGGTTAGTAATGCTGAAAAGCAACGCCTGGAAACTAAAATTCGAGGAGATGTTAAATCACTCGAAGAAGAAGCCTTGGCTGCCAAAGAACAGGCAGCTATGGATGTCCATGTCCTCGAAGAAAGAGTACGGGTCTAGATCTAATATCATTGTATAAAGTTATAATAACATCAAATGTGTTCATTTAATAGATCTATAGACCTATGGTTTATACACCAGCAAATGTTACGTTCCTTAATATTATTCGAATGTTTCATCTGGTGATATGGTATTATATTATAAATATGGTGATACATAAAAATGTGTATATTTTTCTAATAATAACTTTGTCTATACTAATGTATAAGACAATCAAAATAATTTTTTCCCGAGTGTATTGTTATAACCTACATACCCTTTAATAGTTCTTATCAGAACTAATGGTTTCTTGTGTGTAATGAAAGTAATAACGTTACAGTTAGAGTCTTTATCAAGACTATTATGGATTCGTATGTTGATAATTTAATCACAAGGTTGCATATCTTGTTAAATGGTCAGATCCGTTACATATATCTGACTAGGTATTTTCACATTGTACTTACCTTAATATTATCCAACTATCCGTAACTTATCATTGCTTTCGTATCTATGTTCATATAGAAACTCATACTTTCCTATGGTACGGATGTTAAACTATAACTTAACCTCTATTATAGGAATAGACATTATGTATATGTTACTCCTATTTTAATACATTAATAATTATAACTCCTACCTATTGTCTGGGGGAGTAGTGTAGAGGTTTAATACTAAGGGAGTGGTCATTATTTATCAACAGGGGGGGGGTGGTGGGTTTTCGTGCGGATGCGCGAAAATTTTTTACGCCCCCCCCTCGACGGCAGTAAAATAATTTTGTGCCCCCCCGCGCCGGAGGCGCGGAGAGTTTTCGCGCCCCCTCTTTGATCTATAGTAGCGCGCGGGCTTTTTTCCTAAAAAGAGGGTAAATTTTTTTAGCCCCCCCCCTCAAGAGGGTTCAAAATTTTTTTAGCCCCCCCCTCGAGAGGGGTCAGAATTTTTTACGCCCCCCCCTCAAACCCACCACCCCCCCCCTGTTGATAATAAATGACCACTCCCTAACTGGTGTCGTCTGGTGTGGCGGGTGAGTCCTGTCGCCTGGTGTTCCTGAGGTTCCGGGTAGGTGGCAGCACCTATCCGGGTCTGTGGGACACCTGGCGACAAACCGGGAGCATCCCTATAAAAGGCTCTGTGCTCACCTGCCACGTCAGAGGCCATGTAGGCCTCCGTACATACTACATGTAGATATCATGTTATCCTAACCATGTACTCACAAGGGTAACCGGAAGGTGTAAAGCATAATAAAACCGTTGGCATACACTCGGAATACTGTCTTTGTCTTTCCTTTCGAATCACAAGACCCGAACCCCTTTGGTTAGAAAGACCCAAACCATTACAAATATGTTAAACAATACTAAGTAAAGCAATCATACAGGCATACCTAGCCCCCCCCCCCAAACAATAGCCTACTCATGGATGAGGATGCAACTAAAAATGGATATTGAGCTACAATTTCTTTTGTCTATGTGTATTCAGCCCTTCTATGTGTGCTAAGGGAGTGGTCATTATTTATCAACAGGGGGGGGTGGTGGGTTTTCGCGCGGACGCGCGAAAATTTTTTACGCCCCCCCCTCGACGGCAGTAAAAAAATTTTGCGCCCCCCCCGCGCCGGAGGCGCGGAGAGTTTTCGCGCCCCCTCTTCGATCTATAGTAGCGCACGGGCTTTTTTGCTAAAAAGAGGGTAAATTTTTTTAGCCCCCCCCTCAAGAGGGGTCAAAATTTTTTTAGCCCCCCCCTCGAGAGGGGTCAGAATTTTTTACGCCCCCCCCTCAAACCCACCACCCCCCCCCTGTTGATAATAAATGACCACTCCCTAAGATAACAAAATATTTGGACACAGGTAAGGAAACACCTCAGTCATTACATAGATTTAGCAACAACGCCGTACCTACAAACTGCAGATGTACAGCATACCTTCAGCATTGCTTTGTCTATGTTAAATTAGGTTTGCTACAGGTTTGTTACATTCTAGGTTTGCACCTAGATTCGTTACATTCTAGCTATGTGGTAATCCAAAACGTTTTTTCTTCTACCCAAAAAAACTACTTATAAAACAAGAACAAAAAAACGATATCATGAGGCTTCTTTCAAAATTATTTGTGCATTTGGGCTGGGATTGAACCCAGGACCCTTGGGTTTGGAAATCCTTGCTCTACCAACTGAGCTAACCAGGAAAGCAATTTTCTACAGCCAAGATTATAACATATTATCTTGGCTGTTGATACAAGGTAATGAATATGATATGATGAACTTTTCACACACAGATCTTCAGTAGAATATGTAGCACAGTGGTCGCAAGTGTAGGGAATCGAGTATCCATTTCAAGACATGAGTACATATATTTGAGACTTGTATGTTATCAAATTAATGTAGGAAAGTCTCTCGGGACCGTTTCTCATGCTTCTCGCAAGAGGGCACCACTGGTGACTTTGGGTGCGCGGCGTGGTATTTGACCTAGATGGCATTCAGGTATAAACCAATCAACCATAACATGCACTATATAAGATGTGGTATGCCTACCTATCGGGGCAGAGAGATTCTACTGTGTGTGTAGCTTGATCTTCTGTATTAACGGTGCTCTAAACGCATTATCTGAAAATGATAGCATTACCACTGGTTTCAGGGTACTGTCTCGAATGAGCCATCTAATGTTCCAAAGTGTTTACTGTATGTAGTAAAAAGCAATAAAGATATTTGTCTTGAAACCTCACTTTGAATCACCTAGTTATTGCTCGATTCAATCGTTTGATACCTACACAAGTATGTATTAGATGCGGCAGGTCAAGGGTTCAAGGCTTCAACATGATGCTTTTTTTTCATGAACGTTTCTGAAGAAATTTTTTTTTCTTTTTTTTCGAACGGGACTAATCTAGCTCTAAATTTGGCTAAATTCTAGGCTAAAAGAGGTAAATAAACTCTTAACAACTGGGAAAGATGTTGTGATGGTATACCATGTAATACTTAAATATCGATATTTATAGACACAAATAACATTGTGTAATGAGAGTACTGATCAGCAGCCTATATCGATACAATGATATTTGTACCATACCGCCCCTTAAAATATTGGAGATGATATATTCATTGTAATTTCTTTCCCTGCTGTAGAATTTGCGATTAAGATACAGGTCGAGTGATTTATTGTCAGCTGGGGGGAGGGGTGGCTTGATGGATTTTGGTGGATCGGCAGATTTTTATCCGACCCCCATTACGAGGCAAATTATCACGACACCCCACTAAGAACTTGATTTGCAAAATGACCTCCCCCCCATAAAAAAAAATAAAAAGCCAGATCCGCATGTGGAATGACGCATTGTGATAAGTATTTGAATTACCCATACTCAGTTTTGACCCCCCCCCCCCCCAATGTGGTTTGGCTCCCGCACTTAGTGAAAAGTCAAAATGACCCCCCCCCCCCATATCTTACAAGCCCCCCCTCCCATCACTGGCAATAAATGACTAGGCCCTAGCACCAGTAGGAAGAGTGAGTGAGTGAGTAATAGATGTTTAACGCCATTTCGACATCTAAGGTCATATTCATGGCGAGAACTACATTACACAATTTCACAGAGGAATGTGTCAGTGTCCACGCATATGTGCACCACACATATCTGAGGGGATAGGAAAGACGAGATATAGACCCTTTTAAGTGGGCTAGGGAGGCCCGCCAGTAGGAAGAGAGTATATTGGCGAGGATCAGCAAAAGCACAGAAAGACAGTACGCACACTGTTGTAAAGTTTGCACTGAAACAAGTAATATTGTCCCTCCACATTTTCCTATCCCCATAAATCCTGCTTAGAATGCTGGCTGCGTATAGATCTACACCCCCTTCTCTATCAAACCCCTTCCTTTTAATTTCTTTCACTAAGTAGACTTCGTCATATGAAGTCTGCCAGAAAGCCTCTTACAACAAGCTGGTCTTTATGTGGTGTGCACGACCCAACATGATTCTATCGGGGCATGCCAGGCATGTTCGAGCCCAGTCAGTTTAAGTCGTTTACTACTGATGGAATGTTGCCATCAACCCGCCCCCCTCACACCTAAGTCTGTGGGCATCACCCACTTTATCGCCCATGTGGAGCAATGGTGATAGCAGCGAAGCAATCGTTAACGCAGCTTGATTATTTTTTGTTTGGAGCTATGTATACCTCCCTGGCCGACTCTATTATCTGTTTTATTTGTCTTTGGTGGGTCTGGACCACTACATCCGACATGGTAAAAAGCCTCTGGTGACATGAGGCAACAGATTTGTGACATTATGTAGGTGCTTTCTTAAATTCGACATAATGTTCATACAGTTGACATGGGACGTATGGTCATATGTTATGAGCGTGTATTCTATACGCTAGTAACACTAACAGATTGACAGGTTGGCTTGTATTAAAGTTATAGGTTGAAAGTAATATCTCGCAAATTAGTCTAGACCTAGTGTAGCACTGTAGGAGGATACCCGAGATTGTGGTTAGCCATTATTGATTCCATAATAATGTTAGATAATAATATGAATCACAAACATCATGGGCATGACATAACCCTGCAGAGGAAGCACAGGTTTACGGGTTCCTGATAACATAGAAATGATTTACACAGATGGTCACGTTCCTCGCTTCATCTAACTGCGAGAGCTTTCAATTTTCAATTTCAATTTTCAAATATTTTATTGCGTCTTAGCCGTGAGGCATCTTACGTAAGCAATACCAGACTGGTCAGGCCTGTCCTATGACAATGTTTCATGTGTAATACACTTTCCATTTAGGTACAGATAACAGACATCCACTTTTCTTATAACAAGAAAAAGATTTGAATAAATTCACAAGAAACCGTAAACTACAAATATTAATTACATTAGTTGATAAGTCACTTTTGCTTCAGTGCAAGCTTTCTGTTCATGTGTAGGTACAAGCCCCCTATTCCGGGGACAAGATGGCTGGATCTACACGGGCATCAGATACATCCTATAGGAGAGGGCATTGATCGCTGCACACGTTGCCGATGTCAGTGAAATGTCGACTTTCCAAGTCTGAACCTTATCAAAGATTGCCAGCCCACTGCGCAGACTCCGCTCTGTCACTCCCCAAGCACACCCTGCAGGGAGAGTGTAAAGATGGTGCATACCTTTCCACACTGGGTTTCCACAGAAGGACAAACCCAAGCCACAGCTGCTTCTGTATGGAGGGGAGTTTTCATTGTGATTTTATTTTCTTGTGGCTTGAAAGCTGTGAAGAGTGAGACTGGGACTGACGCAAGGGGCAGAGCACTGATGGGTCATTAGAACTGGATTGACGCCCTTCAGCCCCACACGGTGGCGCTACGATAGCGACCCTGACAGTGTTAATGCCTATAAAGGTCACACCAGACCACTTCAGGTTCATACTTCTCCAAACGACACCTCAACCACCTACTCTTCATTTTCAATCACGTGCTTTCACTACGTCTCGGAGGTAGTGGCAATTGAGCCCCTTCTCCAAATTTTGGGCTGGGCAACTGTCGCCATATAGCCAAAAAAGTGTCGACAGTAGATTTGAATTTGGCGATAAGTGTCTTGAGATTTACCTCCTGATCCCGGGCTTTCCAACAGTGAAAGAATTTTTCAAATATTCCTATTAGAACCAAAGTTATAAAATTATTCCCAGAAGTCATCAGAATGCAGGTTTGGACATTGACATTTTCAATTTTTTTCTCAAAAGTTGGACCATCAAACCAAGTCCTAGCTGTACTCCTATACTCCTGCTTCACATTTTCCCCTGCCCATTGATTATAGCCTACTATCATTCCCCTCCCCCATCCCTTCCATCTTGGCTGTCTCTCTGTTTCCACTCTCCCTAATTGATTATCTCCCCACTTTTGCTTTACTAGTAAATGTATGGTACCCTGTCTTGTGTAGGGTCTTGGGTACACTGTAGACCTGCGGGTGCTCAGGCTCTGACCCCCCACCCGACACCTCTATGCTACTCTCCGCTCTTCGCCTGGTAGGATACACGTGGACCGAGGCTGGCGGGTGCTCCGTACCTCAACCATATACTGTAGACCTGTGGGTGGAGGTATAGAACACCAGTAGGTCTTCATCTTCGGCCACGGGTAGCTGGATGGGTGAAGGAGTATCACAAGGATAGAGTTGTGGTGTCTCTAATGGGCAAGGATATGCTGGATTGATTTTGTTCAGGGTACCAAGGGTGGTATGATTTCATTGAAATAGTATTGATCATTTTTTTAAGGTTTTGTGTAATGGGCGTCCTCCCGCAGACACCAATTGATCACCCCCTAAGCTATACAATACCTACATGTACATTGCACATGTACACGTATTGCCGCCGTATCACATAGATTAGTTTAAAATGGCTAGAGTGATATGGAAACATAATGCGTAATGTGGAATAAGCTGATAATGCGATACCTTCTTGTGTATATACATAAGGATCACATTTTTTTCTCTACTGCATATGAGGTGAAACATGAAGACTATGCGGGATAAAGTATGTACAACGAACTTAAGGTGAATGGCGTGGATAGGCTTTAAGTGGTCAGACTTTCGCCATATTCCCATCAGAATCCCAAAATTATATGTACAACCCAAATATGCATTAAAAATATGGGGGTCTCAGGCATATTTTGAAGATAAAGAGCTTTAAAATTTATATAGGATTATATAGGAATTTGCCATTTAAATCCACAAATTCATATCCAAAAGCGGTCAGATAACTTAGAGTATAATCATATCTTTGCAGTAAATGCAATACTGACATAAGAAAATTTCTAATATTTTGGGGCTTTGAAAAAAGTAGAATATTAGCTTTCAACACACAGTGTGGGGGCAGATGATTTGAGACCTCAAATGGAAAACATCAGCAGAGTCATGATGGTAACATGCCTACCTTTATATCAAAAGATGCTGGGTTTCATTCGCGACCAGGGCAACTTTGGGAAATTTTCAAATAGCGTTTTTTATTTTGCAAAGTGTTTTTCAATGTTTCCTGCAACGATTTTCTATTGTTCAGAAAGAGGAGGTTTCAGTTAGATTTGTCATCTTTTTATGTAGTTACTAAGTAAAGAATAAAAAAGCAGGGTTCAAACCACTAATCTACTGATCGGTAGTCAAACAGTCGACAAAGTAGCCACTGAGTCTGCTGGTGCCAGGGCCCATAAACATGTATAAGTCTCTTTTGTAAATACCATATCTATGCAAACCTGCTAAAAATCTGTGCAGTAGACTAATTTTTAAAGGCCCCCATCCACCCTAATCATGCCTCTTACAGTAGCATTGATAGTGATACATTGCTGATAAAGTTACCCAGTTATTGATTTTGAAATAGCAGCATAAGCCTGAACAATATTTCTTACATACTGTATGTTGGCAAAGTGGAAATATGAACACCGAGTAGGCTGGAAGTTAATCATGGTCTGTATAGTCTTATCACACCATAGTGTCGGTATTATTAAAAATACAGCATTACAGTTGCCTGCATTGGCAGACACAATAACAGGTCAGGAAAGATTGTTCTTTCCTGCGTATAATAGATGAGAGGAGTGGCGGGAAACCTCATGTTATCCAGTGTAAAGGTTCCGGCGCCTATGCGCATGCACGTAACTGACTTCCGCCTTGTTCCAACTTCAAAATAACCAGAGATTTCAAATACTGACAGGGGAATCAGACCAAACTGGCCTGATCCAATCCCAAACTGCTTCTTGATTATCACTTGAGCTAACTTAGACCATGTATCGCTGTCGATTATAGTTGGTATGATTACCAGAATGCCAGCGCTGATTGGACATTTCATCCAGCTGTGAAGAAGTACAAGCAGATTTACATACCCACACTAATATTTCCCAGTGGTGCTCAAATTATGTGCTGAGTGTCTGCCCAGACCTTACATAATAGCTATTGCTGCGTGCATCGATCCAACTCATCCCCAGCCGTGTCTGGTGTTAACTCATTCAGTTTGCTTCTAAAGTAATTCTAGATGAGGAGTGGATCAATCAGCTACAATAACGTTGTACCATCATCACGCGCAGCTATATCTACTCCTCCACCACAGGGTGTTTGAAGGCACTAACAACTTTGTTGCAAATATGAGGCAATAAATGATTCATTAGAGAGACACAATGTGTATGCATCACCAGGTTACCTGGTTGGTATTAGCTGTAGGTTGTGCTATGTATGGCGTCCCTTTCTGTAGATACAGGAAGACATATATGAAACCATATCTATATCATGATTTTACTGGCTGCACATAGCTTTTCAAGACTTTTCCAATAGAATACCCATGGTGCAGTACACAATGAAGACTAGTACTATATAGAGCTCATAAAGAGAGGAACATCCCTTTATGGAGATATCAACCTGGGGTATCGAACGTCTTGCTCTCTTTTCTTCTTGCTGAATTTTGGATGTATATACTGCCAGTAAGGAGGAACAGGAACAAAAATCTCTGTGCAGCGTCGGTGTTGTTGTGTTGATCAACAACAGACAATACAGTGTTTCATGACAGCATATTGCAGCAACCTATGCTCTACAGATGTTGGCCTACGATTCCGGGGGGGGGGGGGCACATCATATGTCTTGGTACCACATGTGTGCGGCTGGCAAGGCCACTTTTTGGGCAAAATCTCCCTAACAAGGGTCTACTTTTGAGTAAAAAGCCTGTGTTTCGGGCAAATTTTGCTAATTTTTCGAGAAAGTTTTCCCAACAAATTGAAAATTTTTAGTCAATTTTCAAAATGTGATTTCATTGATCAGATCCCCCCCCCCAAAAAAAAAAGAAAAAAACATGGAGTTTTTGGCTGAAAATGCCCTAACACGGGTGGACTTTCAAGGGTAAAATCTCCCTAACAATGTTAAGGGTTGTCAGAGGCTCAGCCGCACATCCCCGTCAAAAAGAAATTCAAGTGCCCCCCCGGCCCAGGCAATTCCTGCAATTCCCCTAAGTGCATCCGCGAGGTGTGATTAAGATAGACCTCCCTAAGTTTGTTTAGAAGAACTCTCTCATTCCAGACTTACATAAGGATGCGTCCCTCCACATGTGCGACTGGGCATGCGCCAGATATCGTGACGTCACATTAGTAATTTGTTTACCTACTGGAGATATTCTGATTTAGGCAGGGGACAATTCAATTGGTATGTCAATGGTGTCTGGTTTACAGTGTCGGGGAAATAAGAAACGAAAATCCACGCCACCGTGTCAGTGTGAGATACATATACGAAACATGCTGGATTGCAGATTAAGAGTTAGACTTCATTCAGCTCTAGGTAGATAATGGCCCTACCCCCTAAATTCGACGTGGTGACATGTCCATTTTTTAAAATAGACACGGTGACAGGGCCATTTCTTAAATTAGACATGTGACATGGGCCTCGGTGTCATGGAAAATAGGGCTTAGAGGGCCTCGAGAAAGCCTCAAGTATCCTCAAAAAGCTTCAGAATCATTCTAGAGGGATGCCCCGGAACCCCTACTTTCCTTGTTTCAATGACAAATCTTTTCTTCAGGGCGTCTATGATCTTAATGAAAGGGTATCCATGAGCATCACCATTCCCTTATACTAAGCCCCATAGGCCCACTATGGGCCTAATTGGATTAGCTATGTTAGTGACACTAGTGACATGAGTTTTTTGCTCAATGGCATGGGACATGGGCATTTATTAAAATCGACATGTGACCGGGCATGTGAGGGGAACCCCCTCCCCCATCATGGGCCCATGGGTAGTGTTATATTCTATGCAAAATGTCACACGCAGCCAGGAGTGGGGGGAGGTTGACTAGGTACCTTTGATGGGCTGGTGCATAGGTCTCATGGGGGTTTCTGAACACCTTTAGATATTCCGCGTTAGCGGATTCTTTAGTGGGCCGACCCCTGCTGAAGCTGATACCTTGTGAGATAAGGACTGATAACAGCGAGCTGATAACCAGGTGTTACGTAATGCACCCTGAAAAGTCTGCAGTGAATAAGAGGAATATTCTCATTGGTTAATAATGCATCACGCTAGGTCGGAATAGGGAGTGTCACATCTTATGTACATATACCCGGTATAACTAAACCTTTCAATGTGATAGATATAGGGAGTGTCACATCCTATGTACATATACCCGGTATAACTAAACCTTTCAATGTAGTTGACTAGTTGACTCGCGTATGGCTATGGGACTCAGAGGGGCATCAATTCATTTCTACATATCTGTGGTCTTAACGTATTCAGGAGCGACATGTTTAGGGTTGGTGAAATGTGTGTGTGTGGGGGGGGGGGGGTAATGTCACCCTCCCCCACCTACCAACCTAGTCTTGTAACATGACCATTTATTACACTAGCCAATAGCAAACCTGTGATAGGTTGGGCAATACTAGACTACCACCGACCCCTCTTGGTTCTCATGCCCAAGCTCACTGATAGGTGACCCATTGCGATACCCCCCCCCCACCCATCCACTTCCCAAACCAATATTCACATGGAGACACACATTGTTACATATGACGTCAGGGTGTGTCATCACCATGGAAACAACAGGACGCACCAATCTGACCAAACAATTCAGTAACAACTCTACCGCCTAGCTGACTCCATCCCTCGTGCCTGAGCCCCCTCCCTTCCCATCCACTGCCTTTGTACATGATTGTTCCAAGCAGACAGGATTGTTGGAGACAACTTCAATCAGGACGAGTCCACAGCTCCTAGAAGAGGCCTTAAACGGTCACATTGACTCAGACAATGTTCTGGGTATTCCCATGATCCTGCATTGTTCTCTGCGTCTCAATTATTCATCATCGGCATCAAAGGAAGGCCGAGTCGTGCTCAAAGGACGATTACGACGTCCTGAGAGGGGTTTACTCTGGTGGAAGTGTTATGAGGCTGGGGTTGAAGAGGGTTGGATGAGGCGTACGTTATAATAATGGGAATGGTGGTCTACATTGGCTGACTTCAGCGTCATTGTCTTAGTCCTTCAAGGCCAGCACGGTGCTGCCATTCTCTCAAGGCCTGGATACACTTTTTCTGAGACAGGGATGATATGAGATAAATGGTTTTGATAGACAGGGTATAATCTGTATCTTAAGCGACTGTTCCACCAAAGCCGATTTATTCCCGATTTTGAATCGGGAATAAATCGGCCATCTTCCCGATCAATTTCCACCCACTTCCGGTGAAATTAAAAAAAAAAATCCATAAATGTGAATCCATTATTTCTCTCAAAACCAATTAAAATCCTATCAAAATCGGGTCGATTTTTATCAATCGGCTTTGGTGGAACACCTGCTCTACTAACCATTATGGCTGACTTGTGTTCAAGCTTCCTACTCTGTCCTTCTTCAGAACATCTGCGAGAGGACATGCAGATTTTTGCATATCAAGGCCCCTGGTTTGCGTACAAAATGAGCTTAATATCCCTATTAAGCATTGCAATGATGGATATATTCTAAGGCGGCCCATTCCCAAATGAATATAGGTCTTTGCAGTAAGCATTTATGCTTTTGAAATCTTCAAATTGAGGCCCCCCCCCCCCTGGATCCGCAAGGTTGACACCAAGACCATTCTTTTGGTATTGTAGTAACTCGTGGTTTGATATTCTACCCATTGTAGCTACCAGTAAACCCAGGAACGAAGTATGAATGCGAGAATATATGAGATGATCTTGTAACGGCTTTATTCTTTAGGTGATGAGCATGGTCATAATAGACAGCAGGATGTTATAGCTTCACTGGAACTGGTTCTATGTTAGCACATACTGCCAGTCCAGGTCACATATATAGAACACCTTACTCCTACTTTATGGGGGATACCATTCTGAGAGCTTGTTGGGATTCAATAGTAGACCTGCTCCATGAGCCTAGTCTACTATGGGAGATTCTGGCGTGTCTCAGGAGGTAGGAGAGTTGAGGGAGAAAGCTAAGGTTCTCTGGCTGTAAGCTCACAGGTGTCCCATGTAGAGTGGCAGATCTACAGAGGACTTTTTTGCCAGAGAAAAATTGCCCGGTCAACACACATTTTCATCTAGCTCAATCAGTTAGGTTTATAACTCACTCAAAAGCGTTTTGTAGGATGGATAATAATGTATTTCAACTATTACCTACAAATACTGCCCCTTCCCCCCAAAAAACGTTTGTCCGAATGGCCTATAAATTTAGTCATGTCAAAGCATGTTAACATTTGCCTGGGCAGTAAGAAATATTACCCTGTAAATGGCTGAAATTCAAAATGACAAATTCTATGTTACCTTGTATAAATACACTATACTATATATTCAGTATGATGAAATCTTACCTTACCTGGTAAGCTCACGGAGAGAATAATCCATGAGCACCCTACTAAATGGGATAAGGCCAGGGACCTCATCTTCGATAAACAATATGGCTTTGTAAAAAGGAAGGGCACTCCTGAGTTGTTGAGTTACTGAATGATCTATATAACAGAGTCAACTCAGAAACCACATTGACTTCAGTAAAACTTTTCATTCCATCCACCATGCCTTGCTGCTCAAAAACCGATCTCTCTAGGAATGAGTGGGATTATGCTAAAATGGTTATCAAACTTTTTAAGTGGCCACAGGCAAGTCATCTTCCTGAATGGAGTTACCTCCACGCTGAGGCAAGTAAACCATGGAGTACCCCAAGGCTCCATACTTAGACCTCTGTACAAACCGCATTACAACAGCTTGGTACAGACAGGTACAGATATAGCATTGATTGCAAAATTAAAGATGCCAAGGCAGCAGCTGCCATCATGCAAGCTAAGGGAGTGATCATTTTTTAACAACAGGGGGGGGCCGGTGGGTTTGAGGGGGGGGTCAGAATTTTTTCAACCCCTTGACCGGGGGGGGTCAGAATTTTTTCAATACCTCTGATGGGGGGGGTCAAAATAATTTCACCTGTTTTCAGTGGAAAACCCCGCGCGTTACTATAGGCTAAAAGGGGACGTTCGCGCGCGATTTTTGTCCCTTATGGGGGGGGTCGAAAAAATTTTACCCCCTCGAGAGGGGGGGGTCGAAAATTTTTTCACGCGGCCGCGCGCAAACCCACCAGCCCCCCCCTGTTGTTAAAAAATGATCACTCCCTAACCTAAATAAAGTAGGCAACTTGTGCTTAAAGAGTGGGTTGACCACAAACACATAGAAGCCCCATATTCGTGTAGTCTGGTACGGCCACAGACCATAAAGCTGCAGATGAGGAGGTTAAACAGGTCCAAATAACCCTGAATGGGGCAAGACTGGAAACTCTGGGGTACTATATGCATCTAGGGGCTTCAGTCGATAGCAATCCCGCCCTTCACGACCACATGATACAAAAAAAACTGCATAAAATAGGTAACAAGCTCTTCAAATTTGGTAAACTGAAGCACCCGATGACTCAAGACATTGCCATGAGAGTTTACAAACAGACCATATTTCCCTTCTTTGATTTTTTTAGCTTCATCCATGACAGGGCTACTCAGACCCACACCAACAAATTACAGAGGTTACAAAATAGGGGGTTGTGTATATTCCTGAAAATGTTTGACCAGAGAGCACCCAGCAAAGGTCATTATACTGGCGCGAGAATCAGCCTGTTATCTGACAGTCACCAAGAGCAGATGGGTCTCTTGTTATACAAACAGCAGTAAAAACTGGAACTAAGACCCATAGCCAACCCACGAACTAGGGGAGACTTAAACATTAAGTTCAAGGATCGTAAACCAAGGCTTGAAAAAAATATATACAAGAAAAGTCCCATTCACAGAGGCATCTATCTTAGGAACCGCCTAGAAAACCAGCAATCCAGCAGGTTGGGTCCAAAGACCGTTTTCAGTTGCTGTAAATAATTTTAAACGTACCTGCATCCACCCCCACTTGGGTAACCTGCTTTTGACCATGGCTCTGCTGCAATCCGCTGCCTCCTCCCATCTCTCCGACCATGTATCAGAGGTTACCTTTTTCATACTCTTTCACCTATATATGTAGAATGTCATTACCATTAACCAAAAACCCAACCTACTATTATGTGCTGTTAAACTTATCCTTAAAATATCACCTACATCAAGAAGTTTAGATACTATAGGAGGGGTCACTGAGAGCATAGTCTATGGGTAGAGTAAGACAGGCCACCTCCGACCCCCCCCCCCTCCCCCTCCATGAAACTAGGTGCCCTTGTGTCTTCATTGTTGATTTATATATAGATTAGGTGTTTTATGGAGCGGTGGTATTCCTTTATCAGGGTGATACTAAAGGGGAAGAAGGAACCACCTAGACCAGAAAGTCCTGCTGAATCCAAATTTTGTGATTCTAAAAAATTGACTAAAAGTACCAAAGAAAATGAGGTTTGATGAAGAAAATATTCTAAAGATGTACAAAAAATGATATTCAAAAAGATGAGAAGTCTTTACAGACACATGTTAACCAGAGTTAGCACCTCAATGCACATATCCAAATGTCTGCCTATCTCCCAATCTGAAAAGAATTCTAACTGTGCATTACACTGCTTATCTCACATACTGCCTATCCCTTAGTCTACCTATCGCTCATACTGCCTATCTCTTGAATCCAAAGCATCTTGAGTTAAGTAAGACTATCTCCCAAAAGGCCTAAATACTAAAGCTTACTCCTCACTTTACATAATCTTCTCTGGTCCTAGTTTCCCATAGTTTACCTATCCTCAATCTGCCTATCATTCATTTTACCTATTCCTCATGGTGACTATCCCACAGACCATCAAGTTTAAACTGTATTGTTCGTCTCTTTATTTAGGCCCTAAAGGGTAACAGTACATTGTTTATCATATCTACCATTTTAGTCCTTCCTATCCTTAATGATGCCTATCCTAAAGCCTACCTATCCTTCATTACACCTATCCCCCAACTCGGCTTATCCCTCATATTTGACTTGCACATCTTTCCCTAGCACCCATGTTTTCTTCTTTACATTTGCTCATCTTACAAGGTACTCTCTGTGCCTATCCCTCAAACTGGATACTGTTTATACTTCCTATCCCCCTTGCTACCAATCCTTTTTAATGCCTATCCCTCATGCTCTCCATATGGCTTTCTTACCATCTCAGCTCAGTCAGTCTAACCTCTCTCTATCCATATCTCAGTTTGTGTTCAATTTCTTCCACTTGTCTCCATGTTGCTATGCCTTGTGAAATATACCTATCCCCCATTATGCCTATCCTCCATTCATATCATTATATATAGGTAAATTGAAAGATTATGCATCATGAATGATAGGTGGATGTATGAATAAAGTGGACTGTAACCAGTATGTTAGGTGATAGGTTGCCAAAGAAATAATTATCATAATGAAGGTTGGTTGTGACATAGGTAGGTTAAGAGAGTTGAGATGGGTAAAAAAGCTACATTTTTATATACAGAGTATGGGGGATAGGTAAGGATGGGTGGCAAGGGGGATAGGTAGTATAAGCAATTAGCAATTTGAGAAAAAGGCACAGTGTACCTTGCAATATGAGCAAACGTAAAAAAAGAACATGGGTACTAGGGAGAGATATACAAGTCAGATATGAGGGTTGTGCAGGGTTGGGGGATAGGCAAAATGAGGGATAGGTAGGATTTATGATGGGCATTATTAGGGATAGGTAAAATGGAAATACATGTAGTAGACATGACGAGTTCGAGGATGTAGAGCAAGCTCTAGCCTTTGTCTCTGCATCCAAATGTGATTGGAGTATTTTCATTGGTTGCCTGACAATGGGATTCAGGGATGCCACTACCTGACTGCCAAAAATTCGGAAATATTTCGGCAAGTGATATCAGGACGGCCTCACCGTCCGAATAACGATCCTTATTTAGATGGTGGGGTGGGACATGTGACTATATGGTGGGGGTTCTGGAGGGTAGGACACAGGACACTTCCTGGATAGTAGGACACAGGACACTCCTGGAGGGTAGGACACAGGACACAGGTAGAATACTCCCGGAGGGTAGGACACAGGACACTCCTAGAGGGCAGGACACAGGTAGGGTAGGATACAGGACAGACAGGCATGCGGGATACAGGACAGACAGGCAGGGTGGGATACAGGACACATGAGAAGGGTGGGATACAGGACATAGTAGAGGAAGGGTGGTATACAGGACATAGAGGAAGGGTGGTATACAGGACACCCCCTGTCAAACATTCTATCGGAATATTCCATAAGGCTAGACTGACAACCTACTGTGTAGGTATGTCCTGTATCCCACCTCCCTGTGTGTCCTGTGTCCCACCATCTGTGTGTGTCCTGTTAGACCATCCTCTATTAGCCCAGATTTAATACATGGAGGCTAAATTGGGGCAGGGCTTGAGATATACATAGAGTGCATGGAAATTCATCAACCCCTGCTTTACTACGGCAAGATAAGAATTTTGAGTCTGCTGCCCCTAGTGCAGGAACCAACACCGTCTGCCACTCACATACCCAGCAAATCATCGTGAAGTTGAGTCAAGTTGGGTGATGCATGTGTGAGTACTTTTGGGTGATAACGAACTGTGTTATATTTCGTGATATTGAGTCAATTCTCTCTCAGCTTGACGAAGCATGACTCACTTCAATAATTATGTGAGGTAAGAGGTGAGCAAGTGTCAGCATGTGTCAATACTTGTCAACTCTCACTCAGCTTGAAAAACTATCACTCACTTCAATAAAGATGTGAAGGAAGACTGAGTGAGTATGTGTCAATACCTGTCAACTCTCACACAGCTCCACACATCTTCACTCATTTTAATAAAGATGTGAAGTAAAACTTGGTGGGCAATTGTTAGCATGTGTCAATAATTACTAGCTCTCACTCAGCCTGACTCATCTTCACCAATTTCCAACAATATGGAATCTATATGGATTCTTACTGCATGTACTTTGCAGAGTGGGCCCATTACTTGAATGTCAAAATTATAAGTTATGTTATACAGATCAAGTAGCTTTCTTATGTGACATGAAATATGTATTAATCAGGAAAGTAATGATAGCCATTAATATGGGATATTGGGCATGATTAGGACAGAAAGGCCAATTTGTTTTGTCTATGGGATATAGCACTAAGTTGTAAATACCTACATTTTACACAGTATCTATGTATCTGTTGGCGCTGGTTTAATAGCATATCATGGTTTAATGTTCAGTGATCAGCTAGGTCACATATGATTAGGGCAAATAAATAGAAATACTTAGTATGATGGTTAAAATACTTTGCATTGAGTGATAATAAGGGCAGATGCTATATCCAATATGATCATGGCAGACTGAATGAGCATTCGTCAACCTCTGTCAACTCTCACTCATCTTGACACACCTTCACGCACAGTGACACACTCTGCAGAATGCTGCATTTTGATTGGTCCATTTCAAATTTCCCTCCCTTTTCTTTGTTCTCATTCTGAGTTCACAACAGACAGGCAGAGACAGCCAGGGAGAACAGATGTAAGGTAGGTGGTCACACTCTTCTACTTCACAGTTCTATTTCTGAACCTCTAATGCCATGCTGTTTAATTTCAGTATTAAAGACAACACCTCATAGTCACTAGTAGATATTATACATGAGCAAGTTCCATGGAAATTTGGGAGATTCAGGATGCTTCCTAATGTGCTCTGGTATGTGGTAAGTTGGGCCAATAAGGAAGTGGTCATTGTTCATCAACAGGGGTGGGGGTAGGGTTGGTTTGACATTGGTTGGTGCTGTTTTGTGTTCATAATCATTCATTTTCACTTTTACAGCTGTTCCCAAGAGTATTACCAGAAATCATAGATCTACTGGCCCAGAATCCATCCATTGAAGAGGATAGCATGTTCAACAGGACACAGCAAGGAAATGGAATCAAGATAAACAGCTGAATTGATGTTAAGAATTGAAAAATAAAAGATCTAAATCAAGGAAATCACCCCCCCCCCAACCCACGCAAAATTGGGTTTGCTTTGCGTCAGTCTGTGTGATACTGCGTTATGACACATGCGTCAGTCTGCGTGAGGATGAGTCATAACACATGCGTCAAATTGCGTGAGGATGAGTCATTATACAAGCGTCAGTCTGCGTCAGGCTGAGTCAGACCTAGCGACACATGACGAGATTCTTGGTTCATACGACTAAGATTTGCTGGGTAGGAATAGGTTTTCTGGCCACCAGCCCCTTACCCCCCTCACCAACGTTCTGCTGCCCCTTCAACTCTGCCCCCCCTCCCCCATCCCCGTCACACAGGGCGTGAGGGTGCTGACTGAGGCTGAGGCAGGTAGCATTATACAACAACACATCCAGTTACTATATAAATTTTATTAGAGTATTTGGGATAATTATTATTGTAACATGTGATAATGGTGATAAGAACATGGATAAGACAATGTAAAATAAATACGATGAATTAAGAAGATTAAGAATTGTATGTTTAAAAGTGAAAGAGCCCTACGAGGTAGGGATAAGTAGTGATTTGTAGGGTGGGAGGGTGGAAAGTTTTTCCCAACCGTTGTGTGTGGATGAGAAGTTGTAAGTGAGTGTAGGAGAGGGGTCGCCGCCCCGCGCGTGCGCAGCAGGCGGGGGGGAGGGAGGCCCTGTGCATTATATAATGACTAGCAATTACAGCGCGCTGCAATTGCAGACCCATTATACAACAACACATCCAGTTACTATATAAATTTTATTAGAGTATTTGGGATAATCATTATTGTAACATGTGATAATGGTGATAAGAACATGGATAAGACAATGTAAAATAAATACGATGAATTAAGAAGATTAAGAATTGTATGTTTAAACGTGAAAGATGCCAAATGAGATTTGGAATTGTCTTATAGCTTGGCTAAAGCTGTGTGAACCGAGGTAATGTCCGTGGACTGGGATTTGACATATGTTATGACTGAGTCAGATGTCCATGTGCCATGGATCTTGACGTCCTCTATATTGGCGCCATTGTGGTAGGCCCAATGAGCCCCGCCCTTCCTGAGACTGTGTAGGGAGAGCGCCCGGGAGTTGGCACCGGATGCAGTTAATAGTGTAGACCACTGAGTGGCTAGGTAGGATGTAGTAAAGGACGTGCCATCGGGGAATGTGACGAATGGCTGAGTTGGGAGCCTTGTACGGAAGCGTCTGTAATAGGTGCGAACGGCCCTGTAAGGGCAGAGGGCTTTGTTAGGGATTTTCTTTACCACTATGGTAGTGGCGACCTTAGAGGTCTGCATGGTCTTTGTCCACTTAAGGTGCACACGCACCTCGTGATGGGCGAGTATGACATCCTGGTGAGTAAGATGCCTAGTGGGGTCAAATGCTGTATGAGTTTTGGGGGCGAATTGGCTCTGCCTAAGGAAGGCATTGAACATTAGCAGTACCACGGCCTTAATGTGGTAGGGGCACGTAGTGCGGCATAGATGGGCCAAGGCGGCCAGGACCACTGATGGTGTGGCTGGTAGCTTGGCGAGTGGTATGTGGCGGATGGTGAGTTTAAGGCCTTGTACCACATTAAGGACCGCTTGTGAGTGCAGGGGGGATGAGTCCAATCCTGCCAGCCTAAAATAGGTTCTAAGGTGTCCGAGGTGGTTAATAATGGTGGAGGTGACCCTGGAGTTGAGGGCAAGGTATTCCAGGTACCAGCAGATGTGATGGGCTGCTGGTGCTGCATAGTCTATGGCTATATGTAGGCAGAAGGCGAGGTATAGCCTAATGACACTGGCACGGTTGGCGTTGGTGCCAGGCCTGTGGGCATCCACTTGTCGGTTGCGGGCTGCCCTGGCAAGGCGGCGAGCCAGCTTCCCTAGAAGAATGGATACACATCAAATAATTTATCATTAATCCTAATTGGATAGAGATTATGGTGGGCCATTAACTGTTTGGACTTAGCGGCATGAGCAGGAGACAGGCATGCCCTGGAGAGCGCGTCTGCTATTTCCATTTTTACGCCAGGGACATGTATGTACTTAAGTGTTACTTGTTTGCGGGCAGACAAATACCACAGGGCCCTAGCGCAGGCAGCAAGGACAGGGTCGCGGGGGCGGCCTCCAGTGAAGGCTTCCACACTGGCACTATTGTCACAGTGGATCCTAACCACACCTCCAGCGTCAGCGTTGCAGATGAAGCGCCGCGCTGCAGCCACACAATTGATGGCCTCGAGGTGGTGGATATCATGGGGGCCCGCCAGATCAGCTGAGTATTCATGTTCATAGCAGCGTCTACCGTCGGTGGCGCCACCTCCCTTTTTGCATGAGTCGGCCCATATGGACCTAACGAGCCTCCCCGTAGGAATGATGGACGTTCCATTATATGTCTTTAGAAATCGGGCGAACCACGCGAAGTCGGCCATCATGGGGGGGGTGACTTGAATGACGTCCCCTGTTGCTTCCCTAAGGGCGGTGAGCAAGCGTCTCATGAAGGGTTCCACCGCCTTGGCAAGGTGGGCAATCCTGCCGATGGCCTGCTGTAGTTGTTTGATGGTGATCGATTTTTGTCTAGACGTGAAAGCCAAACTAAGCTGTATCTCTAACAACTTAGCGGGCGGAATGGAAATGAGGTTATTGTTAATGTCTATGTGGATACCAAGCCACGTTGCGCTGGGTGATGGTACTTGGCACTTTTTAACGGCGACGGCTAAGCCTAAAGACGTCATGAGGCTCACTGCAGCATTATACTGGAGTGTAGCAGTGTCTGGCTTGTCTGTAATAAGGATCAAGTCGTCCAGGTACATTAGGGTGACTATATCTCGAGCTGCCAGAGCCCTGGTGATGAACTCTTCTACTTTCTGCATGACGAAGGAAGACATGACTGCGCCGAATGGTAGTGCCTTGTCCACATAGTATCGGCCCTCGTGGCCGATGACCATTAGTGGGAAGTCAAGTGGACACACGGGGAAGTGACGATAGGCTCTGGAGAGGTCGAGTACTCCAAGTAGCACGTGGGTACATCCCATGTCTGTTATGACTGAGAGGGCGTCTGAGACTGTGGGCAGAGTATGGCGCACCGGTCGGTTGTTGTACCAGTTCTTGTGTATGTATGCGTTAACTCTGCCATTTGGGAATGACAGATCGACGATGGTACGTCTTTTTGTGGAATTATTCTTTTCCCTTGTCATCAGGGGTGAGCAGTGGAACCATGGAGTGAAAGGAGGGCGTGTGAATGGTCCTTCCAGAGCCCCAAGGGAGGATTCTTCCCGCAGGTAGTCCTCTATATGAGCTTTATGTGCTGTGGCCGAGGGATGGTTCCTAATGTCCGTGGATCCATAACTTGGGCCTCCAGTATATTGAATGGGGAAACCGTACTGAACACCATTGAGTACTATAGAGTCGTCTTGGTGCCCTGTAGCTTCCAGGTGCCACGCCTCAATATTAAGGGTGGTATGAATAGTGATCTTGGCTCCTTTCCAATTGGGGGTGCCGTAGGCACGGACCATGTCATATGTGGCGGCTGTCTGGTGTGACATGGTATAATTGGGAAAGGGCCAATTATGATAGCAGTCAAAGTCACTGTTCTGTGGGGCCGAATGGGGAGCGACATAAGGGCCCTCCATGTGATAGTCAACAGTGGCAAAGGGGTCCATATCGCCATCAGGGATGGGAGTAGCCTGATGGGGGGATTGGACACTGGCTATGAATGCTGGGACGCTATGTGTGTCTTCTTCAATGTAGCCAGGTGGGCACTGGTTATCACTTATGGGGAAGGCGTCAGGTACTTGATGACTGTAGAGATTGTGATGTGTACAGGCCTCCATGTCATAAGCAGGTACGGTGGTGCTGTTATCTATGGGAGGCATGTACTTTGTGCTTTGTTGCACCTCCATTGTGCCGGAGCGGGCATGACATCCTGGCGAGTTTTGCGGCCGCGGCATGTGTATTGAGTAGAGCGATTAGTAGAGTACGAGTCTGGTGAGGCAGCCACGTGGGGACTGTAAACATAAGCACGTGGTGGGGCGTGGCTTACAGAGTCACGTGGATGACATTTGTCAACAAAGGAACCGCCACATGGGTCATAGTCGAGTGTGACGGCCGAGGCTTTGAGTGGCGCCGGCCGAGGTGCTAGTTTTTTGAAGTGGGTGTTGTTGTAGCTTTAGACGCCGGGTGTTTGTTGTCATGCTGCTTGTTGGCGCCACTGCCATTGTTGTGATGGTGGCGGTGGTCGGGCTGTCCATAGACCAGCTTTGCTTTTGAGCATGATTTAGCCGTGTGAAGATGCTCTCGCTGAAAGAGGTGGAAGCAGACTCCGCAGCAATGTACAAGTGTGACAGTGTCTAATGTATGAGTGTCTTTATGAGTGCACTTCTCCTGGTTGTATTGGTTACATGGAAGGCATTGGAGCGCGTCTGGGTCTGGTGTATGAAGCCAGCTGAGGCACGTGCGTTCTTGTTGCATAAATGTTGTGTGCTTCCACGTGGTGGGGCCCTCTAATATATAGTCAATACAAGTTTGAGACCAAACTAGGGGGCCTGCAAACCCAAGTGCAGCGGTGTCCTCAGCTACCTGTGACAAGTGCGTTATCATATGGGCGACCGTGCTGTCTCGTGCTGCGTGCGGTAGGGCCATACGGGCAAAGGCACAAACATACTCGGGGAATCTAATGTCACGTTTATCACGCTTAAGGCGTGTTCTAATGTCAGGTGGGAGGTGACTTTTGATAACCTTTGAGTGGTAGTTACCTTTAGGCCGTCCCATTAAAGGATATTGTCAGCTGAGGACGTCTGCCAGGTGTGCGTCGTCGACGTGCCTTGCTGTAAGGTGTTTAGGTGATGGTATGGAATCATCGTCGTCACTAGATGAGTCTAGGGAGGATGAAGTAGAGTCGTCCTGGTGCTTACGCTTGCGATGATTACGCCGGCGACGGCGCTGGCGTGTTGACTTGGCTTCAGGGCGAAGTGGTGACGTATGTGCAGAGGCACCGCCGTAGTGCGGTGGCTTGGCATGATGATTGGCAGGTGTAGGGAGACCTGCACGGCCATGGTCCGGAATAGCCGGCGGGGTTCCCTGGGTGACAATGGCTGGAGACTGCTGAGTGGCAGCTGTGAGCGAATAAGAGAGTGCAATCTCGGACACAGTTTTAATGTGAGTTGCCAAGCTAGTGACTAATGAAGTGAGCTCCTTTAGTTGTGCTGAGTGAGCGCTTTTTCGTTTGCGCTTCCTCTGCTTACCGTTGTGCGAAGGGAGGGCTTTGGGGGTATCGCCTCCCAGGGCGTCTGCTGCGTCACTGGTGCCGGCATCGTGGCCGGTGGCTTGAGCGCCATTTTGAGTCTCGTCAGCAGTTTCGACCTGAGAGTCCCCCGAAGTCTCCTCCTCAGACTGTGTAGTATCCTGGGGCTGGTGCTTGTTGCTATTCTTGGTATCCCTCATGGTTGCGGTGAATTTGGTAAATCCAATATAGCATGGACGTCTGTTTCGCAATTTTAACCAGCGTTATGTGGAGCAAAGTTTTTCCCAACCGTTGTGTGTGGATGAGAAGTTGTAAGTGAGTGTAGGAGAGGGGTCGCCGCCCCGCGCGTGCGCAGCAGGCGGGGGGGAGGGAGGCCCTGTGCATTATATAATGACTAGCAATTACAGCGCGCTGCAATTGCAGACCAATTAGAGATTCGAACCCACGCGGCTGGACAGCCAGGAGCGTGGCGCAAAATGCATCCGCTGACGATGGGATTCAATCCCGCATGACTGGAACATTTTGCGGCCTGTAGTAGAGCCGCGAAACCTCACTCTCTCACTCGTTGAGATTTAAATTCCTTTGTCAAAGACAAAGGAAATAAGAAATGTACTGTTAACCAATAAAGGCTTATATGGCAGCAAAACAGTGCAGATTAAACTTGAGGCTCTGAGGGATAGTCACCATGAGGGATAGGTAAAATGAATGAGGGGCAGATTGAGGATAGGTAGAATAAAGCAAAGAAGGAAGAAATAAGATAAGGTAAGATGAGGGGTAAGCATTATAAGTTAAGCCTTTTAAGGGGTAACCAGATTTAACTGTAGATGTTTTGGATTGAAAAGATAGGGAGGATGAGTGATAGGTACACAATATGCTGTATGTGGGATAGGCACAATGCACAGGCACTGAGGGATAGGCAGACATTTGGGTATGTGGATTGAGGTATTACCTCTGACTTAAATGTTCTATATTTTAAAATTTCCAATCATTTTCAATATCATTTTTGTACATTTCCAAAATATTTCTCTCATCAAACCTCAATTTTGGTACTCTTGGTCAAAATCTGAGAATAAGG
This sequence comes from Acholoe squamosa, assembly GCA_949317995.1. Lineage (NCBI taxonomy): Eukaryota > Metazoa > Annelida > Polychaeta > Phyllodocida > Polynoidae > Acholoe > Acholoe squamosa. The sequence goes on from OX439037.1 coordinate 47,712,247, forward strand.
ACCATCATTTTTGGATTTAGCAGGATTTTTTTGGTTCAGATGGTCACTTCATTTCATTTGGTATCCCTTTTATGAAGATACATGATAGCTCCATGAATCCCCTTACTATACAAAGGGCCCAATATTGAACACACAAGGTCACCTAGTCACTATAGGACTGTATGGAGTAACCTATCCTATACTGTACAATCCTTGCCTACATGGTGTAAGATCTTTAACCCCTTTATTGAAATACCATCGGATGAATATCAGTTTGTATAGTATTTACTGGATTTATTATGTATCACGAAAGTTACTAAATCGTTGTAAAAAATATCTGATGAGCTCTAAACACTATAGATCAACTGAAGGGAATGCACTGGTGTTTCTGGTTTGTTGCTAGGCTATGTAGTTGCCTAGAAACAGCTCGTATTTGTGCGAAAAGATTTATTCCCGCCATCTACCTTGAAGCCTCATCCCCGTCATAATTGTTTGCTTCATTCATCTCTGCAAATGTATTTAGGTCGAATAAATAAAGGCCCTACTTGGAAGGCGTCAAGCCTTTATAGCATTTCAACCTTTATTCGGGGATTTAATTCACCACATTACATGTTATTGATTTACTCAAAGAATTTCCCCAATTCTATCCCTATATTAGTATGCAGCAAGAATTTCCACAATTATATTCGTATATTAGTATGCGGCAGTCACGTTGATCAAGTTTCATTAAACAGCACAAATAAGACTATAGATAAAATTAATCTATAAATGTACCTTTGATATTTCATGATAATGATAGAAGCATTGATTCAGACGCCTGGGCTGAGCTGTTAAAAGCGCGGCAAATTGACACAGACCGCACAAAATGCATGGTTACCAGTTTGATGAGCGTCGTCTGCCTCAGTACAAAAACTTCAAAATGTCCTCAGTAGCCATTCTCTTGTACCCAAACATTCAAATTGGCAGGCGGGTATTTCCCTACCAATCCAAATTAGGGGATCAATTCTTTCACCAAGACAAAAAAAAAATCGCCCACAGAACTCGGAAGCGGAAATAGCCTCGCTTTGACAATGCGGCCTCTCTTTGGATCATCAGAACGGCGTGCCCCGGATTGCTTTTATTTTGCACATGTGCCAACGTTCCTTTCCGGTTCATCGCAATAGAAATTTTGAAAATAATTGGCTCCAATCGGGCGTGAACATGGGGAGAGTCGATGGGGTGAAATTTAACACAGCTATGAGCTTCGAAATTTTTCCCATTTTTTATTCAGATAAGGGGCAGTTGTGACGGCATGGGGTGGCAGGAATCCTCTTAGGTCTGGGGCCAATTTGATACGGAGCCTATAAATAGGTACATTAGACATACTTGGGGGAGCTCTGTAATGGTGTATTATAGTCACGTGGTGGGAAATAGCGGTGGAGGTTATTTATGGAGTATCTCTTCTTTTTTACCTCTTAGCTTAAAATCGATTAAATTGTAATGCGTGCGTAGTACATATCTGACAGTGATTTAATGATCAGAATCGAATTCATGACCAAAGGGAACTACAAGTTGTCCTGACAGGATTTACTGAAGGTTAGCTTTGTCATATTTATATGACTGAATACGAGTGCGTTGGTATTGAATATTCTAAATATCAGTCCACAGAATTCAATTTATCTTTCTATCTGGGCTATTCATTTATTGATATAATTGCTATCTATCATTCACCTGTTACCGACATTGTAGCTATATTATCTATAGAATTGGCACGGTAATGCAACCTCCATGAGAGGGGAAATAGCCACCAAGACACGTGATGCCATGAAGAAGCTATGTAGTATCATAACACAATGTGTAGGATGATGGCTAGTATATGGATTAAAGGGGTCAGGACACCTATGTAATCCAAACACTGTGTCTTTTATGGATTTGATGGTTAGACAAAGATCTCAAGGCGATAGTAATGCATATATGTCTAGAGTGGACAAACACCAGAAGTTAGAATGGTCGAAAATGGAATAGCATTAGTATAGCGTGTGGTCCATTTCGCCCTAGATACCCTTTATCCAGATCCAGCAGTTCCACCAGGCCTTGTTCTAACTAGCAGGTTCCAGCGGCATTCAACCGGGGGACAGAAAGTATTTGTATTCTGGCACGAGTTGTGCCACTTAGCAGCACCTAGGGTGTGAAAATAACGGTCCTGGACTGGATCTAGGTGTGAAAATGAGTCAAAATTACAGCCACTGGTGGAGGGGGTAAAACCCCACTATTGGCACTCTGCCTACTACTTCAGCGCCACCCAACGACGATTAGATACGGTAGGGTAGGTTGGTGGTTGGTGGTTTTGTGTGGTCAAGGTTGGTCTCCCGGTAACACAACCACATACATATCTGTATCATGAGGTGTGTAACAACCATGGAATACTAAGCTAATAGATGATGCATATCGGGGCCCTAGGGCTGTATATGCTGTATATACCTGAGCCGCGGAGCGGCGAGGGTATATACAGCATATACAGCCCGTGGGGCCCCGATATGCATCACCTAATAGGTTTATACCACCATTTCCTCCATTTTGTATCAATTTCTTACCTGAAATCCAAAGAATATAGCCAGGCGAAGACATTTTGTAAGTGCAAGCGACACGGCCCGTGTCCGCTCTGCGCGAAGCCATGATTGTTTTTGTTCCTTGCCGGGAGGGGTACCGCCGTGTATACAGTCACTTTTCGTATGGAATCCAACCATGACACGTCTTCAAATTAATACATACATATCCTTAGATAGTCTAGATGAGTACTCCATGCTTGATATGTCCGATATATTCAAAATAAAGGAGAATCCATTGACTTTCCAAACCAGTCCGAAATTTTCGGCGTCTTCCTCGTACAGCGAGCGGATGACCTATATCTACATCCGGGCCACTGACACACTTTCGCCGGACAAGGAGGCGGGTGGGAATGGCCGGACAGCGACTCGCATACGTTGGCAAAATCAATGGATTCTCCTTTATTTTGAATATATTGGACATATCAAGCATGGAGTACTCATCTAGACTATCTAAGGATATGTATGTTTTAATTTGAAAACTTGTCATGGTTGGATTCCATACGAAAAGTGACTGTATACACAGCGGTACAAGGAACAAAAACAATGGCTTCGCACAGAGCGGACACGGGCCGCGACTCGCGTACGATGGAAAAATCAATGGATTCTTATTTATATCGAAGAAAATGGAGAAAACTAGCACGCATTCCTCTTCTATGGATCAAAAACTTCTTAGGATTTTAATATAATAACATGACAAGCTTGGAATCAAGACGAAATCTGACTGCAAACATACCACTAGGATGTCAGGTTAGAACTTATTTATTTTGGCATTGTGTTTCATCACCGTTCAGTGTGGCGCTATGGCTAAGGCCTTCGCCTACCACCACTGCGGCCGGGGTTCAATCCTCATACGAGTTGGGACGATTTTTCACATTGAAACAATGGCGAGGCTAAATTTCTATGTCCGCCAGCGTCTCCAAAAATATTCTAAGTCCAACGTGACCTCGAAAAAGTATATACCAAAAATTTCAAAAATGCACAAGGGTGGTATATGCAGAATAATGCACGGCTAAACTGCATATAAACCCACCGGAAGTGCCGAAATCGTGGTATAACAGTTAATGACGTCTCTTTTCCTATAGTTCTTACATCCATAACCTCGCACGTGGTTCTAGAGCCGTGCTCCCATCCCTCAGATATCGCTTTAATTTGAGTCGTACAGGTAAAACAAGTACAATATCTATACGATATGCACCTTCATATAGGCATTTTTTTTTTTAAGTTTGTGGATTACAAATGCTTTTTTGTGTTAAAAACAAAACCCTTTTTGATGAGAGTGATTGACACATGCTGTATTCATCTCATGCCCCAGAGGCTTAGAATTTGAGTTGTTTTGACCCTATTGATGAGCCGAATTTGAAGTCTCTATCAAAACGTACAGCATTGGACCTGACCGAGATTTTGACATAACTGATGCACTTAAACCTCACCTGTCATATTCTCACCTTACCCACCTCATCCCAAATTCCTACCGCTCGCTCTCAGGCATCTCCTCCCTCAAAGCCCCCAACGGAATTACTAGCACATACCTCCAACACATATAATCCCTCCAAATCACCATTGGCATTTTACTTAACCTCTACATGCTCCCTTAATGCCACACCCTTCACCCACCCTTCTGCCTCCCACTCCGCACCCCCCCCCCCCACACCCCTATAATACATCCATACACAGTTCTACAGGTTTGTAGATCTACCCAATCCCCTCATACACGACAGTCTTTCACCAGCCTGTATGGCGGGGGTAATTCTAGGTCAAAACGTTTTAGATATTGAAATGCCCTTGGGATACACCCCGCCCCCCCCCCCCCAGTGTGTCAGATAAAACTGATCAGCAATCGCATCCACACGGGGAGTATAATGTGAATCACCAGTTGTCCATCGTAATTTTACAATCCATTATCATCGAAACAGGTCGTAATTACGAGTCCAGTTTATGGACAAAGCTATTCAAATAGATTTATCATACAGAGACTCTTAGGGGCGTAGGAAAAGAGGGGGCAGGGGGGCCTGCCCCCCCCCCATCATAAAAGAGGTGGGGCCAGAGTATGTCTGGGCCTCCCCAAAATTTGCCAAGAATTCATAATGCATTGAACAAGAAGCTAAAACTTTGCATCTCAAAGTAGATTGATATAGTAAAGGGATAGGGAAATTGGGGGCTTGCACCTCAAATCAGATCTAAAATTCATCAAAACTTACTTTTCTCTACAAATGTTATGTATAGGTGCTAGTACGTTTGAACTGACGATTTAAGGTATAACCAGTACCCGAAGAGTTCAGGTTCAACAAAATTGTAACAAAAGGTTTTCTCGATGGTTTTCAACTCCTTGGTACCGGTTCTTTTCAGGGGGAAAAAGTTTGCCAAAATCAACCTTGGGCAAGTGCCTAAAATCCAAAATGGCTGCTTTCAAACCAAGTTTCAGTGTCAAATTGCATTAACTTTGGATCTAATCGAGATATTCACTGTTGTAATACATCAATTAACTTCAGCATGAAAGCTTACACTCATTTCTACCATGTCCCAAGGTCAAGGTCATCTGGATATGGAAATAGTTGCCCATAGTTAGTGAAAAACACTCAATCTCTAGAGAAGTTGATGAATAATCTCATTAAAGATGCCCTAAGGCAGTTTCCAGCCATAAATCCTACCATTTCTTAAAATACATTTGACTAAAATCAACCTTGGAGAAGTACCTCAAATCCAACATGGCTGCCTTCAGCTGAGGACATCGGTGTCAAATTGCATCAACTTTGGATCTAATGAAGATAACCACTATTGTGATATATTGACCAACATCAGCGTGAAAGGTTACATGCATTTCCACCATGTCCCAAGGTCAAGGTCATCTAGATATGGAAATATGTCCTACTATGTGCTACTAGTAAAAAGCATTTCTACAGAATTGTATGAATAATATATGCAAAACCAGAGATCTCATTAAAGATACCCAAAGGCAGTTTCCATCTTTGTAATAGGTCCTACCATGTCTTAAGCTAAGCCCACACCCCCACCTGAAGGGTTCCTGCAATTGTAGATGGCTGCCTTTGTAGTAAGGAATGCTGTAAACATACCATATAGGTAGATATTATTTCATTATTTGTGATAAAATGTGGTTCAAGCTATCTTCTTGATACCCTAATTACTTTTTTGAGCACACCTGCTCATAAATTTCAAATACCTGATTCCCACTGCATAGAGTAGAAGCTGTTCCCATTTGAAGGCCTTTAAAGAGGGAATTTTGGTTCTAGGAGGATCCTACATTTGTGCTCAAAGGAGACTTTCCCTCAATTGTGAGACTTGTGGTTAAACAAGTAACTACAATATCTTACTTTTTAGAAGATACCTATGCATCATATGACAATTGGGTTGAGCAGTCTTAAACGTGTTAAATATACATTAATCTATGTACACTTTTATCCTGATATTCTATGGTAGTGTTTGTAGGGGTGGGGGGATTACATCCTGTAAGAACCATGAATTAACTACCATATTGCCCTGCATTAGAACCCATGGATCAACTTCCATACAGGGATAGACCCTAACTTCCCGAGCCATGGGCCACACTGTAGACACTGGCTGCACTTTCCCATGGCAGAGCACCACTATCCCAGCACCAAAAGTGCTGGTGTAGATGTAATATGCATAAACCATGCTTTACTCTAAAGGCAATCACATTGAACTACTGGAATCCTTTGTGTGTGGTGTGGGCTTAGCTTAAGACATAAAAAAAGCTGGAGACTGCCTTGGGGCATCTTCAATGATATCTCTGGTTCTGCATAGATTATTTATACACTTCTGTAGAAATTCTATGTTTTTCACTTATTGCAGCACATATTTCCATATTCAGATGACCTTGACCTTAGGATATGGTGGAAATAGATGTAACTTGTCATGCAGTTGTTGATCGATGGATTATAATAGTGGACATCTTGATGGTGCATCCAAAGTTAATGCAATTCAACACTGAGTCCTCAGCTGAAGGCAGCCATGTTGGATTTGAGGAACTTCTCAACGGTTGATTTTAGTCAAATTTCTTTTATGAAATGGTAGGATTTATGGCTGGAAACTGCCTTAGGGCATCTTCAATGAGATCTCTGGCTCTGCATAGATTATTCATCAAATTCTCTAGAGATTGAGTGTTTTTCACTGATTATAGGCAACTATTTCCATATGCAGATGACCTTGACCTTGGGATATGGTAGAAATGAGTGTAACTTTTCATGCTGATGTTAATTAATGTATTACAATGGTGAATATCTTGATTAGATCCAAAGTTAATGCAATTTGACACCGAAACTTGGTCTGAAGGCGGCCATGTTAGATTTGAGGCACTTGCCCAAGGTTGATTCTGGCAAACTTTTTCTCCCTGAAAAGAACAGGTATCAAAGAGTTGAAAACCATTGAGAAACCTTTTGTTACAATTTTGTTGAACCTTTTCTTTTAGGCCTTTTTTTACCTTCGGGTACTGGACTAGTAGTCAAGTTGGAACCCCCTGCTGGGCCCCCCAATCAAGATTAAATGATGACATGTATGGACAGGTTAACCTTTCGTGCCCAGGACTATTTGATCATTTTCAATCATTTTCATATGTGTATTGCTTGGATGAGTACCGATGAGTACCGATTTCCTCATGTTGTTTGATCTTCTATTTTGATAATTATGAGGTTCACATTACATTTCCTGAAAACCTAGACTTTCAGTTAGGACATGATATTTCTGGTCAGGTTTTGTAACAATAGAGACCAAAACATCCCATTCTTTGTCATGTTATTCCGAGGTAGCAGTGGGCGCGGTCATTGCTTTGGCTTGTTACCAGCTAGTTCTACGGATAAGACCTATCATATGGGTACCAGTTGGCCTGCGAGAGGGCCACAGTGAATAGTTGGGATAATCTCATTGGCTAATAATTAATCATGCTAAGTCCGTATAGATTATTTGGTCTCTCTGCGCTATGTGCCGTCAAATGTAGAGGACTAACATGCATATACAAAGTGATATGCAAGTGAGTATAAGTAATAGATGTTTAATGCCATTTCGACATCTATTATCTATAGCCCACCCAGGCCTTATTCACCAGATTTGGGTCTAAGTCATTTGGACCTCAATTCCTTTTGATCCCACCCATTTCAAATGATCCTCATTCCATTTGGACCCTAGCGAATTAGACCCTAACCATTCCGACCCCTAACCCTAAGACCAAAAAAAAAAAAGATCAAGTCATTAGTGTATAGATCTTGTGTCAAAATGGTTCGGGGGATTCAATTGATTTAGGGTTTAAGTGGTAAGGATCGGGATCCAAGTCATCACTTTGGGTTTGGGGTTCAATTGATTGGGGTCGAAATGGTTAGGGTCCAAGCGGTCAGGGTCAAAAGGGTTTGGGGTCCAATTAACCTGTTCTTCCAGATTCCATATTTGTATGGCTCATTGACGTAAATGAGGCCAAGTGGACTTATATATATATATATATATATATATATATATATATATATATATATATATGTATGTATATATATATATATATATATATATATATATATATATATATATATATATATATGTATAGGTTAGGTAAGCCCGAAGGTCCCCACCCCATACAGACCTATAATATGATTTCATCCAGCAGGACACATATCAGAAGTACTGCATGAGGAGGCATATAGATCTAGGCAATTTTGGGGAACCATGATTTTGAACCTAAAATATGGTAAGGTTTTTGTATTTCAAAATACAAGGAATTGTTTGATATACCGTGCATTTTCATTCCTTCCAAGCAGTCGAATGACTACATTGTAGGCGGGGGGTGGTACTGGTGAGCATCAATTCATATGATAAATGATAAAAAATAATATCTTACACCAAGATCTCTCACACATCCCATTTTGAATTCAAAAACAGTTTGACTTTTCATCATGGAGGGTCAAACAATGAGGAGTCCAGCTAATTGGCCCCTATTATTCATGAGTCAAATTAAGATGACTCTATGTTTGAAAGGAGTCGAATCATTTGACTCCCACCTTTTGGGTGATATTAGGCTGCGACCCGGTCCCTGCACTTCCTGTACATTCAGACACGATCCTCGTTAGAAAAAACGCGTATTTAGGGTCATATTTCAGTAAGTTTGCATGTCTGCATTTTTTCAAAAAAAGGGGTTGTTTTTTCTTGAAAATTTAGTGGAATCTGGAGAAAAGGGTATGAACTTCTTGCAGCCTTTGTTGGGGATAAGAGCAAATTGTCTATAATGAAGGAAATATGGCTTTATATCCATGTGTGACAATCCATATGTATGCTGCATTCTAATATTAATGATTTGATATACATCTATATGTATATTCATTAATAAAACATGTACAAATCATTATCTAAAGGATAGTGTTCACAGAAATGTCAGCGTTTTCAAAGAAAAAGGGGTAATTTTAGGAACCCCAAAATCAGCGATTTCACTATAAAAAGGGTTGCTTTTTGTCTCAAAAATCAGTGGAAAAGGGTCATATTTGGAAAGTTTTAACGAGGATGGTGTCATGTTTGATATGTAAGTGCGGGGACCGGGGGCTGCGACCCCTGTCAGTCTGTGTCTGTGGCTCTATAGGACTCAGTATGGATGCCTAGTGGATCTACCACCTTGAATTTCGCTGGTTGAGGTAAAACCCACTGAAAAATTCAGCTTTAACCTTTTTATCCCCAATATAAAAACAACATAAAATGAAACATAAAGCATACGGTCAAACCTGAAATTTTCCCCTGTCAACTGTCAAAGTAGAAAACAATCTGCTGTCAGTATGACATTTTCCCCTGTCAACTGTCAAGTTAGAAAACAAAGCCTGCTGTCAACATGATTTTTTCTGCTGTCAACTGTCAAGTTGAGAGCTGACTGCAAACATTTTTTCTAACTTGACAGTTGACAGGGGAAAATATCATGTTGACAGCAATTTTCTTTTTCAAGTTGACACTTGACAGGGGAAATTATCATGTTTGACGGCAATATTTCATCTTGGGGGTAGTAAGAAAATCATGCTGATTTTACAGAGCATGCTTTTTGTGGTGTGGCCCTTCATGGCTTCCATAGTACGCCGATGAACCACCGATGTTTACCCAAGATTGGAGTACCTACTAGTATCATACAGAAATGTACCTTTGTATCCTACTCTCCTAACCAGTGCCACCCCAGGTCTACCATGCCTGTTGTCTTTCTGCTGAGGGTGAAGATATCTTCAAAGGGGAACAATAGGTGAATGTTTTTTCCAAATTGAACTGATGATATCTTTAAATTCTTGGTGATATCTTGAGAAATCCTATATCTAACCTGTCATTTCACTGATATTATTGCATTTCTAACACATGTCTTTAGCATTTAAAGGTAGCCTGAAGACCGGTCTTTAACCCCAAATATGTCATTTCAGAAGACCAGTCTATTGGGTAGATGGGATCAGCTCTAGACCTAAAAATGTCTTAGATATGCACCCTGGGTAAAACAACTTATATCTGTCTGTAATTGAGATACTCTCACCAATGATTTTGATCATAAAAGATACTGTTATGCATGGTATTTAAAGCAAAACTAATAATATAGGAAAGCAAGTAATCTTCACTTGTCTCTAAAAGTGAAGAGAGGTCCTGGTGTGATAAGAGAGGAGGGGGGATGGCAGGGTGGGAGGCATGCCTTGTGGCATGAGTTATTTCCACTCAGAAGTACATATATAATCTATCATACCTAGCATATGATAGTCTTATACCTTGAGTATAGGAGGTGTGTATGCCTCCTTCAGTAGCGTACTGTTGCTGTATGCCCACTAGTGGGCATATGGATTTTTTTATGCCATCTTGTGTTGAAAGTGGGAACAAAATCACCAATTTCGGTGCCGATCTTTGAAAATAATTTACAAGTTAGTGATATTCTATTTCCTAAATCAGGAAGAAAGCACATGCTGGCATGTATGTAGAACTTAACACCAAACAAATCAGACCAGAAATAATAGCCTAAAATCTATCAAAAATCAAAGTGAAACCTACTAGGTACTTCTCAAACACTACGTCTACAATCTGAGCCTTCCTGCTGTGTATTGCATGCACCCTATGATCCAGTCCATTTGTAGTGAGGTGCAGAGGGTCACACTGTATTACCTATGATTGCCTATACAGGTGCATGCCGTTTCCCTCTATATCTGCACCAATCGTAGTGATTGATCCTGTCAACCTAAAAATTCCCGTCTGATCTAGGTGAGGTTAGTACAATTTTGGAGGGCCGTAATCTTTGGGTTTGAGAAATGACTTCCTGGTGGCCAAGATAGGAAATTAAGTAAACAAACACTGGCAATTGGCGATCGTAGCTCCGATTTTCTGCTGATATAGAGTGTGATAGAGGCCCTCCCCATGTAAAGATGCAGGCTTCAATGTTAGGGACCATCCATTAATGAAGGTTAAGTTTAGGCCATTGGCCTATGTTGCCATTGACATTCATGTTCTATGTCATTTTCTCTGTCCTATGTCATTGCTGCATGAGTTAGACAACAAATGGGCATTTATGCACTTTTGGCCCTTAAAGGGTTAAGCTGTTCCTTAAGGGGTTATGTTGAACTAGCTGGAGCTAATCCTCGCATCTTTCTTTGTTTGTGCCATATCATAATGACAGTTATGGTAAACATTCCCAGTCATGTTACATACATCTTCATGGGCTAAACTTGTTAGACTACATGAAACACTCACTCAGCATTTCACTATATTTTAATGTGCCTGTGATAGCCAATCTGCACACCATCAGCACATGTAGTTACTGCCCGTGCAAGTGTGTAATTTTTCTCTATGTTCGTTTGTAGCAGAATCAGGGTCCAGTTACCATACATATAAATATGCAATTGAGTCAATGGCATAATTATATACGCACTTTCTGGGCAAAAATTGATCCCCCCTACTGAGCTGTTGCACCATGTACGCACTGGGCCTACCCCCACCCCATGCATACATAATCAAGTTGCTTGACCCCCCCCCCTCCGAAGAAAGGTATTGGTATAATTCTGTGAAAATTCAAGCTAAACTTGCCAGAAATGACCATACAGCTATCAAAGGTAGTCACTAGATATCACAATATAACTATTGGTAAGATGTGTTGCTGGGTAAAATAAAGATCTTGCCCCTAAAAGTCCAAAATGGCCCCAAAATACCCAAAATTCAGCCTCAGAGTACCTCTCTGCTTACATAATGCATATATGCCAAAATCGCCCTAGACCCCCCCCCCCCCGCTCCCCCTGTACATGTACATATTTGTATTCATTTTGGCTTAACCCCCCTTACACTGTAAAAAATGTGTTTAGATCCTAAACACATTTCTAAACACTTTCTTGCAACAACTTTTTAAACACTTTATCCTAAACACTTTCGCTAAAGTGTTTAGGATTGCCAGGTGTTTAGACATTTTAAGTGTTTATCACAGAAAGTGTTGATATGTCAAATGTCTTTAGTAGGTGTAAGGTGTGTAGACAGTAAGGTGTTCAGGAAAATCACTGTTTAGATAGATGTGTTTAGATATGTTAACCGGGCTTCCCTAGCCCACTTAAAAGGGTCTACTTCTCCTCTTTCCTATCCCCTCGGGATGTGTGTGGTGCACATATGTGCGGACACTGACACATTCCCCTGTGAAATTGTGTAATGTAGTTCTCGCCATGAATATGACCTTAGCTGTCGAAATGGCGTTAAACATCTATTACTCACTCTCACTAGATATGTTAAGTGTTTATATCAACAATGTGTTTAGGACTAAAGGTTGTCTCACGGGAGGTTCCGAATGTTGGATCTATGTTGAAGGCTGGTTTATTCATGTTCATCATCCAGTCATCAACATTCTTTTAATGTTCTATGCCCACAAGTCTTGAGATTAAGTCAAAACGAGTCCAAGCACTTTGATTGACTGAGTGATTGATGATTGAATTTTTATCTCACCTCATGCTTTCCTTATGGCCAACACTCAAGGGTGAGAGGTCCCGCGGGTTGTATCCACACCGAAGTGAGATTACCCTTGTGGCGTTGTTGCCCGGACCCTAGTCTAATGGGGAAGGGGATGATGGCGACCGAATCTATGGGAAGATAGAAAGCACGCCCCTACACATTTACTGAGGCAATGGTTCTTTAACATCCGTCACTACATAGGCATAGTGAGAGATGGACAGGCCTGTTTTAAGTCATTTGTCTGCCATGACCGCCGAGAGACTTTCCAGCACAGCCTAGCCAGAGCAGGGAGGAACTCAAACGACACCTTACGGTGACGTTTGGAACCACCACTGTGCTCCGGCCGGGCCGGAAACCGAACCCACGACCTTACGGCCCGTGAGCGGATGCGCTACCGACTGCGCCACACCTCCTGGCTTGACTGAGTGATCTGGACCAGGTTGTATGTATTAATCCCTACCACCACAAAATGGGTGTTTACCATGGGTCACATTGAAATTGCGGTAATGGAGAGGGTAAATTTGTAACTATTTCTTTTACAAATTCATTCTAAGATGAAATGCCAATGCTAGGTCCTATCAAATTGTTGTAAGGGAACGATTATATTGTTACCGGTATTGATACTCAGGTGGAGCCACTGCTTCCACTACAGGTGTGTGTTACCTGTCAGGTGCTGACCTACATTGCTGCTACCAACCCTCAGGCTGGAGGGTCTGGTGCTTGGTCTCAGCTGGGAAAATTCTTTAATCATGGTGGTATGTGACCCTTGTGAATATGAATACCATGGCAATAAGAAAGCATGTCCTGAGTGCACATTCCCAAACCCACGCTGGAAGACAGGAGACCAGATGGTTGGACACAGTACAGCCGGGGAGAGCGACCAAGCATCCAGGGAGAGCGACCGGGAGGAAGGCCCCCCATCAGAGGAGGCAGACATTGATTTATTACAGCAAATCTAGCTGGAGAAGGCTAGGAGGGCAAGCCTTGATAAACTTTCAAAACGTAAGGAGCTAGAAATGGAATTAGCCAGTTTGAGGGCTGATAATAACCGTTCTGTCCGTCAATTAAAAGATGGAATATGAGCATGGCAAGGAGCTATGGGTGCGTTTGACCCACATCTCTTACCTTGGTCTCCACAGGCTTGGATCCCCAGGAGGGCAGTGGACCAGCGCTAAAAAGTGGGGAATCGAACGCACCCGGTCCTCCGCTGGTCCCTGGCATGGATACTTTGACAGACCAAGCACAAGCGAATCTAAATATTTGCTGCGGAGGCCAAGATGGCCGACCTGTTCTTCCTGTTGACAGTGTTCAGGCATTTGGCACAGCTATTACAGGCCAAACAGGCCTTCCGCAGGCCCCAATGGTCGACAAATTGTACTACAAGGACTCAGTTGGTATGTTCCATGAAATTTCTAATCCAAACATGCCCAATAATGTGCAAAAAAGCTCAGCAGGTCTATCGCTCATCAGAGGTTTGGGTGTCAGCAAAGGCTCCGGTGGCCGCACGCTCAACGGAGACCCCTCATATCAAGAGTACCTTGCCTGGAGGAAAAGTAGGTCTGGTGTATGCACTGATACTGTTGTAAATAAGGGTAATTCTGCTGCGCCCCAGGGCTTACGCCCGCTTGGTGGGAATGATGGACCCACACCCCTGGGGGAGGGTAGAAATCCTTTACAGTCTGGGCACCCACCTAACCTGCCTCAGCGTATTCTACATAAAGGTATTGTGTATGAGGTGGTACCTAACCAGCAACCTAATCAACAATTGCTATCAACTCAGCACACACTTCAAGCTGGCCTAGCTAGTGCCGGCTTATCTTCAGCATCACTTGGGATTCTGGGGGACAACGCGAGCAGTCTACTCTCCAATCCTACTCCCACAGGTATGCCGGATTTAGACTGGCTTAACAACTTTAAGATGTTTTCTGACACCTCAAAACGTAAACGCTCAACCAATAAATTGAGGCCTGATTGTCACATAGATACGGACAAAAAGTTTGAAGACATGAGCTTTCAAGAGTTGATCAACGGTATGAACTGTGTAGCTGAATTCATTAACACGGCTGGTCTGCCCTGTGTTACTTTAGATGGCTATCGGGCACACATGAGGTTCGTTTCCCTCAAAGCTCAAGGAGGAGCCTTCCCAGCGAAAGCTCTGGCAAAATACAATCATAAAGTGGTTGACGATGTTATTGAGGGTAAATTAGTGAATTTTGTCTCCGGTTATACCCCAGCCGTAGAGGCTTATCTGAGTGCGGAACACATGACCGTGGTAGAGAACTTGCTGTCAAGACAGGATCAGAGTTCCAATCGCGGTAACAACAAACATCGCCGCAACTGTCAGCAGGGGGGTTATCAGCCCGGTTCGGATTGGCCCGCAGACATATGTTGGAAATGGAACTCTAATGTGTGCGATTATGATCCTTGCTACAAGAAACATGTCTGCGCCACTTGTAGGGGCTCACACAAGAAGAAATTCTGTAATAGTGACGATGGGCAATCGGATAAAATTGCTCATCATCACGGCAACCAGCAAAATCAGTGACTGGGCAACCATGCTTATATAGGTGTAGGCGTAAGTTCCACATAATGCGGATTGTTTGTCTGACCTGTGGCCCAACACTTATGATTTTGTAAACTGCTCAGCTAATATAACAGAATTGTTGTCCTGCTATACTGATTATGCTCCGCTCTGGGATGCATCACTCCTGCATTATGTTGCGGGTATTAGGGCACAATTTAATATTTGTGGCTGGAGAAAAATGCTTTCAGGAGGTCCCGCACAGGTTTATGGTGAAGGTGGTTGGGACTGCAATGCACACTACCTGTTAGATGGGGTTTGTCATGGTTTCAAATTAGTCGATACTTTGGGCCCATCCGATGGTTACTTTTGTAAAAATTATCCGTCAGCAGAGGTAGACGCTTATGATTATATCAACGAGTTAATCCTGAAAGAACTCAATATGGACAAGTTATCAGTAGTAAATACCCAGCCTAAATGTGTCCATGCTATGGGAGCAGTGAAAAAGTCCAGTGCTGGTTATAGACCTATTACCGATGCTAGCCGCCCATTGCACAACAGCATTAATAATTACACCAAAGACACTTTCCATTCATTTAGCTACCACTCTATCGATGACATTTCTGAACTTATGGAACCAAACTGTTTCATGGCGGTGACAGATTTACAAAGTGCTTATCGCACAGTGTTAATTAGGCCAACGGACCGCAGCCATCAGGGGTTATGTTGGAATATTGACGGTAAAAATTGTTTTTTACAAGATAATTTCATGAGCTTCGGCATGAGAGCTGCCCCCTATATATTTAACAGTATATCTGATGCTATAGCTCGCTATATCAACGCCAATGGCTTTTTATGCCGGAATTATTTAGATGACTTCATTGTTCTTGGTAGCGATTATGAGGAATGCAGGAACGCGCAGCTGTTTCTCCACGCTACAATACGCTCGCTAGGCTTCTATATAGCTTATGCTAAAGTTCGATCCCCCTCGCAGGTGCAGCGTTATTTGGGGGTGATCTTGAACTCGCTTGATATGACGCTCAGCTTACCACAAGACAAGTTGGACAAGCTTCACTTAGAGCTGCGCTTTTTTGCTGGTCGCCGTAGGGCGACAAAGCGCCAGTTGCAACACCTGTGTGGTGTGCTAAGTCACTGCTCAACTTTGGTACGGGGAGGTAGAACATTCTCCCACAGGGTCATAACGATGTTACGTGTGTTTTCTGCAAAGAAACATTATATTACATTGTCGGATTTGTTCCACGAGGACTTGAAATGGTGGGGCGACTTCGCGTCATGGTTCAATGGCTCAGCGAAGATTATCACTCCGCCTGAATTCACCTCACTTGTGTACACTGACGCTTCTGGTATAGGTTATGGTGCCGTTCATGGTAATGATTGGTTATGCGGCCACTGGTGTGACAAGCTAGTGATGGATAGTGACACTCACGGTCATTGCCGGGACATACCGACGACGGAGATACCAGCCAATATTAATGTCAGGGAACTCTATCCCATATACGAGGCTTTGGAACGCTGGGGTCCATATTGGAGAGATCACAAAATATATTGTGTTACTGACAATACACAAGTTATGCATGCCATCAACAAGGGTAGAAGTGACAATGATGCCTCAATGATTTTGTTGAGAAAAATTTTTTGGTTATGTGTTATATTTAACTGTCACTTAGTGAGTATTCATATCCCTGGTGTACAGAATGTTCTAGCAGACGTGATTTCAAGGGCCACATGTTCTAAAGACTTGCCCGTATTTCTTTGTTGTAGATGCTAGTCAGCGAGTGCGCCAATTGGACTTAGAAGCAGCTGAGTATAGGTCCAAGGCATGGGCCCCCAGTACGTGGAGGACAAAGGCTTCCCAATGGAAGCATTACATAAAGCTTCAGTAATTCGATCCTCAGACCAGCGCTGCCTACAGATGCTCAACATATGTGCCGTTATGTCGTAGACATGGCAAGAAGTCTTAAGTACTCGACTATCCAAAATTATGTCAGCGGAGTGATCTCGTTGAATATGTACTATTGTTATGATGTCAAGTTTATCCACTCTTCTTTTGAATTCATTATGACTTTAGCCGGGGTTCGCAGGGTCTTAGGTGATCCGGAACCAGTGCACCCATCGTTCACTTTGAAAGACATACTCAATATGTATAAATTTGTCGACATGAGTCAAACTCGTGATAGAGTCCTATGGACCTGCCTGGCTCTGAGCTTTAGAGGACTACTCAGGAAATCTAATATTGTCCCAGATTCTATCGCAGCTGTTGGAGTTCATTATCTCAGGCGCGGAGTGGTTAGTTTCACAGACTGGGGCATGGAGCTGGCCATGTCTAGTTCTAAGACTATTCAGCATGGCCAGAGAGTACACAAGGTGACAATCACTTATGCCCCTGGATCTCCCCTATGTGCTGCAAGTCTAGTCAGACGTCATTTAAATGAATTCCCCAGTTCTGACCCATCAGCTCCAGTTTTTGTACTTCCCAAGAACTCAGAACTGGTACCAGTCACTTAAGGTCAATTGCTGAAATTTCTGAAGAGGTTAATGTTTTTACCTGACTTACCTTCAGAGCGCGCTGGCATGCACTCCCTCAGGAGAGCAGGAGCTCTATACATGTACCGTATGGGGCTCACTTTGGAGGACATACGTCAGGCCGGGGACTGGGCCAGTATGGCCGCCTTATTGTACCTGACTAAACCCTATCACACACGTATTGAGACTGACATGGTAGTGTCAAGCTGTTTGGGAAAAGAGTTGTCTATTTAAGATATGACTATCGTATAAGCATAATATATTTGCCATGTTTCGAGAGTATGAACTTTCATTTCATGATGTTTAATTTTAATTACGCTATATTCCTTTACTTGGAGTTGCCGGTAGTTCTGTTTAAACTGGCCCAAGTACATCACTGCGTTATTCCCTTGTCCCTCTCACCGTAAAGGATTAATGTAAGGGAACGATTATATTGTTACCGGTATTGATACTCAGGTGGAGCCACTGCTTCCACTACAGGTGTGTGTTACCTGTCAGGTGCTGACCTACATTGCTGCTACCAACCCTCAGGCTGGAGGGTCTGGTGCTTGGTCTCAGCTGGGAAAATTTTTTCTTTTTTCTTTTGTTTTTTCAATAAATAGGCCGGTAGTTCTGTTTAAACTGGCCCAAGTCCATCACTGCGTTATTCCCTTGTCCCTCTCACCGTAAAGGATTACCGTAATCTCCCGCGTATAAGGCGCGTCTTATACGAGGGGTTTTAGTTCTTCCTGGATCCACAAGGGGGACACCAAGATCTTTATTTTGATATGTTACACTACCCCTAACTCAAAAAATAACATGGGGAGGTTCAAGGGGGTGTGGGGGGCCCTAGCTACACATAGCTTTTTGAATTTTGAAAATCCATTCAGTAGAACCAAAGTTATGATTTTTTGATTTTTTTGACAATATTCTTCAACTCTAGGTGCACCTTATACGCGAGGTGCGCCTTATACGCGAGAGATTACGGTAATGTGTATTATCATTACTATTCTCAATTTAGACATTTGTGTCTATCAGAATATTATGGTTCTATCATTATGAGCATCCCCTGCCACCTAGTGAGTTAGATTGGAAGCAAACATTTAAACACTTGTGTTTAATGTCTAAACACTTGATATCAATGTGTTTAAATTCTAAACAGCTCAACAATTTTTCTTGAAATGTGTTCAAGTGTTTAGAAAAAAGAGTGTAAATGCTGATAAGTGTTTATTCTAATGAAAGTGTTTAGCAAAAACAGGTGTTTAGCAGGAAAAGTGTTTGATTGCTAAACACATTTTTTAGCAGTGTAGTATTATAGTTTATATGCAATGCCTTGTGTCTTAAGGCCATGCACAGATAAAAGTTGATGTGAAGGGGACAAGCTTATCAGTCTTTTAAAGGAGCTCTGAATTGGCTTTGTCCTCCACAGTTCAAATGTAGGCCAGATGTAGATCCTTGATTAAGTGTGCATTTACAGATGCATGAAGACCTGTCTTCAGGCAACCCTAAAAGTTATGATGATGTCACTGAAGAATGGGAAACCCCCCTAGCCCAGCTATTTATAGTAAGGAGACAGGTTCACATTGGCAGGAAAGTGGTGAGTGGCCCCCCAGTTTTTGTAAAAGATAACATGGAGCAGAATAAAGGAAAGGTGTGCCAAGATTGATGACAGGTGAGTTATCTTTTGGGTCTAAATCCATGACTAGTGAAGATAACTCATATAGATATATAATTTTGAAGATATCCATGAACCTATATTCAGCTTATCTTCATCTGTGCCTATCGTTAGTAAAGATATCCCACCACCTGTGAAAAGGACCACTACTGTCAGCGTTGTTATTGTAGATTTATTGTAACACTTCACTTGAGAGAGAGTTGATGTGGTCTTGGCGTGAGTTGGAGTAGTATAACGTATCTAGATAGATAAATCATATTCTCTTCAATGGTATTTAATAAACAAAAAATGCACACTCAAGTAATGTTATGAATGAATTTAATTTGATATTTTCGCGTGTGTGTGATGCTGATAATCTGCTGCAGCCCCGTTTATGCTGAATATGCCCTTTTTATGGAAGAGCGATATTGTTTCCTGGAGACAGCTAGAATACGGGGTGGTAAATCATGAGATATTTCATACCAAAGAAGTTGAACAGAAAAGTTCCGTTTCAGTCCGGTGCATTCGTACATGTATAAGAGTTTTTGCACATGTACATGATGCAGAAGTACACACTGAACGAGCAGTGTGTACTTCTGACAATTCTTTCTTTTATGTCACATCAAGTTCTTGTCAGGAAGGTGTATGCCTAATCTGAGGAATTGTACGGTTTGTAAATGGGAGTTAGGAATAAATTTGTATTGTTGTTAATTATCTTTCTATTATTCTTTTTTCTCCATCAAAAATAGTCTATAATCAATTTTAGATAGACTAACCAATTTATTCCAGGTACTGAACGGGTCCCAGTCATGCCTACATTCGACCGCGGCAATTCAGTGGCACCACCTGGTTGGCAAACAGGGAACTAAAGGTGGCGAGGTTGGGCTGGTTGAGCTGTCCGCCGTGTGCTGCAATCACCCTGGACTGGGGAGCAGCCCTGTATCTCTAGGATAGGTACCCCACTGCTTTGTACTAAATAAGATCATATTAGTCCAGTTACATGTATTTAGAGATAGAACGTGTCACCCCTTCTCTCCCTCAGATATGCTCAAAGTGGATAGGTAGATGCATAATATTGGTTTAATATTTGACAATCAAGGGTGCCTAACACTAGCTTCATAGACACTGCCCCACCCGGGCTGCCCCACCGTCAATGTGATTCAATTAGTCCGTTTCCCCTGCTCCGCTCTTGTCTGCCAGACTCAACTTTGCTTAACATCGAGGTCGTCTAACATATTTTAGACGACTTTCTTATTCCCAATGACGTATATATGTATGTATATATATATATATATATATATATATATATATATATATATATATATATATATATATATATATATATATATATATATACATGTGGGCAGAACTAGAATCGGGAGCCCGGGAGTAGCAGACAGCATATGAATGAAATTAACCAGAAGTATTTGCTTGAATGTGGCTTATAACCCTCCCCAAAAGAACCACACCAACAGACAACATATTGAAGTTTAGGATACATTTATAAAGGCATCCAATAATTTGACTGGAAGCAGACGACAAGATTCTGAGCCGGGAAAACACGGCGTTAGCCCCCACCCGCAGTGGCGGGAACCCTACTCATCAGTGTAGTCACGTGAGTAGCGGGCGGTAGCGGGCCGCGGGTAGGTGGGGCCAGGAGCGGTGAGCCGGGGGAGGAGTGAGGCGGAGGTGGAGAGGTGGGGAGGCGAGGTGGCGGCGCCGTGAAGGGGGAGGAGGGAGGCGAGTCGGCAGAGAGGAGTCACTTTGATTCGGGCACTCGTTGTTGCCACAGCTCCTGCCTCTCGAACACCGAAGTCTGCTGCTACTCCCGCCGTGCGCGGCCATAGTAAGACGTAACCCACCATGGGGACCAGTGGCCACATGGCCTCCACCAAGACCAACTGCCTCCCACACCTTCTGGTGGCCAAACTCTTAAAGCGGGGGAAATGCCTGGATAAGAACAACAACTATCTCTTCTCAGGCCCCTCCTCCTCCTCTAACCATTCCCGTAGAAGTAGCAGTAAGAAGTCTGGGAAGCTGCAGCGGGACGGGGCGCGGTCCAGTCCACAGGGGACATTACTAAGGGTGTACATCCTTGTCACCCTGGTCGCTATCGTCGTCTACGCCAACTCTCTGACCGGTGACTTTGTGCATGATGACCTAGTGGCTATACGACGTAATGTTGACGTGGTAGGAGACGTGACAGACCTGAGGAGGATTTTTACCAATGACTTCTGGGGTAAACCCATCACAGATCGTACCAGTCACAAGTCTTACAGACCCCTGTGTGTCCTAACCTTCAGGTAAGTCATTTAATATTTTTTTCTCATGGCTGACTCCTCCTGTCACATGTGATGAGGATACTCAAAGCTAAGGGGAATCGAATACCTGGGTCCGGAGTGTCAAGACACCATAATGATACTCTACATACCTGTATGACTAGGTATGGCATCTGCATCATACACTCAATGATAAGCCCACTTTGTGACGTGAAGAATGACGACTAGGGGTGCTTCTGTTGTCTTGTGGCAGCGTCAATACTGATAAAGGAGCCTACTTGAGCCTGTGATGAAGACACATGTCTGTCCTGAATCATGACGTACTCATGTCAGCATGGTCCCCATCTTAGAGCAACCCACGTCCACATACATCAATTCTCACAGACGGTTCTGTAGACAACGGCAGGAACAAAATTAGGAAAGGGCAAAGGGTGGTCAGAATATAATCGTGCATACCAGGGTAACATTCTCTGATGGGCTAGATTTGCTTACTTGAATGGGAGTCGTAGCAATGTGTCCACTATAGAGAAGGAGCACCAAGTGCTCAAGCGTACATGGGTGGAGCAATGGATCAAAGCTTTACTGGCTATATCTGTAAGGATTTGTTTAAAGATGATGAGGTTCCGGATATAATACATGCAGCTAACAGTTGATTGTACGTGTACAATACGTGCTACAGTTTGTTAGTCTGAAACAGGGATGAGCAGCTGACTGGGTGCACTGGCTGCTGGCCTGATATCAGAAGCTGAGCACCGCTAGCTGGACGCTGTCTTGTAGAAGGAGAGTGTTGCACTGACCAATTACAACCCCACACTCAGCTCTCACCACCATTCTATTTACAGTTTGAATTCAGATGGTACATAATCAATATACCAACCATGCTTTTCTCTCAACACCTAAAAGGATGGATAGTGCTTTTATGTCTTATGTGTCCTTTTGTTGATTAAGCATGGATGCAACCCAGTGTTGCTTGTTATGTGGATTGATACACCCTCCCTCGAAGAGTTGGTGTATAAATGCATACATCTACACTGCAAACTTGTTGTTTAGATTTTAAACATGTTTAGGTCTAAACACATTTAAAACCTAAACATATAGGTCAGTCAGGTCTCATCGACTACACATTTAGGAAATGAACACTTTTATTCTAACTACATAAACGTTTATGCTAAACATGTTTAGAGTTGAAACAGTTGAATAATAGGTGTTTAGATTTAAACATCAATATGTTTAGATACTTGTATGTTGAATCCACACCAGGTAGCAGCACTACCTTTGAATGGAGTATCTGCACACAGAAAAATGTCCCCAAATCCCATGTTTATCATGGTTTCATTTCATGGAATGTCATGTGAATAGAAAGAGCAATAGAAAATTGACTAGATTCACCTTATGCCACCATCATTGGCATAAAATAATCAATAAGCTCCATGACTGACACCTATTTGATGTTATTCTGGAATAGATAAGGCAATGTCCTTCCTGCCAAGCTGTTGTACTTTCTCAAGTCTCTCATTCTGATGCAGTGTGTAATACATGTACACATATATAGGTATGGCTGACATCTTTGGAGACGTTGTCAAGTAAATACCTGCTGATGTCCCCCCCAGTAAAGGGCTGCGTCCACTGCGACGGATGGACCATCCATCTCCCTTCATCCGTCTATTTCTCCATAGAAATCAGTGATAAATGGGACGGATGAAACCGACGGATGGTCCATCCGTCGGCAGTTGATGCACCCCTTATATGAGAAAACAAACAAAATACATCTCTTTTTTTTTAATGCATACATCTCTGCAAACCTTAACTCTCCATCAAATCATTTAAACACCTAAACACAAAAATTCATAGATATCTAAACAAAAACTTTTAACCTAAACACATACATTTCTAAACACTTGAGCTAAGCACATTGTTTGGCCAAACATGTTTAGGAAATTAATGTGATTACAAAAACGTTGCAAGAATATGTTTAGGATTGTGTTTAGGATCTAAACACCATATTTGCAGTGTAATAGCGGCAACACTATTTACACTGCCACTGGTGGCGCCTCATGACGACTATTGATCACGAGGCCATAGACACCTTAAAGGTCTTACAAAGGGTTAATAATGACTCCCCTCCACCAGCTGGTGCAGCCTAGCTCACTCTGCTCCACACAGACACTGGAGTGTGGGGCGCCGTGTAGAGTCTACTTACGCCTAATCCGCCAGGCTGCTTTCAGCCCTGGAGCGGCACTGAGTGGGTGGGATTTGATCAATGCCTTAGCAATGGGTAGTCAGCCATGGGCTAAACCTCCTACAAATAGTGTATATGTAGTGGTCAGAAAGACTAAATTCTGTGTATTTTTGACTTCCATGTGTAGCAAGCCATGGTTGTCGACCCTATATGACAGGAGAAAGAATCAAAGAAACGACCCAAGTGTTGGTAATCTGTAGGTCAATGTCGATAACCCATCACGTATATCTGCCAATCCACACCCCTGTTGAACAATCATTGAACAAACCACATACATGTACCCTCTTAAGAGCAGGGAAGTTGTTACTGGCTGTTTTTGGGGCGGTAAGGCTATCATTGTGAGCTCATATGTTTGTGAAAGGATCAGACCACAATGACTTGCTAAGTGTGACAGAGGCACATGTCATGAGGAGGTAGGGAGGAGGTTTGTGTGTGTGAGAGTCTGCGACAAGCTGCCCACATCCCCACCACACCCCCGCCACCGTGGTCACGTTATAGTTGAGATAAACATGAACGTCACGTTCTCAGTTAACCACTCACCAACCATAGTGCACGTCCAACATCGTGGTCGGCGACCCCATCCTTATACTGATTTATACTGAAGAAAGTAGCCTGAAAGAGGTCAGAAGCTGGCATATTAGTTCCAGCAAATAAGACTGATAGTGAGCCTGTTTCAGTATAGAGCAGCGTGCAGGGGATGTGAAGTGTCATCCATGAATTCCCCACATAAACGTTTTCCCTTAACTATTGCATGATATGATTCACTATCTATATTAATATGATAAATACATGATTCATTTATCATAATATATGAATTATTAGCAAATACCTGTAATATACATTCCTCCATATTTCTGGTATAAATTGTATTCTAATTAGAACTATAATTATAATGTCTAGGCCCTATTCAATGTCTAGACACACTCCAACATCTATACCGAGGTAGCGGATTTTCCAATGGGCACCGCCATTACTGAAGCTGGTTCCCAGCTCTTATCACTGATAGCAGCCATCTGATGGTACTGCCCCCCCCCCCTGAGAGGACCGCAATGATAAGTTTGTGTTATCTCATTGGCTGATAATGGAACCAGCTAAATCGGTATAGAGCTAGCTATAACCATTATCCTTTGAAGGAATAATACCCATTCAGGGATTAGTCCCCTCTATTGATAAAACACCAGTATCTATACAAAGCCCACATGGAGGAGATAGGGGTATTTTTCCCTATCCTCTCACCGGGTGGCCTCCCATCATACCTGTAGTGTGGTAGGGGGCAGGGTACTTCCTGCAGAGATGCCACTCACTGGCTGACAAAAACCAGGAAAACGGGACCTTGGACACATTTTACCAGGAATTTGACATTATTTAATATAGAAATCTTAGAATCAAAACCGGGAATTCCTGGTAATCCAGGAAAAGTGGCATCTCTGTTCCTGTCTCCACCAGCCAATAGCATAGCCTGTATTATATTAACCAATTAATGCCATGTTCTACTTATCCAATCAGAGAAGGGGACACCTGTCTACCACCACTGGACCCATGTAACAGGAACACTTACATCCAGACCTTCAAGGCCAGTGGTCAGGTAGTCCAGGTGGTTCTCTACATATCTGTATATCATGTACATCTTATGGAATAAACACCACATTCATATACTCCAATCCCGGTGGGTACTCTTGATTATTTGGTAGTACATTCCAGTACTATAGAAGTTTGTGCTTTGTAGCCGTATTAGAGAGGTTAAGATTTAGGAAAGTCTACCTGTATGGGAACAGCAAGGTCTAGAGGTACAAGTTCCAGTACAGGTACAGGTAATGTGGTTAAGATGAAATGCCCTTGTATGAGGCTATTCACACTTGAAGAGTGTGGTTCCAGATGAATGAGCTAAGGACTATAAATAGATGGCACACCCATTACATTCAAACCTACATTTGATTCTTTTCTATTTCTATTATCCTTACATGCACATGTAGAACAGCCCCCTACAGGTTCAAAAAGTCTAGCCTACAAGTTCTGTACTCCTAGATGGGGATACACCCACATGACCTATGACGTTACCCGTACACGAAGCAGTACACGTTCAAATCTCAACCTCCCTATCATACCCCGGTAGCTTTCCACAGGTCGCCATTTATCCGCATATATCCCTTCTTTAAGGCTTATAAGCTCCAATGCGGTATTCTGTGTTTTGCCAGTCGTCCCTGTTTGTACGATGATAGCCTACTGCAGCAGTACAGAGACCCAGGGACAGACACATTACACGCGGCAATCAAACGCTCGACTTAACCTGAGCCGAGCAGCTCACCATGTCGCCCACACGGTAAACGGGGTGTCTTCTTTGATGTGCGGCCCGGCTGCAAGCTACTCTCAGGAAGCTGGATACAGCCAGAGAGAGTTCTAATCCATGTCTAATGTAGCCAGATTGCCTCATCTAGTTAAACACCAGGGACCAGGCATTGACGCCTCTAACGCCCTATAGTGCTATAGTTAAACGCCAGGGACCAGGCATTGACGCCTCTAACGCCCTATAGTGCTATAGTTAAACGCCAGGGACCAGGCATTGACGCCTCTAACGCCCTATAGTGCTATAGTTAAAATTCCAGGGACCAGGCATTGATGCCTCTAATGCCCTATAGTGCTATAGTTAAACACCAGGGACCAGGCATTGCCGCCTCTAACGCCCTATAGTGCTATAGTTAAACACCAGGGACCAGGCATTGCCGCCTCTAACGCCCTATAGTGCTATAGTTAAACACCAGGGATCAGGCATTGCCGCCTCTAACACCCTATAGTGCTATAGTTAAACACCAGGGACCAGGCATTGCCACCTCTAACACCCTATAGTGCCATAGTTAAACACCAGGGACCAGGCATTGCCACCTCTAACACCCTATAGTGCCATAGTTAAACACCAGGGACCAGGCATTGAAGCCTCTAACACCCTATAGTGCCATAGTTAAACACCAGGGACCAGGCATTGAAGCCTCTAACACCCTATAGTGCCATAGTTAAACACCAGGGACCAGGCATTGAAGCCTCTAACACCCTATAGTGCTATAAGTCGTAAATTGATACATTCACTGGTGATATGCAGCTGATGAGTTTGGAAAAAAGACCTATAGACATTGGAAAAGGTAGTGATAGTGGTGTCTAGTACACACCGGAATTCTAATAAGCCTTATATCCCGTGCTGGGGTATGAGTGAGTGAGTGAGTAATAGATGTTTAACGCCATTTCGACAGCTATGGTCATATTCATGGCCAGAACGACATTACACAATTTCACAGAGGAATGTGTCAGTGCCCGCGCATATGTGCACCACACACATCCCGAGGGGATAGGAAAGAGGAGAAATAGACCCTTTTAAGTGGGCTAGGGAAGCCCGCTGGGGTATGACTATAAGGCCTAAAAAAAGGTTTGTTTCCAGTTACCCGACCGACCCTAGCAAAACAGGGATGGTCCTGGAATATTTCTCTTTTATTTTGTGAATTTTTAACATTTTTTGGCAATTTTTAGACATTTTTCCGGCAAGGGCTATTCTGACGACCCTCGTCCGAATATCATCGGCCCATTTTTCCCGTGATTTTCATATTTTTTTCATCAGTTTTTCATGGAGCTTATCTAGGTCATTATCTATTGGTATACAGTTCATAACATTTATTCATATTTTTACAGCAGCTTCACATTCCTTGTGTTTTTCTCTACTGTAAAATCATAGAATCCAACATGTCTGCCCATACATTTCTATAAGAAATAAAAAAAAAAAATCCGACCTACCGACCCCAGATATTTAAGGCATTCAACTGGAAACTTTATTTTATTTTTTTGCCTAAAGCCAAACAATGAATTATTTTGTTTCAGGTTACCCGACCCAACCTAGCACAAAACAAGGCTGACGCTAGATTTTTTTTTTTCTTCACTTTGTAGAAATTATACACATGCACAATTTTAGGTGTTGTTTGAGGGTCAATTCCAATCGTCCGCGAGTCACAACAGCTCTTGGCAAGTCATTGTAGCAGCTAAAAATATTTTGCAAGAAAAAAAAAGATATCAGTCCGTTACACCCATAATTTAGAAGACGGGGGTATAGGCTATAGGGTAAAGGCACCCATTTCGGACGCTCCTGACAAAGGTGTGCAAGAGGTGCCCATATTTGATACCTGAATCTGGTACCTTCAAATTCTACTTTGTATTGTACTAATGGAAACAATATGCTTGGCCACTCATATTGATGAAGGGATTTTGATCATTTTCTCTATTAGACATGAATAGATTAACTGCCTTTGTTTAAATTTCAAAAGATTGAATTGCACCTAGAGTCGGACACTTGAGGCCAGGTGTGGCCCTTGAGTCAGACACTTTGTTAATCAGTTGACACGATAGATAACTTTGCATGGAATATGCTGTAAAGGCTCAAGAAGATACTCAAGAATGATAGTTACTGAGAATATACTCAGATACCTTTTTTGCATATATGTAAGAGGACATTCTGCAAGGCACAAATGCACATGACTTCCATAGGGCAGATGGGGGTCCAGCTGAACTCGGGTGTTAGGTATATTGGGTAAAGCATAATAAAAGTTGAAATAGAGGATGTTGATGGCTGGGAGTAAGGGCATACTATAAAGGCTTCTTTTTGAAAAAATCGTCCATTGTAACAAATATATTACAAGGCCTTGTATGATTGGCTGGGTATGATTGTGTCCGAGACAGGTGTAATTGGTGTCAGACTTGAGGTGTAATTTGAGGGTGGTATATGAATAACTCCCAAAATGTGATATGGGCGATTTATCCAGGGTTTCTAT
The DNA here is from genome assembly GCA_949317995.1 of Acholoe squamosa. Classification (NCBI taxonomy): domain Eukaryota; kingdom Metazoa; phylum Annelida; class Polychaeta; order Phyllodocida; family Polynoidae; genus Acholoe; species Acholoe squamosa. The sequence goes on from OX439037.1 coordinate 47,740,771, forward strand.
GTCAAATGGCTAGCACAAATATGTGTTACCATTGTCACATGTAGATATCCTATAAACATATAGGTTGAGACACCATGCAGACTTAACAGTGAAACCAATTGTCCCATCTGCTCACTATTTTCCAGCTTTAGATTATAGCAAGATCAACACTGGTTTGCACAGGTGTACTGCCATGAATGTAGATACTTAGATTAGTTATACTGCACTTGTTGGCGAGAATAATAGTTGAATTTCCATTTCTAATTCATATGATATGCATAACTATCATATTGATTATGTAATTCAATCAAAAAGGTGTCCGACTTTAGATATCTGTCCGACTCAGGATGCCTTTACCCTAAACGTGACAGGAGCTGGTTATGGTTATGTGCACCAAAAAGAGCCGATATGATGGGGGCCAGCTTGTACCTGGAAGTGGGTGTTAACAAGGGACGAGGTACCCATCAGAACATGTCTTATCAGAGGATTCTACCTCAACCAGTGAAATTTAAAATGGTGGACCCATTAGGCAATCATACCACGGCCTATAAGCATGCGTCCTCTGCACATGTGGTACTTGATTAGAACACACCTCGAGACTATTGTATCTGACGATACGGAAGACAATCGTCCAATCAATGAAGACCTCTATGAGTTATGTTGAAGCCATTTAAGACAAAAAGTCGTGTAGGGAAGTCTAAAACAATGAGTGTTATTATTCTGAATGTCTCGAATGCTTCTGCGACTTCCCTCAATTGCTTCTGCGACATTATACAAATATGGAAACATCGTTATGATCTATACTATACTGACAACTATTTTGATTGAATTTATTGAATCTGAACAGTCTAATGTCTAAGATTTGTATGATCTGACTTGGTCCGCAGTTGTACTGCTGGCTACATACCAAAGTGGCCTGTTTACTTGTACTGCTGGCTACATACCGTAGTGGCCTGTTTACTTGTACTGCTGGCTACATACCGTAGTGGCCTGTTTACTTGTACTGGCTACATACCGTAGTGGCCTGTTTACTTGTACTGGCTACATACCGTAGTGGCCTGTTTACTTGTACTGCTGGCTACATACCGTAGTGGCCTGTTTACTTGTACTGCTGGCTACATACCGTAGTGGCCTGTTTACTTGTACTGCTGGCTACATACCGTAGTGGCCTGTTTACTTGTACTGGCTACATACCGTAGTGGCCTGTTTACTTGTACTGGCTACATACCGTAGTGGCCTGTTTACTTGTACTGCTGGCTACATACCGTAGTGGCCTGTTTACTTGTACTGCTGGCTACATACCGTAGTGGTCTGTTTACTTGTACTGCTGGCTACATACAGTAGTGGCCTGTTTACTTGTACTGGCTACATACCGTAGTGGCCTGTTTACTTGTACTGCTGGCTACATACCGTAGTGGTCTGTTTACTTGTACTGCTGGCTACATACCATAGTGGTCTGTTTACTTGTACTGCTGGCTACATACCGTAGTGGCCTGTTTACTTGTACTGGCTACATATCATAGTGGTCTGTTTACTTGTACTGGCTACATACCGTAGTGGCCTGTTTACTTGTACTGGCTACATACCGAAGTGGCCTGTTTACTTGTACTGCTGGCTACATACCGTAGTGGCCTGTTTACTTGTACTGGCTACATACCGTAGTGGCCTGTTTACTTGTACTGTCTACATACCGTAGTGGTCTGTTTACTTGTACTGCTGGCTACATACCGTAGTGGCCTGTTTACATACCGTAGTGGTCTGTTTACTTGTACTGCTGACTATATACCGTAGTGGTCTGTTTACTTGTACTGCTGGCTACATACCGTAGTGGCCTGTTTACTTGTACTGGCTACATACCGTAGTGGCCTGTTTACTTGACCTGCTGGCTACATACCGTAGTGGTCTGTTTACTTGTACTGCTGGCTACATACGATAGTGGCCTGTTTACTTGTACTGCTGGCTACATACAGTAGTGGCCTGTTTACTTGTACTGGCTACATACCGTAGTGGCCTGTTTACTTGTACTGCTGGCTACATACCGTAGTGGTCTGTTTACTTGTACTGCTGGCTACATACCATAGTGGTCTGTTTACTTGTACTGCTGGCTACATACCGTAGTGGCCTGTTTACTTGTACTGGCTACATACCGTAGTGGCCTGTTTACTTGTACTGCTGGCTACATACAGTAGTGGTCTGTTTACTTGTACTGGCTACATACCATAGTGGCCTGTTTACTTGTACTGGCTACATACCGTAGTGGCCTGTTTACTTGTACTGGCTACATACCGTAGTGGCCTGTTTACTTGTACTGGCTACATACCATAGTGGTCTGTTTACTTGTACTGCTGGCTACATACCGTAGTGGTCTGTTTACTTGTACTGCTGGCTACATACCGTAGTGGCCTGTTTACTTGTACTGCTGGCTACATACCGTAGTGGCCTGTTTACTTGTACTGCTGGCTACATACCGTAGTGGCCTGTTTACTTGTACTGCTGGCTACATACCATAGTGGCCTGTTTACTTATACTGCTGGCTACATACCGTAGTGGCCTGTTTACTTGTACTGCTGGCTACATACCATAGTGGTCTGTTTACTTGTACTGCTGGCTACATACCGTAGTGGCCTGTTTACTTGTACTGCTGGCTACATACCGTAGTGGCCTGTTTACTTGTACTGCTGGCTACATACCGTAGTGGCCTGTTTACTTGTACTGCTGGCTACATACCGTAGTGGCCTGTTTACTTGTACTGCTGGCTACATACCGTAGTCGTCTGTTTACTTGTACTGGCTACATACCGTAGTGGCCTGTTTACTTGTACTGCTGGCTACATACCGTAGTGGCCTGTTTACTTGTACTGCTGGCTACATACTGTAGTGGCCTGTTTACTTGTACTGGCTACATACCGTAGTGGCCTGTTTACTTGTACTGGCTACATACCATAGTGGCCTGTTTAATTGTACTGCTGACTACATACCGTAGTGGTCTGTTTACTTGTACTGGCTACATACCGTAGTGGTCTGTTTACTTGTACTGCTGGCTACATACCATAGTGGCCTGTTTACTTGTACTGCTGGCTACATACCATAGTGGTCTGTTTACTTGTACTGCTGGCTACATACCATAGTGGCCTGTTTACTTGTACTGCTGGCTACATACCATAGTGGTCTGTTTACTTGTACTGCTGGCTACATACCGTAGTGGCCTGTTTACTTGTACTGCTGGCTACAGACCGTAGTGGCCTGTTTACTTGTACTGCTGGCTACATACCATAGTGGCCTGTTTACATGTACTGCTGGCTACATACCGTAGTGGCCTGTTTATTTGTACTGCTGGCTACATACCATAGTGGCCTGTTTACTTGTACTGGCTACATACCATAGTGGCCTGTTTACTTGTACTGCCAGCTACATACCGTAGTGGCCTGTTTACTTGTACTGCTGGCTACATACCATAGTGGTCTGTTTACTTGTACTGCTGGCTACATACCGTAGTGGCCTGTTCACTTGTACTGGCTACATACCGTAGTGGCCTGTTTACTTGTACTGCTGGCTACATACCATAGTGGTCTGTTTAATTGTACTGCTGGCTACATACCGTAGTGGCCTGTTTACTTGTACTGGCTACATACCGTAGTGGTCTGTTTACTTGTACTGCTGGCTACATACCGTAGTGGCCTGTTTACTTGTACTGGCTACATACCGTAGTGGCCTGTTTACTTGTACTGGCTACATACCGTAGTGGCCTGTTTACTTGTACTGGCTACATACCATAGTGGCCTGTTTACTTGTACTGGCTACATACCGTAGTGGCCTGTTTACTTGTACTGCTGGCTACATACCGTAGTGGCCTGTTTACTTGTACTGGCTACATACCGTAGTGGCCTGTTTACTTGTACTGGCTACATACCATAGTGGCCTGTTTACTTGTACTGGCTACATACCGTAGGGGCCTGTTTACTTGTACTGGCTACATACCGTAGTGGCCTGTTTACTTGTACTGCTGGCTACATACCATAGTGGTCTGTTTACTTGTACTGGCTACATACCGTAGTGGCCTGTTTACTTGTACTGGCTACATACCGTAGTGGCCTGTTTACTTTTACTGGCTACATACCGTAGTGGCCTGTTTACTTGTACTGCTGGCTACATACCGTAGTGGCCTGTTTACTTGTACTGCTGGCTACATACCGTAGTGGCCTGTTTAAGTGCCCTGGCGCTCATAGATTTCAGTACCATACCATCCCCGGCGGTTATACGAGACCGGCGCTCATTTAAGACATAGGTTGAAGTGCATTCAATAATTTAAGAATCACTGTATCCCCGGTGTTTATTCGGTCCGGGTGCTCATTCAAAGACCCGCAGCTTAAACAAGCAACACCGGTAAAACAGTTTTTAGCATCAGCAACATGAGACACGTTTCCATACAGTTGCAAGATTTGGGTCAACAGTTTAAAAGGAATAAACCCAAAGGGGAATGGGGCTAGGATAAGGCGACATTAGTGTTGAAGTAGCAGCAGAAGGTGGTTGGTCTGTCTCTATCACCCCCGCCCATCCCACCTGACCACCCACCTTAGCGTCACGCCTACCCTGACGGCCCAGACGGACATTGCTTCCCTATCAATCTGCCATGCGTCGGGGACGGCCACTAGGGCGTGGGTCCCGAGGGTTGCCCTATTGAAATATTCAGACCAGCTCGTATTAATGTCCATGTGCCTACAGCGCAATACCTTCCATCATATAAGTGAGAAAAATGTCGACGAATATACCGGGTATATATACCGGTATGTATGATAACAGGTGGGAAAAGAGTGATGTATTAGGAACCAATAAGGAACAGAAACATGCAAAATGTGATAGGTGTTACCCATTTTATATGAAAGAGTACCGAGGGCTGATACAGTTTGAATTTGAAACACAATAGCTTTTCAGAGTACAATTACTGCAGTTTGGAATAGAGGGTTGACTACACGGAAAGCAGTCAATCAGGAGAGTCGTAAGTGGTTAAAAGCTGTAAGTTAATCTGGAATTTTAGTCCCACAAAGTCAGATGAGAGCCATATGGCGAAGTGCCGCGGGCACAATGTAGAATACAGATGGATGCCGGGGTCCAGATGAATACATAATATCTGGCTGTCGGGGTGAAGTAGGTACTTGTCTGTATTAGACCAACACCCTGCTACCTGTACCAATTAGCGCCGTCCTGTAGGCTGCATTCACTCCACCACCTCTTTATTTCTAACCTCACACTCAGCAGCCTATCCCCATCCTCTAACCCCATCTCCGCTCTGGTGGTACCTGGGACAGGGAGGAAGCAATATGAGGTCTGAGTACGGGCATAAACTAGCACCGTGGAGGCTGATGACTTCCTTAACGTCTATGCAGCACGGCACATCCAAAGGACTGTCGAGGCGGGGAGCAAAGCATATTTGCTTCCATCACTCTAAATTTTATTTTTGTTTATTTCAATATTTTTTTGGAATTATTTCAGTCTCGATCAAGATGCCTTTTCATAAGGATATGTGTCTAGACAATTTAGTACTTTAGGCGACCTGGAATACTTTCAGGCTGGATCAACCCGAATCGACAGCCATTTCAGATCTGGACATCTTGTACAACTTGAAATACAATCACATTCACATTGTGTATTTAGTGAACGAGTTCCGTACCAAATTCACATAGAATATTTCAGAGATATCATGTTCACCATACCGGTACATGTCTTTCCTCCCTATAATCAGATTAATCCAATTAACAAAATTAGATATCCTATGTAGTTCAATCTGCATGTACGTGGATGTGGTATTTGAGTGCATGGTATGATGCTATAAGGGAGTGGTCATTATTTATCAACAAGGGGGGGGGGGAGGTGAGGGGGGCATATATAAACAACGTTTGACCTCTCTTGAGGAGGGCATAACGATATATGGGGGGGGGGGGGGTTCTTAAACTCATCTAGTGTTTTAGTGTACACTGAAAGATCAATTCCTAGGGGATCGGATGACCATGTCATCATCCTTCTCCTTTTCCCACGTATCTCTTATATGAACCCCCATCCCGTTTTAAAGGACTATCGGCCAAGGCTAGTGACACATGGAAATACATATGTGCTTTTAGATTAACCTATAGAGGAAGCCTACACCTTCAGACCTGTGTGTGGCTCACCTAGCACTGCTCATGGCTGAGAGAGGTACCCAATTGCGTGTTTGCCACCGATGGAGTTTTAGTCGCTGCTGCCTTCACACAACCATTCCCTATACTAACAGACGTACAGTGGAAACTTCTTCCTGCCTGGATCTAATCAAAGAGGACGTGGACGTTCATACAGGACCATTATCAATAATACGGCAGCACTGAGGTAGTGTACTTTTTATTATGACGTTTGAAGCCAGCGTTGTTTTGTGGAGTGTCTCTGGATCCGAATCAATATTCGTAGAGTGATGAGTGACGATGCTGCCTCGCCGTGTAACGAGCCTTTATAATGTTGCTTACAGCAGACCTTGTTCTAATACCTTTTATTTGATGGGGCCTTTGTACAGCGTGCTTACAATAGAAAGTGTAAAGACCTTTCTGTCGGTGTCCCTGATTTGGTGAAATGCCATTCAGAACATATGACATTGGTCCGCAGTCTCGTGCAAGCACGGGAGTAACACTGAAGTAATAAGTCCCTGTATGAGGCCAATATAATATTATTGACACCGTATTAGGGTACAGTCTCAGGGGCAGAGGCATGCCTTCTTCCCCAGCAGTGTCGTTCGATAGGACATCAAATCTTCGCCTGTTTCCGTATTCATCAATAATATTATGACTATTGACAACTAAATAATATTCATACCCTGGTATTATGAATATGAAGATTTCTAGGACATCTAAGTACGTATCCTAGACATCATGTCTTACTTGTGAGCAGGCAATCCTGCAAGTATACACGGTGGGTCAGGTCGTCAGAAAGTGTAAGATTTTGCCCTTGAAGGCCTTTAAAAATTAATTTTGTAACTACTTTATATGACCCTAACAAATTTGTGAAGGGAAATCCCCTCAGCTCAGAAAACCAAAAAATACCGATTTAGGACATCCAATTCCATTTTTATTGCTTGTTTTGTGTCATGTAACGTCCGGTACCAAAATGATGAAATATGGAGGTAATTAAAGTTGCTGTCAGTAATATAGAATGTCCCATGATGCATAGCAAACACATGCAATAGCAAGGCCAATATGTCTATTATTGACTTCAATTACCAAATAGAACAAATTTGAGTTATGCATGCACAGTAGACTGCCTCTTACATGATGATAAAAGTACCAGAATTATTTCACATAAGCTGCTCTCACATGGAGACAAATGCTGATAGACACACAAATATTTCACCAAAGTAGGGGATAATAGGTCCCTTTATATAGGTAATAACAAAAATTTTGAAGCTTTATTTTTTTCCATGTAATATAACTGATTTAGATTTAGGTAACGGACGTTACAAATTACAGATTTCCATTTTCGAAGACACATTTATAATGAAAAATTCTCATTCAGTAACATGTCCAAACCTCATGGAAATGATACCTATAATCATATACAATATAAAAAAAACAACTTTGGGATACTCCAGATGTTCTTTATTCAATACATGACACTTGTAAAAAATACAAAAAGTCAAAAAGAACAAATTTGGCCATTTTTTCACTTTGGCAGGCTACAAGTCTGAGAGTTTTTGATGCATTACCACAAATCAACCTTTTTCCTATAGCCCTAAGTGTCCTCTATCAAATGAGTCTATGTAAGACAAGATTGGTTCACAACTTCCTTCTCCAGAGCCATAAGTGTCCAAAATGACCCCAAAAACACAAAATCTACTGCTTTCTGGCGACCTGACCCATCATGTACTCAACTTGCTAGTATGGGAATTGTCGCCCGAGTCAAAACACCAACTTCTACTACTACTTACAATAAACTAAAACTTGCATAAACATATAGGTACGTCCCGTACGCGCATCTTTTATAATATCTGGCGATTACCTCCATTATCACTCACTACACCCTGTCTCTAGTCTCATAGTTGCGTTAACAGAAGTGTGCACACTTGGGTCAACGTAACAGGTCCTAGGACCTCACTGTGTGTGCCAAAACAGTATGAAAGTCCACATTCGCAGTACCTGGTGGTGTCTTCCTACACTGTACCTTCATCACATTCACTTCCAGAGTGTTGGACTGATCCCCCCATTCCCATGTGCACCATCACCACCCCTCAGCAAGGTGTACGCCAAAATGCACCCTAGAACCTCAGAAAAAGATGTGTTCCTGGGGTTTGTACTTTACTGGTTTCGATAGGCCTTCAAATGCATAAATACATGCATTATTTGGTGGTATTGACGGGGTATTGCAAGGATTTCCCACAGCGATTAGAAATGATAAAAATAGCCACAAAAACATGAACTTCAGAATCAGCATGATTTTCTTACAACCACCGAGGTCAAGTTTAAAAATATATTGCTGTCAAACATGATAATTTCCCCTGTCAAGTGTCAACTTGAAAAAATAATGCTGTCAACATGATATTTTCCCCTGTCAAATGTCAAGTTAGAAAAATTCTGCCATCAACTGTCAACTTGACGTTGTCAGTGAAAATATCATGTTGACACCAGATAGGAAAACATGATTTTTCCACTGTCAACTGTCAAGTTAGAAAAAAAGCTGCTCTCAACTGTCAACTTGACTGTTGACAGGGGGAAATATCATATTGACAGCAGATTCTTTTTTCTACTTTGACAGATGACAGGTCAATTTTTAGGTTTGACAGTAGTTTTGATATGTTCCATTTTATGCTGTTCCCATATTGGAGATAAAAAAGTTCAATTTTTTCAAGGTGTGCCCCTCCATGGCTTCCGTAAATTTGCATCTATACCAGATATATAGAAATAGTCCTTTGTACCGAGGAAATATATTATGGAATGGAATCCCAGGAAATGTACAGTGTCTTCTTTCTAGAGAATCCTTTAAAAGCAAGATAATGGCATTTGTGTAATAAAAATGTACGAAGGATGAAAAGAGATATAGTTATGACTACATGTATGCTATATAGACTCATAGAAACCACCATACCACCTTTTATACCACTGTGATTGGGATGTATGACAACTCTTATGTGAAATTATTATATTTGGCTAATGTTTATACAGAAGAACGCCAGTGCGCTGTGAAAGGTATTTTGGCCAATAAACGTATTAAAACTCAACTCAATGTTTAAACACAGACCACGCCTAGCTGCGATCACTAAGCTAACAATGGCAGCATATTATCCTTTCTCTCTCAGCCATCAAACATTTCCACAGGGTTTCAAGTTAAGATGAAAAACATTCAAATAGCCACAGAAGGGCCAGATCGCCTGTTTTACGGTGAATACGTGAGCTACAACTAATGTGTGCACTGGGCTGTTCTTTGTACCCGCTCACTGTTTGAAGTCCCATACTCGAATTAAACACCCCTTGCCTTGTGGTGGTTAACCAAACTGCTTCTTTTCCAGGCTCACCAGTTTTAAAGGGACAACTTCTTCTGCAAATGCCTTCGTAAGAAATTCATTTAGGGCTGTGACACCCACGTCGATAGGGTGCGCGACCTTTGGGGCCCAGCACGGATACCTCTGCATGTTTTCTGCTGTTTCACCCCAATTTGCAATCCCCTGGAGCAAAAATTATCGGAAACCAAAAACCAAAATTCATAATGGGGCTAGTGAGGGTTACACTTTTCTTTAGCGGACAGGGTTTTAGCTCATTTTGATGAGAAGGGTGGCCTAACTGGGGAAACTCCCTGTCAATTTTGGCGGAATTTGCAAATAGGCATACATCTTCGTGATCCCTTTAAATAAAATAACTTGAATACATGTAACATGCTATGATGGCCCCAACTTTCCTGGATAACATATTTTAATATGACGTATGGCTGCCATATATTGACGTTTATGTGCATCAGAGTGGATCGGCCATGGCACTGGGAGAATGTAGACAGCTAACAGAGTGTGAGATCTATCAGGAAATCTAAGATAATCTCTGCTTCATCTCGAAAACTTGAATGTCAGTAATTAGGAGCACCTTTGCCTGAAGCGACATGGTATTTTCCCGAAGCGACATGGCATTTTCTTGAAGCGGCATAGTATTTGCCCAAGGCGCAGAATACAGAAATCCTTGAAGTTTGGATTTGCTCGGAGTGTAAGTAGTATATGGTTTGGGAGCCAGGCCCTGGTGGGAATCACAGGCTACTAGTAGACACTGCCCTATTAGGTTACTTTGATGTTGATATACAGAGATGGGATACGTCACAAGATTACCATGCTACATTTGTGGGGCAGGCTGTGTTCGATACCTCTCTAGTTAAACCTTATCTCTTTAGCACTCATCAGAAACAGGAACACCCCTACTCTCACGCACAAATCTCATCACTGGGCACAACGGGCACCTCCCCTACTAACCACACCATCTCTGCCCACTAATAATTGTCCCCTCAGTTTACAGACACCCATCCTTTGATGGACCAAATGGGTATGATCAGTAAAATTAGCTTCATCCCAGACGGGCTTCCCACCACCAGAGCCCCTTCATGAAAACATTTCAGCCCCCCCCCACCGCAACCACACACAAAGCCCATAATGATGTTTAGGTGGTTTTTGCACTGTCTTGTGGTAATTACTACACCTTTAGTCTTTGTTGCCTACGCACTAGTGGTTGCCATGAGTGACAATTAGTACCCGATCTGAGTCATGTCTTCAGGTATTGTTTTCTCACCTGATAAGCGATTTAGGGTATACATGTTGTAGTACCTCAATATTAATATGGATAGGAATGCGATTTCATGTCTATAGATTCTACTGTAAGTGATCATATATGGCTGTAATCTTGTTCCCTACAAAGGTAACGAGGCCCTAGCCTATGAGAACCATGCACCCGCTGTCACCTTATAATTCCTTTCTCCGCATCTACGGCTGCAATTACAGTACTGTCCCAGACCTGTCCCATTATAAAAGCAATAGCCTGCTGATTACACTTCTAACATGAGCTTATCAGTGACGGGCTCTTCCACCATCAGGTGTATATTTTAAGCCTTTGCGGTAAATTTTAAAAAGTGTCGCTTACTGGAATGTCTAAGTTAGAGCACACGTTGTCAGCCGCAAACCTTTGATCTCTGATAATTAAGCTTGGGTGACTTGCCACATACTTTTTCCTGTGGTCTTCTGGGGAATTGATTAGCTTTAACCTTAGAGGGTTTTCCTCGGCTGAGTTCTTTTTGTGTCTAATTAAGAGCGGTTTCGGCCACTGCCAGCCTTTTGGGCCAGTTCGACCGTTCTTCAACGTTAACCGAGTGGAACATCTCCCTCACTTTCTTCTACTGAATAAGCACTGTCCTCACTCTGTTTAACAGTTACAGCATGGGTACGTTGACAAAGGTTTCTGTAATTCTGTGATTAGCTAGCGTCTTAGTATAGGCAGGCTCTATTTTTATGATGACGGCAGGTGGATATCAGCAAAATAGATCTTGTTGACTCGTTGATTAAAAGTTTTGGATACTGTCAGCATCATAAAACGAGGTTAACCCAGAACCTACCGAAATAGACCGATCGCCTATTACAATGTATAGCGAAGTACGTCATCAGTGGTCAATCTAAGTTGTTAATGTCTAGGCAAATGATAGGAAGATCTATTTTGTAGTCAATCCACGTCTATGCCAGTAAAATGGAACCATGTATGATACAGTCTAAACAAGAGGTGGCTCAATTATTAAATTACCCAACTTGATAAGTTAGCATATAGTGGCAATTTCAGCGTATACTTTTGGCTTTGATTACTAGTTTTTACTTCAACTGCAAGAACACGTAGTCTTGTACTTATTGGAGAATCTCCCATGTTAGCTTTCTAATTCAGCTGAACACTTGATGGCAGAGACGAAAGTTCGAGAAATCCATGGCAGCCTGGAATCTGTTACAGATTAAGGTGGGTCGTGTGTCTGTGTTACAGAACCCATGAGCTTTGTGGCTTCTGGGGTGGCAGGGCAAGAACCTATTGTGACAGAGCAAGGCATGAATCTTACCCATGAGTGGCTCCTTTTGTCAGGGTGGTGCGCTAACTGTTGCTACTGGGGACACCCAATCAGTACATTGACAGAGCCCTCTCTCATCACAGTGCTAGCTGTTAATGTCTCAGGGTTGGTCACTGGAAGGAGCATATTGCAAATAAATGTACCACAGTGACTTGCTTGGTGACTTGGGCACAGTCCCATTGTAGACCTGGCATGAGGGTGGATGAGTAACAGGAGGCTGGGTAGGACTGCATGGTGGTCTAGCCCTGATACTGAGGACGGTGGCAGTGATATATATGTCATCAGTCTATATCTGTAGAAGAGGATGAATAGGTATATATGTAGTAATTTATGTGTGTAAAATGTGAAGCGTTCTGTATCAATCAGCATCAGTAAGAAACTACAGGACTTCCAACAAATCCAAATGTCCTTACAGTGAAAGTTGATAAATTTTGTTGATGGGCTTGCCGGGTGGGTTGGGTTGAGCTGATGAAGGGAATTTGAAAGATGAAGCAGTAGCATAAAGCAGGGGTAGGCGATGAAAATCAGTGTCGGTGTCTTTAATAAGGGGGTGCAGTTCTGAAGAAAACCATCTGATGGGGCAAGGGTGAGAAGCTCAGCCGCCACTCCCATTAGATTGATAATAATTCGTAATTCGTGTACCTAGGCAAGTACATATTCAGTGTAGCCTCCAGGTGGTCTACTTCATGTTGCCCTGATTTGGATAACACAATTATAGGTGTGGCAATTACTACTGTAGGGGAATGTGATTTCCCCGCGCGTGATGTGCTGACTCTCAGGGGCCGGTCGTCGTGTAATCACATGTCCCCTCTCTGTGTCACCCCAGTCCAGGCGTGGTTGGAAGGTAGAAAACGTTGTACGGGGAAGTAGCTCAGTGGTAGAGCAATCGTCTGAAGGCTGAGAGGTCCCATGTTCAACTCTCGATTTCCCTAAATGTTTTCGCCGACCCCTACACTTCCATGGGTATTTACAGAGGTCGTCGTCGATGATGTAACAAGCGAGAAGCCACTTCATTATAGAAAGTCAATGTTGATAGAGGGGAAAAGAGGCTACATCAGGCTAAATGGTCAGTGATAGGGCCAGGATCATACTGGGCAGGGGTAGGGAGATAACAGAAAGGTAAATAGGTCAGATATGTCGGCGAGGGGTGGGGGGGTGCACATGTAATAATTCCCTCTGTGCACGTATAACAAGAACTTCAAACCGACAGGTTCCATCTCAGACAACCCAAAGCAGACAAAATACCCACCCATTGGCTCCATACGTGGCAGTCCGTGTGACAATGGAAACCACAACATAATAAGAACCCCTTATTGAGACCTTACCTTCCAGACACGAGGCACCCCACCTCCGCGCCCGCACTGCTATGCCACACCCATCAATGAAAACCCATACCCAACAATCACACCCTGACACCCAATCACACCCCACCACTAGCGTCCACACAGAGACAATTGCTCTAACTAGACCGTGTCATCACACGGCCACAGCCCTATCCATCACTCTCTTACCATATCCATCATACAGTCTCCCAGCACATACTGGCTACTGTTAGGGGGTGGGAGAGAAGGCTGAGGAGACTGAACTGATATAGAGTAGGAGGGTTGGTGGGTGGGAGGATAAGAAATCAATATTTGCTGTCTGCTGGCAACATGAACTGTATTTACCCCCTGCATGTCCATCTGCAGGCCTTGTGGGAGGCAGGGGGTTAGGTTGGTGCATGATGTTACAGAGGCTGGTTAGAGGTTGTGTAAGAGGTCTTAGAGTGAACAGTCAGGTATGGATCTAGGAGGCCCACGATTCCATGATCTGGAAAGTTTAACTGACAGGGTCGATACCCGTACGTCGTTTAGAAGTCTTGTTATATTTACTAATTAAGAGGCCCCAGGATCATGGCCGGAATGCTCTCCTCTCCGGTCTATAATCTATAGGCTCGCATTTTTCATTCATACAATATGGCCAATGCGATATCTCATTAAATTGTACATAATATCCAATTGTACATAATATCCAGAAGCCACTGATCTCCGTCAGTGGTTTCCTGCTCTATATCAATATTTCAACGGTACACTGGAAACCTGCCCACACTCCGCCCGTTTCTTTCCTGTTACATATATGGTAGTTATACGGACGCGGAAACCCAGCGTATTTCAACAGTTGTCACTAAGTAGTGACGAATGGGAAATATCACCTTGTGTATTAATGAGCATTACGTGCCCGGGATTACGTGGCATAAAGTGAGTAACCGAATTAAACCCAGCACATGTGCAAACTAAGTCAGGTATTGACAGCTGGTGGTTTATATTGGAGTGAGAGGTCACAGGGCAGTAGGTCTGCCTCCAGTGGTCTAATATGGATGAGAGGGGTTGGTGAGGTTAGATTGGGGAGGAGCTGGGTACATCAATACTTGAGTCGTATGAGGTTAAACGTGAATGGTGTATGTCGTGTTGGCGTATGGACACTGAATGAACACAACATTGAGGCGTATGGACACTGAATGAACACAACATTGAGCTGTGAGCATGGAGCGTGCTTAGGTCCATTTACAGACCCCCGTGAGGGGTGGGCGATATAAGGGGAGATGGACACCATAGGGTAAGGTTATCATCATATATCATGGCAGCAGTATGCATGTCTGAGTAGATATAAACCTGACCCTCCAGGGCTGTGTGGGGTGGGATGGAAGAGCGATGGATAAAAAGGCTTCACCCCATCTGAGTAGACATGTGGGCAGACATAGGACACAGGACTGGTATCATGGCAATAGAAGCCCCTTGCTTTTTGATACCCTGTCTAGTTCCCAATTTTGCACACTACATTAGTACTGCTTCCCACGTCTCATTCAGGGTTTGTCACCGATCTTAATCCTCATATCCACCATTTTTAGACCCTTTACATGGAATTTAACTTTTGTGCTGATTAATTTTATTCAAACTTCTTATGAAATCTTATTCAGTCTCTTCACTTTGGTTCAGCCGCCTTCACCATTTCCTACATGTTAGCAAACCTGTTGCCTCACCCAATTGACTCTGCCTTAGATCCCAAGAGTCTCTTAACTGAAATTATAAACCACTACATATGCAACATCACCTTTTATAGGAGCTTCCACCCATATTGCACCACGACTCCAATGCTTGTCAACATACATGCACAGTGTAAGCACTTACACTGTACTTACCGTTCACCCTCCATTCATACCCCTCAGCACCCTCATCAAACATAACCTTCTCCAATCTTCACAGTACTCCACAGCCATCCCACCCTCCCCAACACCCCTATAAAACCACGTTGCACACTATACATACACCCTCCACGTTAGCTATCCCCATCCCCTCTGGTATTCCCTCCTCTAGAAGGCGAGGCGGCTGCTATAAACACTTTGCCTCAGCTAAAGACGTCAGTGCTCACTAGGGCTGATTACGTGGGCGCTGAGCGACTCAGGGGAGCATTGACGAGTAACTCTGGCGGTGGTAGGATGGGTGTTGGTTTTGGCTGCAACCAATATACAGGTTGGATGTGGAAAGTGAGGTACATGTATACCGGTAAAATGGCATTATTGTATTATGCTGCTCCACATGTGTACTCTAGCTGAGGTAATCATCCCTTAATAGGATGGCAGAATCAAGGCAGATATAGAATACAACTGCCAATCCCCCAGACTAAACAAACCTAGCCGATTAAACATTTGGAGGGATTCCAAGAACCCTTGTTCACCTAGAGCCACTAAGACCCACAGCCTTATATTGACTCCTATGTGTACTGGATATGGATCCGGCAGAATCCACTCTGCTATATCAGGGGCGTAGGAAAAGGGGGGCCAGGGGGGGCCTGCCCCCCCCTCAATCACAGAGGAGGTGGCGCCTGGATATGTCTGGGCCCCCCCCCCCAAAATATGTCAAGCCCCATTATAAAATGTACATGATTCCCACAGCTCACCACTCAAATTGGACAAATTTGTCATTAAGATAGGGGAAAAGACAATATTGTTTAAAGTTAAGCCATCAAGGAATAATCTTTATATAAATCCCATACAGCATTGCATCAAAACCAGCACGCTCAAGCCGATAATTCATGGTGGCTGGGGTGGGGGCCCCCTGGGCCCCCCCAACCCCCAATGAAGATTTGCTTCCTACGCTCTGTATATAATTGCCTTAGCTACATACATGAACCAATAATTTCGATGAGACATTTGATCAGACACTTCAGCCAGTGAAAGGATGGTGATCGACAGTTTACTTCAGTCTTTACCTCAATCTAAAGGTTTTTTTATTGCTTAAACTTCTAAATACATGATTTTCAGTGGCAATATACCTAACTCCGATCAGAGTGACCAGTGGCCCTAGCACATACCATGGAACTTACACCACTTTTACACGATCTCTACTTCAAACTGATCAGTTTTATGCTAACGTGATGTGATATGGCTACTCCAGGGTTAAAGTAATTCAGGGTATGATTGACTTATCCTCAACTAATAATTATGTTTTGTTTTGAAGTTTAATAAGGACGTAGACTAATAAGCCAAAGGGTGTATCAATGTTTTATATGCGATTTTGTATAATATTATGAGAGACAAATAAAACAATTAATTTACTGAAAAAAAAGTGGATGTGAGTGAGTGAGTAATAGATGTTTAACGCCATTTCGACAACTGAGGTCATATTCATGGCGAGAATTACATTACACAATTTCACAGGGGAATGTGTCAGTGCCCGCGCATATGTGCACAACACACATCCCGAGGGGATAGGAAAAAGGAGAAATAGACCCTTTTAAGTGGGCTAGGGAGGCCCGAAAAGTGGATGTGTGCTAGCTGGGATACCTCATAACCCCAGCCCGTAACATACTATATACAAAACACTACTTACTCTAGCGATGCATGCAGTGTATCGAAATGGACCGTCTGCCTCTCATGTAAACAACGTCCCCTCTCTGACACACTTCATAATCCCCACGTTATTCCGATAATCCTCTCCCCTATGAATTACCTGCTGATCTCCCTCTCCCCAACCCCTTAATGCAGCCTTCGCCCGGTCCATGAGAGGAGTTAGTCAGGGACACGAGGTCTATGGAGAAGTATTTGTTCTGGGTGTTGCTTATTTACACTCACTCTGGTTCCTGTTTATGGAGGCCTTTGGTCAAACATAGGTCTAGGGGTGGCGTACGGTTCTAAAGGAGCGAGGCTACACCAGGGTAGCATTGGTCCCATAGCTCAGACACTTGAGCCATACTGACTCTTTAGGGGCCAGCGTCATTGTTCTTTACCAGTTTTTAGTTCTTAATTTGCATTTCAATATTATTGTACATGTATATACTCGTGGCACGCATGTGGATGTGGAGATTAAATGTAAGACTACACCCAGAGGGCAGAGACAAAGTACAAGCTGCTGACCTGGTCGTCCCACAGTTATTCCCATATAGATCTATATACACACACAATATTTGATAGGCAAACTGAGGCAGGACCAGGTAACTGGAGAAGGTGGTGAGTAAACGATGGAACTAAAACTCTACGAGGGTGGTCTAGGTAGGAGGGAAGCACAGAGCATCTAAGCAGTCTACTAATATGGGGCTAGTTAGGAAGCCATATATGTATATGAAAGTATCAGGCAGGTTTTAAATTCATGTTAGCTGTGTTATCATACAGATATGACATGAAGGGGAGAGACAGACAGAGCCAGAGGCAGACAGACAGATGATTGCAAACCAGTCAAAGCCGGAACCAGAATAGCAAGTAGCATTGGAGCATTGGGCCATGCTCGGCCAGGTATGAGTCAGTAGACAATGTAAGGGATGTTTGTATTGGCAAATGGCAGTTTGATCACTGGCCCTTGATTGGCCCAAAATTGAAATGGTGATATCAACTTTATAATGGGTCATTTTGATGTTCTAACATTGGTCCACGCTTCAGTGATCAGTGCATAGAAATCAAATACTAGGTACATGTGAGATTGTGATGTAGATTTTTGCCCAATGTCTGATTTCCAAATATTTGGGCCAATATAGCAGCTACTGATAAAAGCCCAATATAATTACTTGATTTTCATTTAGTGAATCTGTGTACATTTTATATGTATACATATAGTTGTTTTTGTAAACATTTGTGTAGCAGATGCCTATCAACAACATATGCGTGTCTGAAGAGATCATAAAAACAAGGCTGTCAAGTATCATCAGTTTGGAAACAGCCATTTCTGCCTCTGTAATCTCAATCTTATGTACAAATATGATACTTAAGACCAGGAAGGTATTTCTCAAGATGGTACGACTAGACCCCTTCCAATACCCAAGTCCCGAGTTACCATGCCCCCACCGCAAACCACCGCTTGGGGCACAGTTTACAGCCCCAGGGAGGGTATGGAGTAGAGACCAGCTGGAGGGGGTGGTGAGCTCCCTGACAGCTGACCACATGGAGGGGCCTGCTCCTTGGTAGGCAGGGGATGGACTCAGTGTGGGTCAGTCTGTTTACACAAATGTACATATTTCCTATACTTCTATTTATTAAAAATCCTAATATATTCAACCAAGGAAGGAGAGTTGTATGTCAGTCATGCTGACAAAGTTGCATCCACAAATACAAAGAAGTTCATAGTTTAAAAAGGTACTTCCTGTTCAGCAAGTGTTATAAGTATAGGCCTTCTGAGAAGTGTACCCTCCTAAGGGTCTCAGAGAGCGACCCCCTGGAGGTGGCAGGCGATGAAACCGGCCGTCGCAGCCTAACTCGGGACTTGGGTATCACAGTGGGATCCCTAACCGTAATAACAATACTGGTCAACCTAGTTCTGTTACGAACCCAGACATAGCTTTTCTGGTTTCGGTAAGGGGCTGACAGTTGAGGAGTCTGTAAAGTGTGGCTGGCCCCCTTTTCAGTTTTTCTGTTTATATTGTTGTCATCTCCATATTCTAAACTAGGTCTTGCTATTATCCAGGGATGTAAGTCTTCAGGATTTATCAGGATTTCCTGATTTCTGAAATTTTTGAATGACATGTATTTTCCTTATAACAGTGGTAAGGAGGGCTATTTGGAAAAATAGAAGGCTTTTATATCAAGTAAACGTGTTGCTTCCTGACTTTTGCCCATGCCTGACTTACATCCCTGATTATCAGATAAATGACTTGTACTACCTTGAATTTACAGGCTGGTCAAAATCCAAGTTGAATCTATAACTTTCCTGACTCTCTTGAATTCACCACCATTTTTGTTTTGCTTGGAAGTGCCTCACTGAGCATGTGCAAGGGGAAGTCCCTTAGCTGGTTACTGTCAAGGCCTATTGCTTACAGTCTAGGTACCTAAGTTAGAGGAGGTTTGTTGTGATATGATTTCTACTTCCAGTTCCTGGTGGTGGGAACTTTGAAAGCATTTCTGAACATTTGCTCAAGGATCTAACCTGAAATTGCATTATTCATGGTAAATATGCAATGCAGAACAATTCGGGCATTTAGAGGATTGTTTCAGGATGTACATGTGAGTAAACATTACAGGAGTTGGTTTAACCATCCCTGAATTTGGAGAGTGTGAAGTTGAAAACATAGGCATTGTGACTTGTAGCTGTAAGGGAAACCAGACCTACAATACCCTGAATACAGCCCTGCATTAAGTGGTCACCAATGGGTATGACTGCCCTACCAAACACCATGTAATTTCTACATTAAGTGTTGATTGGACAGAGCAGTCGTAGTGCATTATCTACGATCACCCACTCTAATTTTTTAATTTTTAAATCGTATGGATTTGTGCAGTCGTACCATCTTTAGAAATGCCCTCCTGGTGAATCCGCTCATATATACATAAGTGAACACATGGTTCAGTGCCAGGCATACTAGGCCTGGGTATGGCAGTTTATACTGTGCCAGTAGGCTAGTGGTACAGGTACATTTACCACCACTGAACTGAGGACCTGATTCATGTAAAGTTAGAACCAGTCTTGATCCTGCCCCTCCACAACCTCTCCCAAGACAAATTGCCTGAAATTGAAACAAGGGCTAGAACACAGGGACCCTCCACTCTAGACGAGGACCTTCCACCACCCGTGCCCTCAGGGCACCAGCAGGTCGCCAGGGGGCCACTGTACCCCCGCACCCCGAGGATTAGAGAGGATTTCACGGTCGGATTGAAAACAAATTGCCCTAATGAGGACCCCTGGCGGTAAGCGTGAAAGACAGATCACGGCCGCAGTGCTGAGCTGGCTTTAAAAATTGGCGGGAGGCTGCCCTGAGGTGATGAAACGAATCTCGCGGGGGTTTACAGCAGTGAGATGTGTTAGGACGGTTAGGGCCCGGCAGGCCGAGGGTCTGGTGTGAGGGAATGTTACCCTGTCAGACAAATAAGGACAGATGACCCCTCTAGGGGGGAGGGGGGGAGGGCCTCGTTAGTGTCATTGGGTGGAGGGGTAGGTGGGATAGAGTGGACCCTTGGCTGGGGGATGAGTGAGGTTGGGAGTAGCTGGTGGGTGGGATCTGTGGGTGGGATATGGACGGGCGAGAGAGTGGGGAACGGGGGTTGTTGGCAATGGGATAGAGGAGATTGTAAACATAGACCCGTCTGTGTTGAACGTGACACATTGCCTCAGTGAGAGAGGTATACCGATAGTCACTGACTACTATAGCCGACTTACATGCCACAATGCTTTCTGAATACCCGTCATAGACTGGCTCAGTCACTTTATCAAAGATGGCACTCTCACGACAGCGACCACTCTAAGTGACTCTTCCTTCAGTACCCAATCAATGACACTATGATAGATTAAAGGGGATATCCATGGTTGCAGTAAAAGGCATGTATGTATACACACGATGCAGAAAGAAGTCCCCCTTTTTTAAACGCAGAAATAATTACTCTGCCAATCTTGAATATACAGTAGACAATATTCTGATATTTCAGTAAATCATAGTTTTACATATACCACTTCTATATGCCACAGTAGGGTCTCTTCCTCAATCGGAACTTTATTTTCTGTTATGGAATAATATATTTGGGATTCAAACCGGGGATTCAAACTACTGTTTACAAACGAGGCTGCTCGTCATTTCCATCAAAAGCTATTTAACAGCAGACCTGATGTTTTTCTTTCAAGGCATCAACCTGGGGGATGCTTTTAAGAAGATCCCTGTGCAAATATTGAAGTGTCTATGTGTGGCTTTAATATTAGAAATGTTTGACGGGTCCATGTACATGACTACAGACACAAGCAGTGCTGCCAGGTACTCGATGTAAGTGATTCATTCCCACATTGGAAGCCGAGCTCCCCGCCGAGCTCCCATAGTTGAGTGCTGCTGAGTAAAGCAACCATTGAACCAAAGCATACATGTGTGTATACTCTTAAACCAATTTTTTCCACGGGTAATTTCTCTCTTCTCGGTGTTCAAAAGGACTTTAACGCAGCCCCATGCATGACAAGGGGACATTTCAGAAACAGGTGCTCAGCCACTGGCTAATTTCCCCAATGCCATACATTCCAATGACCATTTCGTTTTAGAGCTACCCAGACACCCACCCCTTCAATCTGCAGCAGCCCGAAGCCAACTCTGCCAATAAGGCTACATGTTAATGGTCCCCTGACTAGAGGACAACGTGCCTCCGGGCCCTTCTGATATAAAGGCAGCCTGCCCTATGGTTCACATGGGTCAATAGGTCATAGACAACCACTCACACTAGATTATACCCAATTAGTAGTGCAGTGCTTTTATCATCATGATTAATTCAAAACAGACAATGTACGTCTCATCCTGTTCCTTTAGCATGCTTTTTCCTCATTACAGATTGTACAAAGAACTGTTTTTTAGATAAATAAATTATATTTTTTTATTATCTAAAAACTAGTCCATATATGCTTGGCGACAGGAAGTGAAAAATGTATACTGTTGTACATATGATTCAATATACATGTAATATTATGTTATCGAATGGCGTATTATACATCTCAAATTCAAACGATTTTCCAGCGATAGAAATACAGAGAGAGGGGAGAGACAAAGAAACAGACAGACAAAAAGGGAAGGGGAGTAATATTGGGGTAATACTTATACCGATAGTCCACTGGGCTTCTGTTGGCCGATCATATATAGGGCCGATAATGCATAATCGGCAGACGGAGGGGGTGCACACTGTAAATAATGTGTGTTGTGGGAACACACAAGATTGTAACACACATGGCTATTCAACCCACTTTGAGCAGTTTACTCACTTTGAGGGCATCAACACACTTTTTCTAACACATTTACACACTTTTTTTCTCAAAGTGTTTAGGTACTGAAAAGTGTGTTAAATCAACACACATTTTATTAATCCTTCAGTATTATCAGTGGTATTATGTAACCCATTAATTGCCCCTCACCTAACCAAAGGTCAGTTATAACAGTTACACACAGTCAGTTTGAATCTGCACCTGCTGGAGAGAGGAGTGTCTTCACTTCTCTGCTTATTTCTGGTAAGTAATCTTATATATCATCCTCAACACTAGTGCTATACAAGCTGTAAAAGAGTGTAGTAAGTTGGTTTATTATAGATTTACACTCACATTAAGAAATTCTCTAAAAGCAATATACTGCCTAACATACTATCTAGTGTAGCATACAGTGTTAATTCACCAATTCTTCTGTTTCAGAAAACTACAATCTGCTTACTCCAGTCACTGACAAGTTCTCATGCTGATTTGTGATTTACAAAATACCAGGAATAGGTAAGTGGGACTATTCTGCATTTTGAATATAATTCTTTATCATTATAATGTACCTACATAACTTTTTTACATATGGGAGCCTAGACTCAGTAACCATTCTAAATTCTAGACAGAGAAATCAGAAGATATGTTATTGATGTATTAGCATATTTTAATGTAGAAGTTTAAGTGATATTAGAACAATTTATGCACTAAATCAACATCATAATCATGGTCTTACAAAAATATATTGTTATTCCTTTCCAGATTAAGTATGTGTGCCTCATGGTTACCTTCCTCACGTCATCTCAGGACAATAACAAGTACACCAAAATGAAAATATGAAGAAATAAAGGCTAAATGCCCCCCACCCACCCCCTTCATTATAGAAATATTAACTCACTTTCATATCTAAACACTTTATAAAGCAACACACTTTCTATGAACACACTATATGCATGAACACACTTTTTGCAACACACTTTTGTTGTAACACACTTTTGACATGAACACACTTTTTAACACACTTTTGGCAAAAGCGTGTTGTGTGTTAAAAAAATAATTGAGTAAAAATATGCTGCAAAGAAGTGTGTTACAAAGCGTGTAAATGCAACACACATTTCTTACAGTGCAGAATATCTTGTGAACTTTAAAATGTGTTCGTTATCGGCAGATGATGATGTTCTGACCCAAATATTTTCATATTGTACTGGCGATAATGCAAGGAGAATTAATATCAAATTATTTGATATTTTCATATGTTAACTGTCCAACAATAATTAAGAATATCCCGACAAAACATTCCCGACTTTATTTCATCGTCGGTCTGCCCCTGTGGACTATTGTTATTATGGGTCAGGTAGTGCAGAGACAGATTTCCCTACATCCACACTCATTCCCGTGCAGAATATCTTGTGAACTTTAAAATGTGTTCGTTATCGGCAGATGATGATGTTCTGACCCAAATATTTTCATATTGTACTGGCGATAATGCAAGGAGAATTAATATCAAATTATTTGATATTTTCATATGTTAACTGCCCAACAATAATTAAGAATATCCCGACAAAACATTCCCAACTTTATTTTATCGCCGGTCTGCCCCTGTGGACTATTGTTATTATGGGTCAGGTAGTGCAGAGACAGATTTCCCTACATCCACACTCATCCCCCTACAGAGAATAGAAGGTTGCACTCGTCAGGTACTACTGAAGGTTGAGATTGCTCCTAAGTGATATATAGATCCTCTCTGTAAATAACTTAAATTCACAATCAATGCAAATGTCCACATGACAAAAAGGACTTCCACTACCATGCAACGCACCAACAGATCGACGCGTGCATAGCGACTTGTCTAGACATTCCAACTGCAGAAGTAGAAAATGGAAATAACTTAACTGCATGTATCGACCACTTTGACAGAGATTGCCTACCATTATGCTCTACTCCCACCGTAATTGGGTCTTTTATCCTTCCCAGACGCCAGCGTACCAATGTAAAACCCTACCTCAGTAGTCAAAACGTGCCCACTGCGCCAATGGAGACTGTGGGGATAATTTGCTGTAATTTCTCCACAGTCAAAGGAAGTGTCAGTCCAACGCCCTCACTGTGAGCTCTTTAGTTCCAGCGGCATTTTTGTTCGGGAAGCTGTGGATCAATTTTGGTGTCAATCACCGTGCCCTGCTCCACCTTAAAAACAGAACTGCGGACTTGGGAGTATTGTTGATGTGAACACTGGTGTATTTCTGGCTTATTCTCCCTGACTTTTCTCCCCCCATGATATGCCATCCCGCTTTTCTCCTTACATCCACACCTCATTTTCCTCTCACTTTGCTGGCGATCTGCATAGCAGTGTGTCATGCGAGTAGGAGGGGCATTTGTGAAATGCCACCTTAGGGTGCTTTTATACAATTGTATGTGTTAAGCAACTTTAGAATTCAATTTCCTCAGCAATAGGTGCAAACAGAACCGGTGTGCCTCCATAATGTAAACATGTCATGAAGCACTTGTTTGCAAAGTTCACAAGATTGAACTAACAGAAATAGGGTCTCAATCCGTCCTTCGTGCTGTTACAGCGGTAAAGATTCTTTCTTTATCTCTCTCTTCTTTTTTTTAAAATCATTTCAAATAAGACGAAATTTTCTTCTTGGAAACCAATTGTTTTAATGTATAATACACAGCAGACTTTACCTTTTCCATGTTACTGCAAGCTTACTCTACATACCTCTTAATGTCAAAATCGTTTAATATGCACTAACCTGCCAACTCTTTGAATGATTGTGGTATTAATGAGGGGGGTGAGCAATTCCCAGATCACGTATCGATATATCCTTGAAAGTCTCGTGGCAGTGGTAGAGCAAACTACATAATCATCCAGAACAGAGATGCTAGGTCCCCACTAGAACCCCCTTTGTAAGGTTATCTGACATGGTAACCATCAATATCCTCCAACTGTGTCCTTCTCACGAGTACTGTCACTAACCAGGATGTAGTGTAAAAAGGACAGGATCACATTCATTCTGATCAAAGTCTAAGGACGTGATTAAAGCCATGACGATTCCGCTAACTGAGCTGACAAGTGCCTGAGAGTTAGCTAATTGACGACCCATGCAGGTGTGTCTTTGATGTTTTCTCACCTGTTGCCATGGGGACAGCGCCAGGTACCAACAATTAAAAAGGGGTGTAGCAGATCAACTCTGGGGTGCTGGAGGATAAAGATAAAAATGAATAATGGCAGCGGGGTGAGCCAAGGTGCTATTGAGGCGCTCGTAGCCAGGTGCTGTTTCTTTCTTTTTGCCAGTAATCATCAGATCCCTGCTTTCTACACTGTAAAAAAAGGAGCTTAGGGTTTCAACACATTTAGGTCTAAACATGTTTAAAGTCTAAACATATTTAATAGGTAGGTGTACTCTTGGCTATCTATTTAGGATTTAAACACTTTTATCTTAAATGCCTAAACACCTGTGCTAAACATGTTTAGGTGTTTAGCATTGAAACAGTTTGAAGTATTGGTGTTTAGGATATCAACATGAATATGTTTAGGTGTTTATGTATGAAAGACTCACTAGATGGCAGCTCTGTGCTTGAATGAAGTTTCTAAAAAGGGTTACACTGTCTTCTCATCAAAAATATGTTAAAAATCCATTATAAACCATTTTAATGAGGAATTTCATATGAAAGAACATCAATGCCATGATTAAACATTTTGGTTTGGTTATTTAGATCCTATATATTTTGGATCAATGACAATCCTTTCCATGGACACCTTATATCTGTAATTCAAGTATAGATAAAGCTATCATCATTCATCCATTCTGGTGAAGCCGGGAGGCGTGGCGCAGTCAGTAGCGCGTCCGCTCACAGGCCGTAAGGTCGTGGGTTCGGTTCCCGGCCCGGCCGGGGCACAGTGGTGGTTCCAAACATCGCCGTAAGGTGTCGGTTGAGTTCCTCCCTGCTCTGGCTAGGCTGTGCTGGAAAGTCTCTCGGCGGTCATGGCAGACAAATGACTTAAAACAGGCCTGTCCATCTCTCACTACGCCTATGTAGTGACGGATGTTAAAGAACCATTGCCTCGGTAAAAGTGAAGGGGCGTGCTTTCGATCTTCCCATAGATGCGGTCACCATCATCCCCCCTCCCCATTAGACTAGGGTCCGGGCAAGCAACGCCACAAGGGTAATCTCACTTCGGTGTGGATACAACCCGCGGGACCTCTCACCCTTGTGAGTGTCGGCCGCAAGGAAGGCACAAGGTGAGATAAAATTCGAGCCAGCAAGCCATTCTGGTGTACTCTACATACATAGAGTTAATCCCTATTATGGATAATGGATGCAATGATATTCCTTGAGCGTATGATACTTTCTTTGTCTATTATAGCTAAAGTAGAATATTGAAATGATATACAAAGATCAATATGTATTGATATTATATCTAAACACAATATCATAATGCTAAACACTATAACCCTGAAACACTATCTAAGCATGTCATACTTAAACACATGGGCAAACCTAAGCCTAAACACAGTAAACACTTTATACAGACCTAAACATGTTGAAATCTAAACACAAAGGCTAATCACATTATGAGGCTGTTTAGGTTTATAATGTGTCCTCAAAAACGGGACAAGAAAATGTTTAGCAATGTGTTTAGACTCTAAACACCTTTTTTTTACAGTGTATAGAATCTTCATTCAAATAAACGCAATGCCAGTTTGCAGAGACCAACAATCCTGGATGCTGAGATGTTGAACAACCAGATGTGCTCTATTCTTCGGCCACGCAAATATGAGTGGCATGACAGATATGAATAGACCTGTACATGAAGAAGAAGCAGCTCAAGGTCTGGAACCAGTCCGAATGGTGACCTGTGCAAAATGACCAGTTACCCTAACACGGCCAGGTGTCCGCAGTGACACCCTGCCTGTCGACAAATGTCACAGGTAGCCATGGAGACAGGTAGGTTGGGGAGGGTATGTAGTACGATAGCCCAATTGTGGGCCTATAACTGCCCTTATAGGCCTGCTCCTCTTGCTGCTGTAGGCCGTGTCTGTGGGCCTGATAAAGGAGCAGGATGAGGCAGCTTCTACTAGTGTACAGTGATTGCCCTGTTGTTGAGACGGCTTCTACTAGTGTATTGTGATTGCCCTGTTGTTGTGGCTCAGACACCTGTCTCTTTCATTAGGTACACGTCGTATCAAATGTGTCTCTGTAGGGCAAATAAGACTCTGATATTGGGGTGGGTTGTCTGCGGTTTGAATTCGGACATCTGAGGGAGTGGCAGCCTGGTAAGGTAGTAGGGAGATTACACCGCCGAATCACTCATTGGCCCTGCAGAGGAATGCTTAGGCTAAATACCAAAAACGTATTTTTTAGATTACCTGTGAGTAGTATATTCCAACGTATCTACACGTCTTTTTTATATTTCCTAATCCTAGTTCAATGCATATTGCCATTTAGAGGGAATAGGCCTACAAGCCCGTGCCATTAACCTCTAGACGTTGAATGGTACAGATACAAGACCAAATTGATGGCTGTTATTATATAGTGTCACAACTCATATTCCTGTAAATTGTAGGGGTTAGAAACCACGATAGATGCCCTTTGATTAAATAAAAGGTGTGGGTAGTTTTGTATGTCTCAGGTTGCCTCAGGTGAGTCTGTTCAGTGACCTGTCACCTGTACAAAGGCCCTTCTCACTAATCCCTTCTCACAGGTATCACTACGTGCATGCAGTGGGCTTCCCTAGCCCACTTAAAAGGGTCTATTTCTCCTCTTTCCTATCCCTCAGGATGTGTGGGGTGCACATATGCGCGGGCACTGACACATTCCTCTGTGAAATTGTGTAATGTCGTTTTCGCTATGAATATGACCTTAGCTGTCGAAATGGCGTTAAACATCTATTACTCACTCACTCACTCACGTGTAGGTGGTCACTCACCAAACACTCACCTACGCTGGGAATCTGAGGTCTGTATAACTACCTTATGTAGTGGGAGAGTATTCCGACCTAGCGTGATATATTATTAACCAATGAGAATAATCCTCTCATTCACTGCAGACTTTTCAGGGTCCATTACGTAACACCTGGTACCCATCAGCTCACTGTTATCAGTCCTCATCTCGCAAGGTATCAGCTTCAGCAGGGGTCGGTCCACTAAAGAATCCGCTAATGCGGAATAGCGGGAGCGGAATTCAGGGGTAGGTTTCCAGCCTAACACTCACCCACAATCAACAACTCTCCTCATGCGTACATAGCAGTCAAAAACAATCAATCCTCTCTGTCACTTCTAGGGTCGGCCCTGTTTTGTCAGGCAGGGTGAGGTTACCTGATAAAAACCCTTTACTTTGGCCTTACTGGTATTTTGAGAGCCCTTTATAATCCTCTATATGTTCCATACAGAAACGGTGACAAGGGGGGTGGTGGGTCCTGAAAAATGCCTAAATACTGGTGACATAATTGTTGAACATTCCCTTACGATAGTAAGTCCATGTCACTTAATTTGTATTTCCCTGCCCTTGTCACTAGTCGAATTTAAGAAAGATCTATGCCCCATGTCACCACCAGGTGTCTTTTTTTCAACCCAGAGGTTGTCCTTGTCATTAGAAGAAGCTCTTTATTATTTGTCTATTGTAAGAAAACACCATGTCACACTGTTGATTATAATTTCATAGAGCCATTTCCAATACTATTAGCCAATAGGAGTATGTTTTAGTCATATCCCTCTATTAGGGGGTATGTTTTGCAAATACCCTCTATGAGGGGTGGGTTTTCAGTGGATTTCCATGGATTCCCGCCATAAGGGTATGAATTTTGCAGAATTAATGCCCCACCATAAGGGGGGGGGGTACGCAGGGGCTGTGTACGCACATGTTTACTATAGAAGGGATAGGGAGTGCCCCCCCCCCCTCCCGGGTATAATCCTCATACACAAAATAGGTGATTAAGTTACATGGGATTGATGGTCATCATAAACAGCACAAAGGCATTTATGTAGGTTCACTGTAAGTACACATGGACACGCGCACAATTGGTGCCGCTCAGTGCCACTAATTGTGGAACTCATGTAGAGAGGAAAGGCACACCCTATGACGTGTGTCTCCGTCCACTCAGACAGAACGGCACGCTACACCGAAGGGAGATCCAGTCTGACACCAAAGGGCTTTATCAACCAATACCAACTATTAGCTCATCATCGAACAATACCGACATTTTATAGCAAAGCTATTGGAACATAACGGGTTTTTCTGTGTAGGTGAGTGCGTTAGTCACTTTAGTTCACCTGCTAAGTTCCCACATGACATGATGCGTCTGTTGTAAATGCGATGGCGACATTAAATGCACTGGTGTTAGCTGAAAACATAGAAAAGTAATGTGTTTATGGTCCAGTGATAACCAGGCTGCATTCTCCCATTGCCCACTGCCCCGTGGTCTTCCCACCTGAGGGCATGTACTTTATACATGGCCCCTATCAGCACCTCCATCGCCCAGACTACCACAACAATACATCCTCACACACGCACCAATTACTCCTCAACGACCTGTCCCCCACCTGCCGCCACTCAAACACTACTCCAAATTAAAATCTCACGGGTAGCCAGGCGGATCGCAGTAATTGTTTGTGGGCAGGGAGGTAGTAGGGCCCTGGTGTTGGGGCATGTGGACAGCGATTTACGTCCCCCAAGTGGCCGCCAATGTCTCTATCTCTGGGTGGTTGCCATCATGATGGAACTGGTGATTCAATGACAGGCGCCATCTTTTAGACTCTCTTCCTTCCAGCTTAGACAAGGAAAGGTCATTCCATGATGATGTTTTCGACGATATTCGGAGGTAGCAGGTTGTCCCATGGGCGCGGCCATTTCTGGAGCTTGTTACCAGCGAGTTCTACTGATAAGACATATCAGATGGGTACCAGTTGGCCCCTGAAGGACCGCAGTGAATAGATTGGAGCTCTCTCATTGGCTAAAAATTAAACCTGCTAAGTCCGTATAGCTTTGCCAATATTGTATACATTGCGTACATTGTATTTATTATTGAATGTACCGAATTAAATTCATGAAACTGAAGGCAGTTCGTACTTTTTTTTTTTTTTTTTTTTTTTAAGCTTTCTTTATCTTTGCATATCATTGTCTTCTTTGCCGTGCGTTTCATATAAAACATATCCAATTACTATGGGACACCTCTGACATAAGACCACCGGTAATTTCCAGACCATAACATGGCCTTGTAGGTAGACTGACCAGTACTATAAGGCCAAAAAAAAGGTTTGTTTCCAGTTACCCCCGTCCGACCCTAGCAAAACAGGCAGGGCATTTTTTTTATTTTGTTGACAGGACCATAGTAACAATACCAATAGAGTACAAAAATGGCAGACCACTTTTTGGAAAGAGCTCTTCCGGCTGAATAGGTCAATATGCCTGTGTTCATAATACACTTTATTTTTATTTGGTTTAGGCCCTGTCATTATAAGTGTGTCATCCCCCTTCAGAATATGATGCACTTGTTTGGTATCAGACAGTGTATTTTGTTAGGCACTGGTCATTATTCATCATCGGGGGGGGGGGGATGTTGGGACGGTGGATTTTGGGCAGACACGAAACTTTTTTTACCCCCGGGGAAGCAAAATTCATTTTGCACCCCCCGCTCGAAATTTTTACGACCCCCCTTTAGGAGCGAGTCATTTATTGTCAGGTAGGGGGGGGGGCGCTTGTTAGATAAAGGGGGGAGGTCCCCTTGGTGGGGGCGGTCAGAAAAATTCTGCCGATCCGTCAAAATCCATCAAGCCCCCCCCCTCTCCTGGTAATAAATGACTCGGCCCTTATCCCGCCATCTCCTCTGTTGATTATATTGATCACTACCTTATATATTGTCAGACTATTGTGGCCATATATCCTGTTAGATTTGCCTTGATATTATGTTTCTTTTGATATATAACATGCCTATATTGGACAGGACGACAACTCTTACCCCCCTCCTACAAAAAAAAACTTAAAAAAAAACAAAAAAAAACAACAAAAATCCGACCTACCGACCCTACCATTTCAGTTCAAGTAACTGGAAACACACCTTTTTTTGACCTAACACCAGCTATATTTCAGTCTATTCACTACCACTCCCAGCACAGTACTGACACATAACCTTCATGGCACTGGAATCAACCCTTCACAGTCCTATAGACAGCCTTAGATGACACACAGAGGACACTGCAGACATGGGGTGCAGGAGGAGGTGAATACTGGCCGCCGGCTAAAACACACTTTGCTATTACAGTGTCACTTTCAACCACCTCCCGCTGTCCTCAGCAGTGATCGATGGTTCTTTAAATGCAAAGTTGGTTTACATACCCCTGGCCGAAGCCACCTCAGGCTTGCACCCACTCTCGGCTCCTTTAATCATATGCCTTAGCAGGGACACTGAGTGGGGAAACCTCTGTTTGTCAAACATTCAAAGCTGCAGTAACATAGGAGTTCTGGGGGTTAAGTTTCAAGTGTTAGAGGGAGGTGAAGGGAAAATGGGGTGTTATCCTATGATTTATTATCCATGAGGAAATTAACTCACCACTTAGCTCTTTATGTCTAGGGTATGCTCGTATTTCATCGTGTAAAATTGAAGGTTCAAGTTTTGAGTGATAATCAATAAACAAGAAACGGCCTCATAAGTGGGTATCCTCTAGAAAGTATATCAGCTGTCTTTTGCTAAGCACAGTTTGGTCGTGTATATTGCATTACACAAAGGGTCAGAGCTGGATACTCAGACATCTCTTCCCAGATATAATGAGTCCCCGTTTCTGTACTGGTTTATCTGACTTTAATTAAAATGTATTGGGTGGCCATATGGCACTTCGCACTAAACCTACTTGAGGAGGCTATAGAGTTGTCTCTCCTATATGTACGTGCATGGAATGTATATCTTAAATAAAAGGTCATGGACACCGGTAAGCCGTTTAGGAAGTTATTGCATTATGTCACTGAAGTAGCCACTCAAGTATAAGTGCCATAAATACACTTAACACAGCTACTAAGTCAACCTTAAGGTTCATGCAGGAATGTGCCATATGGGCTTTCATGTGAGGAAATGACTGCTGAATCCCCAGACATCCTCGTAAACGGTCTAATGAAACAGTGTAGCAGTGAAAATTTACAATGAAGCTCCAGAAAACAGTGAAGTAAAGGTCAACTCCCACTGTACGAAAAATGGGTTTGAAATGTCTCTGATATTAGATGTTTGAAGCCGTAGGGTCTTGACAATATCGCAAATCACAAGGATTTCCATCCCACATCTAACTTCCCCAAACCCCACTATATTGGCCGATATTAGAAGGGAAATCTCTGTAATTTTTATTACTCTATACAGACTAGTTCCTATCTTTAATCACAGAGATAGACTACTTGATATTAAAATTACAACAGTCTCTGTCTGAATTCTTTAGTTTGCAAAAGCCTGTCAGTACAAACATAATGGCTTTACACCCATAAATCACAAGCATAGCCTTGCTATAAATGCAGTGTGTGGAACTTGGGTCCTGATTTATGAAAGACACCTCTTGTGATTCACTGGAACCCTTTACGTTACTCTTATAAATGATAGGAGGGTTCAGTGTATTACAGAGATATCTAGCCTGTTCGGCTAAGGATACCTACATTACAAGTGTAGAGGTCAGCGGAAAACGTCCTGGAGAAACCAGGAGTCGAACCCGGGACCCTCCAACCTGCAGGCGAAAGCTCTACCGCTGAGCTATTTCCCCGTCTGACATTCTCCACCTTCCACCTACATCTGGATCGGTATGATACACAAGGGGGGCAGCTTATACCGGCTGACCAGCCCCTGAGGGCTGGTGCAACTGGAACGAGGCAGATGGCCTACCGCCATGGACTTACAACCAGAGCTGGCCCCTACACAAGGATCTTTATGGTCAGTTTTGCATAGTGGGATCTGTCATAAAGTAGGTATCACAAGTAATCTCACAGGAAACAAAAGTGAGAGCCTCGTTCCAAAGGTTGCCGGGGACCCTTTGATATTTCAATGGCGGATTTAGAGGGGGCGCAGGGGTGCGCGATCCCTCCTTTTTGCCAGTAGATAAATTGCCTCCGTTAACCCAAAGAAATAGCCAAAAAGAGGGTCTTAAAAAGGGGTACGCCCCCTCTTTTTCAAATTCCTGGATCCCCCACTGTATTGTGGTGGCAATGTTTACAGTGTAGCCTGCAGAGATTTGAGAACTAGTGTAGGTTTGCTAGCAGACCAGCCAAGTCTAGTGGGTATGACTTGGCTGGTAACAGATCCCACTCAATCCAGGGTGGTCGAGAAACAAGTCATCGTTTCAGGCAGTATGGGGAACTGGGAGGTTTAAGTAATGTCCTATGTTTAAGTATAGACACTTTACTTTGTAAATTCACTTACATTGTTGCCTGTCAATTGAATGAAACTCTGCTAGATATCCATTTGTAAAATGTTCCCTGGTCACAACTAAATCCTCTATCACTTTGTTGTGGTGTCACTCTGTGGAGCTGAGATTCAGCTAGCCTCAGCCCTAGCCCTACAGGGGGAGGTAGTACTACCTCTTATGTCAAGGTGAATATCGAGGGCCCATTGACAATGCACTAAACACCCGTATTGTACCCCTGCGTTAAATAACCCGCGGGAAATCTGCACGATGACGTCATAGGTCCACCGCGCATGCGCAGCCTTTTTGAAATATAAACATTCAAAATGGCGGCGGTCAGCATTTCGCATTGGTGGTAGGTGAATAAGGGTTAATTTTGAAGGATAGTGATCAAATAACGATTAACTATCCACCCAAACACCTTGACATAAATGTAAAAATGAACTCTGATTAGTTTGAGCCTCCTGTTTCTTCACTCGCATGTCCTGCCCGCTGCGCACTCGGCCTACCGGCCTCGTGCGGAACAGGCAGGACACGCTAGTGAAGAAACGGTCAGCTCAAACTAATCATCATTCACCTTTACCATTTTATGTCAAGGTGAATATCGATGCTTCATTTACAATGCACTAAACCCCCGTATTGCACCCCTGCGTTAAATAACCAGCGCCAAATCCGCACAATGGCGTCATAGGTCTATTGCGCATGCGCAGCACTTTTGAAACGTAAACATTCAAGATGGCGGCGGTCAGGATGTCAGGGTTTTTGTCCATTTTTGTCCATTTAATAGATCAAATATACATCCAAACACCTTGACATAAATGTAAAGATGAACTCTGAGCAGTCAAACTGCTCATCGTTCACCTTTACCATTAGACTGGTCTAGTACTGCATTCACACTTCACTGACTGTGAGATAGGGTGGTTAGCAGTGGGCAAACAACTTCAACCCACATAACTAGAGGATACTACTGGTATAAATGTAGTGTCTCCATATGGCCAAAGTGGCCAGAAAGGCAGCCAAATATGCACCACAGCACACCACACAGTCCAAAGATTGCCAACTTGGATCCAGGATTTTGATAACTGGGACACCTTTGAGGCTACAACAATCATACAGTTAAGTATATGAAACTATGAGAGGTACAGTCAACCACAATAGGGCATTACTTTACATATTAACCCACCTTATTGGTCAAGACTAGGGTATTTATGCCTCAAACTCAGTGACCTTCCCAGCCCCCACTGATAGTATGGGACACTGTTATCGACTGTACCATACACACTAGGTACAGGCGATGTAAATTGACTACGTGTTGGTAAGCTTGGACAGTCCATGGATGTAATTAATAGGGAGGAAAGTTATCTTATAGATCATGCAGTCGGGCCTCCCCAGCCCCAGGCCATCTTTAAAAGGGGTCTATGTCTTCCTTTTCTATCCTCTCTGAGTGTGGGTGGTGTCCATATGCGCGGGCACTGGCACATATTCGTTCCTTGAATCTCCTCTTTCCTGTCCCCTCTTTCTTACATATGTCTGGTGTCCATATGCACGGGCACAGGCACATGTATTCCTTTGTGACGTGATGTCTAATGTACTTTTTCCGCCATGAATATGACCTTAGCTGTCGGCTTGGCGTTAAACAACCATTACTCACTCACTCATAGATCATGCAGTTGAACAAGACTCGGCAATATAGAATTTAGGCATCTCATTTTAAAACCAGAGGTTTAAGGAAAATAGAGATGTTATACTTTAGAATTAACATACTACAAACATTTGAATTACTGCAATGAATGAAGGAAGGTTTTGAAGCCGACCTCATGGAAATTATAGCTTTTTTTCATCAGATCTTTCTGTCCATAGTTTGATGTACCCCTGGTGCATCTGCATCTACCTAATGGCTTCTCATAAAACCATTTTAAAATACCTTAACTTAGGCTTCTGTCAATTTGTTGATCTAGTCACGGTCCAGTGCATTTTATTACGGTAATTCAATTACTTACAGCGTGGCCTGTTATTGGATGTATATCCATGCATGATCCCCGCAGCTTGCAGATCCAACTATTGGAGGGGGGGGGACTTTCACTTACCCTTACTATTACTTACCTGGATAGTACCACCAAACACCAGCTTGGAGATTCCGTTCCTGAGGGGTATGGAGCCGATTATACCACGATTTGTGGGTTACACAGTGCTTTTTGGTAGCTATTCCCATCCACATATCTGTCGATATTGCACACCCTATAGGCTGTAACTTCAATTTTGTAAGGCGTGCTGTTATCCATGTAAGGCGTGCTGTTATCCATGTAAGGTGTGCTGTTATCCTGGATAACAGCATGCCTCTCATGTCCTCCCATGTCATATGTTACATGTTAAAACCTACGATAATTTTCACTGCCAGGGTAGGGATCGAACCAGCAGTCTCACATCCCAAATCCTACTCCCTACGCACTGCGCCACAGGGACTGACGAGAGACGCTGTGTGTTTGCTTGGTTAGATAGTAGAGGTAGGCGGAACGAGTCCCGGTCCGGGTGCATATATTTTTTCCATACATAGCCAAGCCGACACGGCCGCTGAAGGAGGAAACGCGGTGGTCTAGCGGTTAGCGCTTTGCGCTCAGCCGCAAGTGGTACATGGATCGAGCCCCAGTCTGGGCGCATCTTTTTTCGCCGTGTGCGCTGTCGCTGTCCGCTGCTGGGCGAGGAGGTGTATAATACACAAACATAACAGCGAGACGCATCTTTTTTCGCCGCTAGAACTAAACCAACCAAAGGAGGCCTAGCTGGGCGCCGAGGCGTGTGTACCGATCGTGTACAAACATAACCGCGAGACGCATTCAGAGCAAGCCGACACCGGGGCTGTCGCTGTCTGCTGCCGGGCGCCGAGGTGTATGTACCGATCGTGTACACACAATGGCTGGCATCGAGTCCCGGGGAGGGGGAATAATTTTTTTTTCAACTTGAATTTATTGGTATAATATTGATTATTTATTGGTTTCGGGGTATAAAATAAGTAGTCAATGGATAACTCATGACTTGTGTGTGTTAGCAAAGGCTAATAACACTCGGCCTACGGCCTCGTGTCATTATCCTTCACTAACACACACGCGTCATGAGTTATCCATTGATTACTTGTTCACTAATAGCCAGTCTTCAGACCAGGTTCTGTATATTGTGCTGTGGGTAGACCATACAGGGGCTTATGCTATATACTGGTCTTTGTGGACAATGCATCTGAAAACCTGGTGCAACTAGATATATGAGGTCTCTGGTAGTATCCAGTTTTACTTTGATATCACAATGTATTGCGCACACCTGAGTACATTTATACTAGTTAATGCACCTGATCTGAATCAGCCCCATAAGGCTAAGCCACCATCCAAGCTATCCAATAAGCAGATATTAGGGACCTTCTGTTTGAATGGAAGGCACCGAAAGTTTGAAAGGGAGAGGTTCATAAGGCATTTACCTTTACTTGGATCTCTGTATTTGTATATGAAATAGCTCAGTCATTCAGGTACTTGGATCTCTGCCTTTGTATATGAAATAGCTCGGTCATTCAGGTACTTGGATCCCTGTATTTGTATATGAAATAGCTCGGTCATTCAGGTATTTGGATCTCTGTATTTGTATATGAAATAGCTCGGTCATTCAGGTACTTGGATCCCTGTATTTGTATATGAAATAGCTCGGTCATTCAGGTACTTGGATCTCTGTATTTGTATATGAAAAAGCTCGGTCATTCAGGTATTTGGATCTCTGTATTTGTATATGAAATAGCTCGGTCATTCAGGTACTTGGATCCCTGTATTTGTATATGAAATAGCTCGGTCATTCAGGTACTTGGATCCCTGTATTTGTATATGAAATAGCTCGGTCATTCAGGTACTTGGATCTCTGTATTTGTATATGAAATAGCTCAGTCATTCAGGTACTTGGATCCCTGTATTTGTATATGAAATAGCTCGGTCATTCAGGTACTTGGATCCCTGTATTTGTATATGAAATAGCTCGGTCATTCAGGTACTTGGATCCCTGTATTTGTATATGAAAAAGCTCGGTCATTCAGGTACTTGGATCTCTGTATTTGTATATGAAATAGCTCGGTCATTCAGGTATGAATTTACTAATATATAACGGTGTAACGGACTCCTACTTCAGATCTTATCTGAACATAATCCAGATTTCTTGCGATCTTTGGTAACCTTGCCTTGCTTCCAAGCTATACATAAGAATAAACAGTCTCAATGTTTGCACTATATTGTATGGTTCACAATTCATTGAAATATAAAGTCGGTAGTATAAAAACAAATGACAATGCTTTATACCTACACACACAGCCATATTTCGATGATTTTGAATGACATCTTTAGATATGATACTGCAGTACCCCGTCATACTAGCTCTACCAATAGTGACATTAGTACCGTACGTTAGTCAATATACATCTGTATGAATGTAATAAATGATGATTATGCTTGCACTAGTGCCTTTTAGGTACTGCTAACTTGGCCTCTATCAAGTACCTAAAAGGCACGCTTGTAAGCATAATCATCACACATTGCGTTTATACCACGGTCTGCACTCACTGACATACAAGTATATATATATTGTATATATATATATATATATATATATATATATATATATATATATATATATATATATATATGGTATCAACAGGGTCCCAGACATATGACTCATCTAACCTGCCACTATTGTCCAGCCCTGTGGCCTAATGGATAAGATGCAGGACTTTATAATTTATATCAGAAGGTCCCAGGATCGATCACAGGCAATGCTGAGCTTGTTCAGTATGAACCACTATCAAAGATATGTCATAGCTTCTGTCACATATAAGAACAGTATAGAAAAATAACACTGTCAATATTCAAGTGTCAACTCTCAGTGCCTCTATCCTGTGATATAAGCACT
Organism: Acholoe squamosa; assembly: GCA_949317995.1. NCBI lineage: Eukaryota > Metazoa > Annelida > Polychaeta > Phyllodocida > Polynoidae > Acholoe > Acholoe squamosa. The sequence goes on from OX439037.1 coordinate 47,779,297, forward strand.
CAGATTATCCAGTTTGGGCACCCAAACTGGTTCTGAAAAGTGATAACCATGGTATAAAGTAGCATATTGGAATAAAGGAGGCACCCTGGCCAGCTAACACCCACCTCTATTATGTACTGTGCTTTTCGATACACCCTGAAAGGTACAATACACTCATTGCCTCACATTGATGATCCGTCACAGTAGATGGAAGGCTGACATTCATTTCACTCTCATACCTATAAATGTTCCGGGCTTATTGCCATTTATAGTATCAGCAATAAAAGCACACTAATGCACAATATGTTGTACAAATACCCATTGTGTATGGCTAAAAGGCTTACATTGAACATCATGCAGTTGACTGTAAAAGCAGCTTATACAATGTGCTGATGTAGATGCATTAAAAGGCCTATACGACCAGCCCCTGTATAAACCTTTCCTGCTAAAGGGTTTACACCCTTAGCCAATAACGTACACTGATAAAAATAGACCTCGAAATATTAGTCACTCTGGACTACATTTCTATAGTCAAGTGAATGTATCTCTTACGACTATACCTGCTATAGTCACTGATTACTAAGTTAAGTTAGTCATTTAGTCAACATATAATCAAGCATCAATTTGGCTGAATTCCTTATATAGTCAGCTGACTATGAATTTGATGCTATGGGCTCAATGTTAGTCATTTTGACACAAAGTAGTTCCCATTTGTGATTGGTTGTTGCCACTTATAAATGCCAACTCACATTATCAGTTGCCAACTAACATTGTCAGATGCCATCTTGCACATAAGGCTGCAAAATCCCAGTTGCAAATTGCCAGTTGCTTCCTCATAGGTGGGGGAACAGGGGGCATGGCCCTTTCAACTTTTTAGAGAACTAAGGAAACTTGGATTCAGATTGCCCTAAAATACAGCAAAATCAGGGTACAATTCCAAATTTTTTCTCTGACACAAGCCAAAATCCATTCAGAATACTGCATTTAGTAGTAAAATACAAAATCTTTCTGGGGCCTTTGGCACCAAGATGGAAATTTATGTCTCCACCAAAGTATTACCCCTAAATTTCCGGGCCCCGCAACTTCACACACATTCCGCCGCCCCTGTTCCTACCAATTATATCATGTTAAACTGCAGTGAAATATAGGCCTTGGGCAACTGACAACAAGCGAGTTATGAAAAGCAACTGGCAAGTGGCAAGCAACATGTGGTAACTGGCAAACTATGAGTGGTTCTTAACAACTGATGATTGGCAACTGGCAACCCTGACTGGTATCAATGACTTGTAAGCGCTGTCAACAAGAGACAACTGCCAACATACTGGTGACAATTGGCAGTTGTTAGCTAACAACTGGCAAGGTGTCATGTTGACTTCAATGCGTTCAACCCTTAATATATAAACATCTTGTTTACTCTTATGTCTCAGGCTGTATACAACCTATGTGTCTCTTAACCATCAAAATAACAACAAAAGCTGAAGATTCCTCAATCAAATCTGGGAATCTATATGTCTATTGAGGTGTCAAGAATGCAAAGGCAACTTAAACACAACATTACACACAAAACTGAAACTGCAAAACTGTGAATGAAGGAGAAGAGGTGCCTACCTGAAGTCGACAGAGCATCCAAATTTGAACCTTAACTGTTTTCTGTGCACCTAAACCTGTGACATCATCACTTTATTCATTCCAAACATAGTCAGTAGTGACAATATTTATGACTGATATGTGACTAATGCATATAGTCATCTGACTATTGGAGTCAAAATATACTGATATAATCACTTCCGACTACATTTGTATAGGTTTTATCATCAGTGTACCAACCACAACTCAAGCACACTATAGCTCGTTCCAGAAGAGCTCCATGCAGGACGAAAAGACTTAGTTAGCACATGTATATATCTTGTTATAATTGATTGTCTTTCATATTTGATGATAGGCATGCCTGTGAATCGGTACTGAACCCAGCCTCGATCCTCCAGTACCCCCAATTCCACCACAGGGGCTACAGTGAGACTGGACCATTTCTTGTTAAATCACTGTAACCTCACTTAAAAATCCAGGATCCTGGGTAATTTTCCAATGCATTAGAGCTTATTAGGGTATAGTGTTTGTGATTCCAAGTGATTGTCATGCATGTGTAGGTATGTAGGCTCACAGGCCCTGCACTGAGATGGGCTAGGGTTGTGAGTAGCCAATGCTCGGCTAGTCCTGGCCGACATTGACCCTGCCCTTTCCTATGTAGGTGGGGAAAGAAATGGTCATTGTGGTAAAATGAATACCTTGGGGTTCCCTTAGACTATCTATCCTGATTTCTTCCATATCAATAATCATTGGTGCCTACTTCGTTTAGTCACCATTTGTTATTGTAAGTAATTCCAGAGCATATTTGTGACCAATGCCTGTTATCCCTTGCATTTATCCAATGTATCCATGCCTTATTTTGATTTTGTTTATGTGACCCTTCAATCCGTCAAACTGACTGCCCAGTCTACTACAAGCCCTCTACCCACTCCCCTAGACCATGGGAAAGTATTAAGACAGAGTAGTTAGTCAGTCCTAGGCATTGACTGCCCACTGTCAGTCAACCATGACACACTTAAAGTGCCAATTGAGGGCTGATGATTGGTAATCCCCCGCCGAAGCTACCATACAAACAGTAGATATGTGCATGGCAGACAAACACATACCATAACAAGAAAAATGTGGCAAGGACCATGGATAGGAGTTGCCACCCCTATCCGTGGCCCAAGCCATGGCTAACGATGTTGCTACGCAACATCGCGGAGTTGCGTGACGTCACTGGGGCTGTGTGACATCACTACCAACGTCATAGGCACCCAGGGGCAAAACCGAAAAAATTATGGAGTTGCTACGGTTGCTACGCTCCTGGCCGCTGCGCGGCAAGCAACTCCAAAAAATTTCCTGGAATTACTTGATTTCTAAAATCATACATTTGGATTTAACAAAGTATATACCAATGAGTATGGATTATGCTATATATCAAGACTTTAAACCTAAAAGTAGCTATTTAGCCATATTAGTCGTTTTTGCACATCTACTCTCTCACAAGGGAAGGGTTCATCAGCGCTAATGTGCTGTTTAGTTAGCGCTTGTTTGTTAGCTGCGTTCCATTTCAAGTCAAGGCCTCCAATATGACACAATTCAGTTAGTGTACTAAATGTAGTAAGCTTGTAAGACATGAGCCCCACCCCAACAGTTGCCCAGAACAATAACATTTCAGTATATTCATAGGCTCTATTCCAGACTGCAATGTGTTCAGTCTGGCCCAGTCCGAGACTGTACTGAACCTTTTATTGATTGACAGCTAATAATAGAGCATTGTGATTCAAGGTTATCCTATTCTGAAGGAACCTCCCCCCTCCCTCCCCCACATGAGCCCAACACCATACCCAATACCCAATTGTTCTGGTCTCTAATAGTAGAGGTGCCTCCCATCCCTCTTCTACAATGTCAGCTTTGGCTCGTGCAGTGTTAAGGCACCCAGCATTGAACGTTTGGAGGAGTGGGAAGCAGCATAGTTATTGAGGTGAACAGCAGCTTCTGGAGCAAACAAATATCCATAGAATGTGTCCAGGTCGTTGAGAATGAATGTGGATTTCTTAGGGAAAGTATGAACGCGACTTTTGTTTGCCGTGTGATTAATGAAATCATTCTCATGGAGAAGAGTCAAGTCTTGGGCATTGAGACCTCCTCACAAATATTCATGGATACTCTTTACCATTTAAGCGATGCGTATCGCTACCATAAAGTTAATTAAGTTGGGTTTAGGGTGTAATATCACAACTGAAGCCCAATGTTGAATATACCTTTTCTTATGCTACCCGCTATCTTCTGTGTTCAGAAAACAACTAATAGAGACAGAATGTTGCCGAAGACAATCTATAATATAACACTACAGAGAACATCAACTCATGACGCAATGACTTTCGCATGAGCAACTTTTACTGAGTGCATTGCCTACCCCTAATCCCCCCCTCCCACCCACCTACATGCCCCCTGGGATGTCTAATAAGAGGCCTTCTTAGACTTCTGCCTTACTGAGACAGGCGCTAGCAGCAAAAACCAGCACCCAAAGCTGCAGGCTGCCTAATTCCAATTGACATGCGAGGTAGCTGTAGTTTCACAGCAATCGGCTCTAATACGTATGCTATATATAAGTGTTTTTTTCCTGTGCAGGGGCTACTGATAAATGCCATAAATGGTAAAGAGGAAGATGACTATCAGTGTGATTATTACAACTGGTTCTACTGGATTGATGCTATCATGATAAATACTTGACAACTTTTAGTTAAATCGATCGTTCAAAGGAGCAAATGATGTAATATCTCACTTTCACATCTTCACTCAAGCTAACCTCAATGTATTAGACACTAAGTATAACGTGGTTTGCATGATCTCCAAATGTTATGCTTGACAATTGGGCTCGTCCTTTAGCTATTAAACTAGAGAATGTCTGAGGACTAAAGTACCACTGAAAATAAATATTCATACTTGGATAGAAACCCTTTTACCAAGTAGATGAATGATAGATTTTTTTTTAGTTTCCCTCCATTGGGGCTCACTAACCATACCGTTCTTTTCCTTGCAGGTTGAACTTCCTCCAGGGGGGGTTGGAGCCTACAGGATACCATGTCGTCAATGTTGGCCTACATGCTGTGGCGTGTGCCCTGCTGATGAAGGTGTGTGAGCAGGTCCTGAGTTATTCCACCAACATCACGGCACTGGCAGGATTACTCTTTGCCACTCACCCCATCCACACAGAGGCGGTGAGTACCGGATTTAAGTAACCTCCCTTTTACAAAGGGATACTTTTATTTATTGCCATTAGTGATATTTACTCAGTGCGCACAGAGACATGCCAGTTACCTGTCGGTCTGCGGAAACACCAGCAGACGATGTTAACCCTTTCCCAACTTAAGTTTCAGGAGTATTTCCCATGTCTCCTATTCCCCCAACTCAAAGATTGTGGAACTGTACTAGCGTGTATCCTAAACTTTTGATAATCCAATTGTCAGAACACACTTGGATATGAATGTATGCTCTTTCAATCCCATTACATATCCTCTGAGAGATGCGCTCCACCCCTAATGTTCCATGAGTGGAATCAAACTAACAGACTGACGTCTGTGTTACCACTGGTATGGGTGCTAGCTTGTCACTTCACTCAGATTCCCCTGACACTTTTCCGGACACTTAGTGTCAATAGCGAACATAATGCCGCCATTTGGAATGAGTTATTTGGAACATTAAGTAAATGTTACAGACTGGAAATTAAGTTTACGCACAATCATCAGGTCTCCAGGCTTTTACTTTTACGCAAAGTAGAAAAGTTTCATCAAACAGCTGCTTTGTTTTCTGTGTGTGTTTTTAAGAACTATATCCAGACTGCACTGAGAACACTTCAGAGTTATAATGGGGATGAATGCACCAGACTGTGTGATGTTAGAGTGAGGAGGCATAAATGATGTTTACATTAGCACAACATTTCAAGCCATTTTACAGAGAATCAAAGTATTATGTGTGAACAAAGCGCTGATATTGCTACTAATGGGCAAAGTTACACCTTTCCTTTTTGGAGAATGATTATATAATTATGTATACGCCATTCCCTCGGCGCAATGGTAGGGTAAATGATGGGGCAATCCTCGGATTTCCGATTTTAAAAGGTACACTGTAAAAAACGAGCTTAGACTTTAAACATGTTTAGGTCTAAACATGTTTGAAGTCTAAACATATTGGATAGGTAGGTGTACTCTTGGCTTTCTATTTAGGATTTAAACGCTTTAATTCTAAATGCCTAAACACCTATGCTAAACATGTTTAGATGTTTAGCATTAAAACAATTTGATGTTTAGGTGTTTAGGATATCAACATGTATGTGTTTAGGTAAGAAAGATTCACTAGGTGGCAGCTCTGTGCTCGCATGAATTTCTAGAAAGAGGTATACTCTCTTCTCGTCAAAAATATGTTAAAAATCCATTGTAAATCATTACTCAGGAATTTCATATGAGAGGACATAAATGTTTTGATTAAACATTTTGGATTCCCTTATTTAAATCCTATATTGATTGGATCAATGAGCGATTCTTTCCATAGACACCTTTACTCTGTAGTCCAAGAATAGACAAAGCTTTCTTCATTCAGCCATTCTGTTGTAATCTACAAACAGGGGCTACTCCCTATGTTGGATAATAGTTGTGATAATAATCCTTGGGAGTATGATGTACTCTCTGCCTACTGTACATATAGTAGAATAATTGAGATGATCTACAAAGTTCAATATCTATGGATACTATATCTAAACATAATATCATAATGCTAAACACTATAACTTTGAAACATGATCTAAGCATGTCATATCTAAACACATGGACAAACCTAAACATAAACACAATAAACACTTTACAAGCCTACCCATAGACCTAAACACATTGAAATCTAAACACAAAGGCTAATCACATTATGAGGCTAAACATGTTTAGGTTTATAAAGTGTCCTCAAAAAACGGGACAAGAAAATGTTTAGCAATGTGTTTAGAGTCTAAACACCTTTTTTACAGTGTAGTAAAGCTCACTTTAAGGGGACCGCAAACGGCCTGTCTCGATCAGTTGACTGGGTCATCTGATCGGATCAGGGCATATCAAACATGTTTGATCCGTCCTGACTCGATCAGATGGACGTCCCCGAACACAGAGCTTCTCCTTGACTACTGATCCAGTCAGATGACTGAAACAGTCCGTTTGCGGCCCCCTTACACTGCCGCTCTATATCACCTGACACACACACACACACACACACACACACACACACACACACATATATATATATATATATATATATATATATATATATATATATATATATATATATATATATATATATATATATATATAACCTTAAGGTGTGTATGTCTTCAGTGCCGTAATTCCTCTCGTAGAAGGCACGGCAATATCTTTTGAGACAAAGTGCACTTTCAATTCAACGGAAAGGACGGGGTCTATCTGCCATTGAGGTACTCATATTTATCGGTATAGTGTAAAACTATACCAATATCCGCCTTAGAAATTCCACATCAAAGCAAAAAGAGTTAGGAAGGGGACATCTGCGCTTAAACCCCTTTCACATACGCTACAGAACAGCTACAACTGGCTATTGTGTGCCGCCAATCAGTATCAGATGTGCTAGGAACTAACCTTGCATATACCATATTCCAAGGTAATCATATGAATCTGAATGTATAAATCTGATTAGTGCATACAATAGGCCAGCACAAAGGACATAGGCTTTGTGTGTCCTTTGTTACCTTCTAACCTTGACTCAAAGCCGATCAACGACATTGATGCCAATGTACCGCTCATAGAGGTATGTGCTACAAAGTTACATGTATGCGTCTGCTATTCCAACAGATCAAGCCTCGACTCACTAGACGCACAATATACAAAAGATGTATACTTCTCCACTAATATAAGACGTGCCTAGCCTGGTCTGAGGGTTAGTGCGAAGAGTTGGGGGGGATCAAAGTGAAATAAGATCCAAATAACAGGCCAGGTCCAGCTGCTGTATCTGAGGATGTCGTTAGTATCTGCAGTGCCCATAACAGGCCAGGTCCAGCTGCTGTATCTGAGGATGTCGTTAGTATCTGCAGTGCCCATAACAGGCCAGGTCCAGCTGCTGTATCTGAGGATGTCGTTAGTATCTGCAGTGCCCATAACAGGCCAGGTCCAGCTGCTGTATCTGAGGATCCTGTTGGTATCTGCAGTGCCCATAACAGGTCAGTTCCAGCTGCTGTATCTGAGGATCCTGTTGGTATCTGCAGTGCACATAACAGGTCAGGTCCAGCTGCTGTATCTAAGGATGTCGCTAGTATCTGCAGTGCCCATAACAGGCCAGGTCCAGCTGCTGTATCTGAGGATCCTGTTGGTATCTGCAGTGCACATAACAGGCCAGGTCCAGCTGCTGTATCTAAGGATGTCGCTAGTATCTGCAGTGCCCATAACAGGCCAGGTCCAGCTGCTGTATCTGAGGATCCTGTTGGTATCTGCAGTGCCCATAACAGGTCAGGTCCAGCTGCTGTATCTGAGGATCCTGTTGGTATCTGCAGTGCCCATAACAGGCCAGGTCCAGCTGCTGTATCTGAGGATCCTGTTGGTATCTGCAGTGCCCATAACAGGCCAGGTCCAGCTGCTGTATCTGAGGATCCTGTTGGTATCTGCAGTGCCCATAACAGGCCAGGTCCAGCTGCTGTATCTGAGGATCCTGTTGGTATCTGCAGTGCCCATAACAGGTCAGGTCCAGCTGCTGTATCTGAGGATGTGGATAGTATCTGCAGTGCCCATAACAGGTCAGGTCCAGCTGCTGTATCTGAGGATGTCGCTAGTATCTGCAGTGCCCATAACAGGCCAGGTCCAGCTGCTGTATCTGAGGATGTCGTTAGTATCTGCAGTGCCCATAACAGGTCAGGTCCAGCTGCTGTATCTGAGGATCCTGTTGTTATAGGGACTAGGTAGAATCTGTGATGAGATCACCGTCCTGTTAAAGGCCTTAAATTAAGTATCAATGTTGCTCCTTGTGCTTTCTATAACATTATGCCTTGGTAAAGGTGCCATTAGTGGCCTCATGACTGTCACACAGACCTCTGATGATTTGTTACTGGCTAGTTAGTAACACGATATAACTGATACACAGACTATTATTATCCATAGGCTGAGTACTGAGAGATATTGTGAAAGACTCATCAAATGGGAAAGTATTCTTACGTATTTGTTAAAGCTTGGGGTCTATTGTCATCATCGTATATAACTTAAAGCTGGTACAAGACGTTTTATGTTATTCTGGTTTCTATCTTAGAGGATTATGCACTACTTTCCAATTAATTTCACTAGTTAGGAGTGGGTGCCAATATATACAGTTGGAAACTCAATGTTCAACTGTGCTTGCTGTTTTGGTGGGATGGTAAACTGCTTTGGTAAATTAGTTCTCATAAAAGTCCCTATGTGGCAGCACTGTGCAGTCTGCAACCCTGCAGGCTTCCCTTGGGAACGTGTCATTACCATAGAACACCATAGTCTGATTTCCTAACTACAGGTGGCACCACTATACTGATGTAATTAAGTGCTTGTCAACAGAGATAAAATGCTAGAAGCATTTTATTTCTAGACATGTATTTCTTTGAGATTAGCATGGTTAAACCTCTCAGAATTGGTTGGGCTGTCAAAAGTGCATACAGGCAGGTGGGCTGATCGTAGATATACCCAAAACAAAACAAAAATCTATATACTTCACGTCTTGTGCCAGCTTTAATCGGGAACTAAATTCTAGACGTGTCCCAATCAATCACTCGCCTCCCCAGGCAGACACACACGTATAGAGCAAATGACATTGGTTATAAACACCACAACTCCCCCTAGCCGATCTCGCCTACTGTAGGATCATGACCGGGCGGGGGCTACTTCCGGTCACCTGGTCATCTAGTGAAAACGACACGTCCGAGTGTCACTAGTGTATACTATGGGACTAGACCCCTAAATTCGACAGGGTGACATGGCCATTTCTTAAAATCGACATGTGACATGGAGCTTAGTGACAAGGACATGGAAAGGAAAAAGTTAGTGACATGAGACAAGGCCTTTCCTTAAAATCGACATGTGACATGAAGCCTAGTGACAATGACATAGGAAAATAGAAATTTAGTGACAAGTGACATGGCCTTTTCTTAAAATCGACATGTGACATGGGGACCCCCCATCTAGACCCCCTATACTGGTAAACACGTTATGTAGGTGGAACGTCACAGATTGACTGGAAAAAGCTGCAGGAGGAATGGCAGCCCGTATGAGCTAGAACATGTACCGGTATATTTGTACCGGGTATGCACTTATATATCCGCAGCGGACAGTATGGCGGCCTTCATGGATTAACTCACTAGGTCCCTATATCTCCCCATCCCATCGATCGCCACTCAAATATTATAAGGGAAAAACGAGCTGGACCACGGGAAGAATATGGACTGATATTGTTATAGGTATTGATCTACAGATTTTCGCCGCTGCACCGACCGCTCAAAATTGGTTTGTCTGGCGCGGCAATGGGAATTTATGCCCGGCCAATGCGGAGTTGGGGCGGAGCGACTTGATTGTGATGGCGTTAGTGATGCAATCCCCGCACCGTCTATTCGTCTCCATTTGCTCATCCCAATCTCCCTGTATGATCCGAGCTGCTCGTCTCTGAACGCCGCTGCTTACCGCTATCTTATGTGGTTGAGATTTTTGTAATTCATGAGGGTTTTGTATAATCGGACCTCCACACACATTGCCATCTCTCTACTCCGTGCTCTTTTCCCCTGTCCTATATAGGCACGTCAGTAAATGTTCAGTGAGCTGCTCGTAGTGGCTGCACAGGGGTACGTGTATATAGATGCCATTGCTCATCTGATGGTATCAGAGCACATGTCACAACTGATCTGTGTCCCACGAGCTATCATAAATATCTATGTCGGCCGAGAAAGTAGTTCAAAACATCGGTGATCAGTAGGCTAAATGGGCACTGGCTCTCTGAAGAAGCACCGGTTTTGTAAGGCGTATACATGTACATGCCGGTAGACCGAAGTTCACCAATGCCCGATACTGCCCTCTTATTAGAGCTGTAAGTGACGGTTATCTGATGTTATTAAGAAATCGCCCCGTGCTCCTCTGTGCTGCTATATATCTGTCACACTGAAAACCTGCTTCAAACCTCAATCCGAGCACTTTAGGCTTTAGACACACAATAGGTGTTCATTCTTGCATTATGCAGCATACGCCCACAGCTTCCTCTTAATTGGCCCAGGTCCTCCTGGGTCATTGGCGGCGCCTTTTCCGTCAAAAACTGATGGTCAGGAATTGGAACTTTAGATGGGAATTGCTCATCGAAATTTGGGGATAATTAAACAAAGAATTATGGAAACATGTTCTTTAGGATCTAGTCCTTCATTGCACATGCACAATTCCTGGGAAAAAAAATTTCTTTAGCTATGAAAAATGCTGAAGAAAAAACTTGACATGTTTCACTTACTTTCTCATGAAAATGAGGCTCCATAGGATTGTATTGCGCGGTCAATTTTGGGGGTCAAAATAACACATTGACTCCTATGGGAATAGGGCAATTAAGACGTTTTTTTTCAGCAGGTAAGGTGGAATTTACTGTACAGGAGGGGTTAAGACCGTTGGTATATGAGTGTGTAAATCGGACCACCATAATTTTGTTATGTCAACCGCCTCACTTCCGGTCTGGAGATTTGACGCATGTGCGCAGAGTGAAGATGCATGGATTATATTCAAAAAGCCATTAATTTCAAGTTAAATAGATAGAATCTATCACTTCTCCGTTGAAAATGCGACTTCCGGCAAGGAGCGGGTCGCGCATGCGCACAGAACATCAAAATCCAAAATGGCGTACATCAAGACGATCGCCTTACGCTGCTATCGAAACTGCTGGATTATAACAAAATGGTGGAGAATTACAGTGTCTCATGCCTTTTTATGGTTAATATGGATCCTTATTCAAGACCTGCTGGTATTGTTCAATGCTTAACTCACCAGGAGAGGAGTTATTTGCCAATGAAACATACGAGCGATAATGGGTGCATTTTCCATAGGCTTAAGCATTGACGACTTGGACATACTGTCACTATAGTGTCAACAGTTAGGTAGGTTTAATTTCTATATTTTTTTTTATGATAATTGATGGAAGACCTTGGCCATAAGTGCTCTACAGCAGGCGTTCAATTTTTATTTGAATGAAATATCCTGATGTATGCCCTATCCAGCATGCATATAAATGGCTATAGCAACATTTGTGATATGGATAAGTATATCACTTATCAGTGAAATTAGTTATAAGATGACACACAGTGTAAAACAAATATCATCACAGCACATAGTGGAGCCATCTGCTGGCAAAGTGTGGTGTCTTAAAAATGATCATCCCCATCCTCAACTTTATGGCCTATAGTAATCATTTCTGAAAGATGACCCAAAGGCCTCTGCACAGGGGGCTCTCACATATGCTCCGTTTTCAGTGCAGAGTGTAACCATGCATTCCCTGATTTTAAATGGTGTCTCTACTTTGGATATTAGATAACATCGTCTGTAACGTGCACAGAAATATTGGCGGGCATTCATCACTATGACTGTTTGTGAGAATCTCGGTGACTGTGGCTCACTGGTAGACTAGCCTCAGAGACAGTGTAGCGGAGTACTGGCCACCCCTAATCCACCCCCCTTCTCTTCTAATCGTCAATACAGATCCAAGGCAGTGACAATGGACACAGACACGCTCGGTTGTCCACTCCCAGTCCACCAATCCATATCCACTCCTCCTCTGAATCCATTCATATCAGACCGTATTAATTGGTGTTGGGAGTGTCTGGGTAGTGTCAGCACCATATCATGGGGAGTTCCTGATAGATGAGCCGAAATTCCCTTTGTTATCCCATTCCATAATGCCACCGTAGCAGTGCTGTGGCAGTTTTGGTGTTTTTCTAACTGTTGCCACATAAGAAACTGGAAGGGACATGGCTGACCAGCTTCATTTTTGTATAGAGGTCCCCGGCAACTGGACACCCCTCCCACCCCAGATCATTGATTGCCCCCCCCCTCCGCTAGGAACCGCCACCTTGTCGGCGCTTGTCGCGCTAATGCCCGGCGGTTGTATCTGGTCCCTGTGGCCGCTGACCGGTGAGCTGCTCAATGAGGCCGGAACCGGCGGGATTAGAGTCATTGTGAGCCAGCCGAGCTGCTCAGCCTGTCCAGGCCTCTAGGGCGAGCAGCTCAGCGGGTACCCGTGTTCATCAGCGTCTATTGTGGGGTGGAGGGACAGAGGGCCAGACTGTTGAGATCTGTGCGCCCCAGCACAAGATGGGCCATGATGTATGAACTGGTGAAAGTGTTTGAGACTACAGCCTAAGAGAAAATGCACAGTTGCCTAGCGCTTCACCAGTAAAGATGCTTAGTGAGAAGAGAGAAGGAGAGAGAGAGAGAGAGAGAGAGAGAGAGAGAGAGAGAGAGAGAGAGAGAGAGAGAGAGAGAGAGATGGGCCGAGTTTTATTTGTTGGGAATTTTAGGGTGTAACTAAAACTCATAGGGACACCTGTTATCAGTGCTTCTCTCGTTATTGCCAGATTAAGCAATGGCGCTCCGCACTAAACAATATGGAAGACGTGAATAGGTGCTGGCTGACGTTTATATCATGAGCAACTCGAGCAGGTACCGTCCCAGACAGAGACCTGAGAATGATAGGGAGGACCAGACATCCAGCCATAAATGACTGAATTCTTTTCCACACGAACACAGGCAATGACCATGAAATTTGAAGACGCCAGCCAGCATGGATAATGGACGGGTGTAGGTGGAAGGAGATATAGTGAGGGAATCACCGACAGAAGGATGGTGAGGGAGGGCCTGCTGAGAAACCGAACAGGAAGAGTGCTGGGCAGGCAGACTCCAGCTGGAAGGGAGCAGCTCTTGCCCCAGTTTGGGAGCAGCTCTACCATCATCAGGCTTCGTGTCCATGGCTATCCGGCCGGGATAATTGGATCCATCGAGGACGATTTGGTGCCTGATTAATGATATGGGGACACTCCCCTCCTCCCGGCTGTAAGGTCGTTCAGTCGGTTGGCCTTGATTCTAGGTCCTCCCGATACCTTTTACCCCTTGATAGTCAGTCTTGCTGATTCGATTTAACTCCAGGCCCAATGACCGGTGACTGACTCACTCTGTTAGGGCCTATACGTTAAATGCATCCTCTAAAATTCGACCACTTCTTTCCCCCACAAGGCTTTTCTTATATTTGTTGTCCATTTTGAAAATAGAAATCCTTGTGTGAGGCTGCACTCAGCCGTATAACGGCTTCGTTGAATACGGACGCCTCACCTCGGTGAATACGATGCGAAATTATTCACGGGTCGTGGACATTTGCTTATTCATATCATGGCTGATACGAACATCACTATAGATTAGTACTAGAACGGCCGTATTCAATGGGGGGCATTGAATACAATGTGTTCATATTCAATGGCTAGTGATCACGTGACCTGCTGCAACAAACAGGGGAAGTTTTTCTTTATTCAAAAGCAAATTATCCTGTGGGCCATGAACTAGTTAAATAATATTATGTTATGACTTGTTTAACGTATATCTAAGTATTAACGCCATGTTAAAAAAGAAAACATTGCCCTGTGCAAGGAACATTTAATTTGAAACTAAAAGCAGCGGCTAGCTCTGTATCACATGACCTACTTCATCGAGCAAGGTGTCATGGCGGATCAAAACAAACGGAGAAGACTCGACGCATTGAAAATCAGTAAATATCGTTGTGTTCCCTTATTTAAAAGCAAATTCATCCTTAGAGCCATATAATAAATGCAAATGTCCACTCCCGTGAAGGCGTGGTAATTGAGATTTGCTTATATATCTATAACTGGGTGACCGTATCCTATGAAAGAACCTGTTCATCCTAAAGTACCTATATTTATCTCCTTACTTCTCACAGTACCTGTTGTGGTGAGATTATGCATGGCCATCTGTAAGCGACCTACACTAATATCCACCCTGTGCATAATGATTTCTGCTCCTCCATTGCCAAGATAAGCTTTCATTTGAATTCAAACTTCCATATTTTGGTGCCTGGACTAACTCAGGGCTGTTATATTCTGCATTTATGCATCATGTCGACTCTTTATTGACACACTCCTTTTGGGTTCGGCATAATCCCTTCGCAGCTTACTGGCTTACTATGCACTGGTGCATCAATATGCCAAAATCAATCAATAAATCATGCACAGATGGATGAGCCGTATAAGAAAAGTACATGGGTGACTTTGGGCCGATCCTTCCGGATCTGGCTAACGCTTCTTTAATGACATGCCCAGGTTCATTACACCTGACCGCCATGACCTGCTCCACAAACAGTCAATATTAGCTGTCCTCATTACAGCAATATGAACACGGGGGTGTCAGTCCCGACCAAACATGATGCTAGGGGACACTCCAAGCTGCTCTAAAATACAGTAAAGGCTTTAAAAGTACATAAGCAAATGCCCACGACCCTCTGTGGGACTGGTCGCATCCCACTCAGCCATATAATGGCTTCGTGGGATACGCCAGTCCCACCTCGGGGGAATACGATGTAAAAAATCCCATGGAAGTGGACATTTGCATTTATGTCATGGCCTAGGGGGTTATTTTGCTTTTAAATAAAGAAAAACAGCTCAGATCTGTTCAAAATCCAAGATGACAGACACCCATTGAATACAAACACATTGTATTCAATGCCCCCATTGAATACGGTGGTTCTAGTACTAATCTATAGTGACGTTCGTATCAGCAATGACATAAACCAAAAGCCACTTACAGTATAAGAGTTACAGTGTTATGGGTGTGTTGATATGATTTCTCAACATTTATTTTGGCATATCCCACATTCCTCAGCAATCATTTTTTTTTCTTTTGGTTTTAGTCCGATACTGAGAAACATGGAAACAGCTAAGACAGTTGGTATCATGCCCCTAACCAATATTTGTGGCTGTATTTAGGACGGGGTCCCCAATACAATGTTCCAGACAAAGTCTAGACAATTATGATTACCCATGTTGTTCATTTCAACTTTGCCCGTAACAACCACTCACAGCCTACCATGGTAGGTCTAGACAAACTGTCTGGGGCAGTACAGCAGTCAGGGATACTAATTACTATTTTAGAGAAAAAAAAATAAAAACAGTACTGTGTGGGTTTGACAATACATGTAGCATTCCCCTCCAGGAATGGCTTTTATTCTGTGAGGCTGTAACAGCCTCACATAATAAAAGCCATTCCTGGAGGGGACACAGTACTGTCTAAAGAAGAAAGAACATCGATTTGAAGAGAGACGATATACGAGGTGAAGATGATACATAGCTGAATTGCAATAATTGATGATGCAATAACAACGTGCATGTGTAAAGGTTGAATACGTGCAGATAGGACAATGAGCGATATTTTTGAATCCAGCTAAATCTCAAAGTATGTTCTTCTCACATTTGGAACCGTCGAACTAGACTTTACAAATCCCATAACGTCAGTATATGGCAAACCGTTTGTCAGCAATATTGTGATGGTCTGAATAAGAAGAATGACACAAGTGCCTCCTTCAGGACCGTGAGCTAGTATCAATACAAGCAATGGATGGTACAAGGAGCCAGAGTCTCAGCCTCTAAGAGGGTGACACTGTCATTTGTTGTAACAATCTAGAGCGCTTTCAGGATTGGATCACAAGAGTGATGCCTGAGCCAAACGCCAGCTAGCGGCAATTAACTATATTGCATTCCACTGTCACATAATTGGCTCCTTAAGATAATCGCCCCCTGGAACTGGGTTTGAGCCGTTGGAATAGGCCTGGGGCATATCAAGAACTACAAATGTTACTTTTTTTTGTAGCTGTAGTTGAGAAATGCCATGGCTGCCTTCACTCTACAGTGAATCTGAAACCTGTGCCACTATACTGCAATATGTTATGAGTAACAGTGTGTACGTTATCATGTACATGTCTGTTGTAAGTATAACTACGGGCTTTTCCCAATGTAAACTGCATTGGTACCATTTAGACAGAAGATATGCATCAGTAGACAAAGTGCAGGTACTTATTTTCTCCGTAATGTACTTCGAATTGTATTTTTTGGACCAGTCAATTTCATTTGCTCAACCACAGTATATTAGGCCGGCACGTTTAGGCTATACCTTAGTTACCCACAAAGAGAATGATCAAACAAGAAGTATCTAACAAGTGAATCAAACCCATTTCAAATGAGTAAGAAGGTTTGGCGTAGTGTTAAGACGATGGCGAAGTGGCTTCCCATGTAGCGGATGGTGATAGGAACATGAAGCCGTAATGGTTCTATGTGTCCTTGCAATTCCACTCATAAAATATTCTTTATTTAGTAAAGAGGTTGATGTGTCAACACAGACTATTTTTTTTCTCCTTTGCCATAATTTATATCGATTTATGATTTGCTGTCTAAGGCTGTCCCGCATTAGTCCAGCAAGGAACCAGACTGATGGAACGAATTCATTAGAATGTGATTGGTAGTTTAAAAAATAAATAAATAAAATGGAGGGATAGTGTTTTACAACTTCGCTTGATTTGCACTTGTTGTTGGGGCCGGCAGTTAGTGTAGACGGGTAATTAGACGCCGAAGTAATTCGATCACATCATGGAAATAGCAGCGCAGTTTAAGGCCAATCAAAGTAAAGAGTAAGGGGAAAGGATGCGGAAAATAAGTCCGTTTGTGGGATGTACAATTACATAGTGCAGTAGTTCAGGGAGGGTCTAAACATCAAAACCGTCAGTATATTTGTCGTTTAGTGTATTAATAACAGGGGTAGGTCCAGCTAGAACAGAGAGATAGCGTGGAAAGTGTAGATGGAAACAGAGAGGTAGAGAAACTTTCAGCACCACGGAAGGTAGTAGTATGTATGAGCGGCCTACGACCCAGGTCTGTACTGGAGGAGGATGGCACCACGGGAGGTAGTAGTATGTATGAGCAGCCTACAACCCAGGCTTGTACTGGAGGAGGATGGCACCACGGGAGGTAGTAGTATGTATGAGCAGCCTACGACCCAGGCCTGTGCTGGAGGAGGATGGCACCACGGGAGGTAGTAGTATGTATGAGCAGCCTACGACCCAGGCCTGTACTGGAGGAGGATGGCACCACGGGAGGTAGTAGTATGTATGAGCAGCCTACAACCCAGGCTTGTACTGGAGGAGCATGGCACCACGGGAGGTAGTAGTATGTATGAGCGGCCTACGACCCAGGTCTGTACTGGAGGAGGATGGCACCACGGGAGGTAGTAGTATGTATGAGTGACCTACAACCCAGGTCTATACTGGAGGAGGATGGCACCACGGGAGGTAGTAGTAAGTATGAGCAGCCTACAACCCAGGCTTGTACTGGAGGAGGATGGCACCAGAGGAGGTAGTAGTATGTATGAGCGGCCTACGACCCAGGCTTGTACTGGAGGAGGATGGCACCACAGGAGGTAGTAGTATGTATGAGCAGCCTACAACCCAGGCCTGTACTGGAGGAGGATGGCACCACGGGAGGTAGTAGTATGTATGAGCGGCCTACAACCCAGGTCTGTACTGGAGGAGGATGGCACCACGGGAGGTAGTAGTATGTATGAGCAGCCTACGACCCAGGCTTGTACTGGAGGAGGATGGCACCACGGGAGGTAGTAGTATGTATGAGCGGCCTACGACCCAGGTCTGTACTGGAGGAGGATGGCACCACGGGAGGTAGTAGTATGTATGAGCAGCCTACAACCCAGGCTTGTACTGGAGGAGGATGGCACCACGGGAGGTAGTAGTATGTATGAGCGGCCTACGACCCAGGCCTGTACTGGAGGAGGATGGCACCACGGGAGGTAGTAGTATGTATGAGCAGCCTACAACCCAGGCCTGTACTGGAGGAGGATGGCACCACAGGAGGTAGTAGTATGTATGAGCAGCCTACAACCCAGGCTTGTACTGGAGGAGGATGGCACCACGGGAGGTAGTAGTATGTATGAGCAGCCTACAACCCAGGCCTGTACTGGAGGAGGATGGCACCACGGGAGGTAGTAGTATGTATGAACAGCCTACAACCCAGGCTTGTACTGGAGGAGGATGGCACCACGGGAGGTAGTAGTATGTATGAGCAGCCTACGACCCAGGCTTGTACTGGAGGAGGATGGCACCACGGGAGGTAGTAGTATGTATGAGCAGCCTACAACCCAGGCTTGTACTGGAGGAGGATGGCACCATGGGAGGTAGTAGTATGTATGAGCAGCCTACAACCCAGGCTTGTACTGGAGGAGGATGGCACCACGGGAGGTAGTAGTATGTATGAGCAGCCTACGACCCAGGTCTGTACTGGAGGAGGATGGCACCAGAGGAGGTAGTAGTATGTATGAGCAGCCTACAACCCAGGCTTGTACTAGAGGGGGATGGCACCACGGGAGGTAGTAGTATGTATGAGCAGCCTACAACCCAGGCTTGTACTGGAGGAGGATGGCAGGGAGGGGTCCCTGTAGCTAACACGATGAAGCCATCAGACCCCCGCCCGGGCCCTGTTACTGCTCGTACCAGTTAACTCCCCTTGTTATCCCTTCAGCCGCCCGTGTACACCCCTGGAACCAGCCGACACCAGGCACACAACATCTGCTTAGAGTTGACTCAAATTGACAATTATGTTCTGGGGCTGTGTCGGGGTGGTTCAGGGGTGTCGGTCAGGTACAAATCACCAATTATCTTCCCCTAGAGGTTGGAAGGAGGAGTGCAGCTAACCCGGGATATTGCTACCCCACCTATAAAGATTGCCACCCCAGCCTCACCTATAAAGATTGCCACCCCAGCCTCACATATAAAGAGATCCTAGGCAAGATAAGGAGGGCGCATTTTGGAGTATTATCAATCGACAATGAGGTTGAGATTAAGAATCAAAGTACAAAACACTAGTATCTCTTTGCTGTTGTTAGAAAACATTTATTATAAAAACGTTTTCCAGTGGGCGGGTGATTGGCATTGCTCTATGACAAGAGATTTTGGATTTCTCTCCAAAGCCTGGTAATCGAACACCCAATCCTCTAGACGGTAACATCATTCTACCGATGGTTATGAAAGCTCGCAGATCTCTACAGGTCCCCCCTTTATGACCTTGTTAGTTTTGATGGTGGCATGTTTATGACGAACCCAGGGTTCCATGGAGAAATCTTGATAACCCCCCCCCCCAACTCCCCGCTGTTATAGACAGGGGTAGTGCCCAATCACCCTTCACACTTACCAATAGACAGAGAAAGTGTCAGCCGTTGCTGATAGCCCACCTAACCAGCTGAAAATGTCATTACAAGCCGGCTACCTGTGCATACAGAGGTCTCTGTGCGTGGGCTGGGTAGAGATGGGTGCCTAGGGGCCATCGAAGTAGTTCATCGAAGGAGGCCAGGTCACAGGGCAGTCTGGAAAGGAAGGTGGGGTAGATACTATGTATTAGATATATTTTGTTCTAGTGTGTGGCCATAGATTAATGATAGATTGGACATAGATACCAAGGCTATAGTTACACCTCGTTTAATACAGATCTACGGAAAACAGCGACGCAAAAGCTGCATTTCAAAATTATACATATAAACCCCCTTGCAGTGTACCACTAACATTTCCCCCGTAAGTATGCCAAAGATATACACTAAGATTTCTCCTTTGCTGATGTTTCAACTGCTGCAGCTTGTCAGGTCTGCACTGTGTTGTCGTGAAACAGTCTGCACCCAGGGCCTGGCTGCACCCCGCCAGATGGCCATCCCACAGCTGATGGGGCCTTTACACGAGGGCAGTGGTATGATTCACAATGTCAGCTCAATATAAATGCATTAAATTCAAATGAATAGCTTGACATAACATGGATAACAAAACTAGATTTTAGACAACAATGCTGTCAACACTTGCTAACGGGATTTGTACATTGTTGACATGCTCTGTAATTAAAAAGAAGGGACAATGTTCATTGATGAAGACGTGCTTGACTATAAAGAGAAATGTTCCCATAATTACAATAATCGTGTCTGATATCATTATGGTGCACTCAGAGCGAACAAATTCGTTATTACACGGATGATGGTATTCTATGGCCTCTTGACAAGCCCTTCGTGTCTTTAGACAATAGCTAGGGGACATTGCGTGGTTATCGGGAGAGATATATTGTAGTTTCACATGTAACATCAAGAAGTACAAATAAAGCATTCTACCAGGGCCACCTCATGTAATTATAAACTAACTAATGTCGGCTGCTCTTTGGTCCATAAAAGGCAATATATTTTTTAAGCGTACCTTGCACTTTCGTCAATATGATACCTGAATACAGGAAAGATTCATTTCTATACTTTGCCAGCCTTTATGTGCTTTATTATACATCAATTTAGCGTCTGCAAACTAGTTTCTTGTATTGCGTTATATAATGTGGCATGAGAACATTGGTGCATGATGCTGTCCTCAAATAGCAAAATGTCAGTACCACGGATGGCCGGTGCATGCAGACTCTTCTTTGTACTGGCACCATGTTCAATATCTTTGTGAGGTTTCCCTATAAAGGCTCCACACCACAGAATTCCACACAGACGGACAAAAAGGAAATATTTTATCGCAGGCACACTCACTCCATAATCATTAACCGCTATCATGATTCTGGTAAAAAGACTAATTGTGGAGGTTGATTTAAGACATGAGGGGGTTAAGGAGGGGTGCTAACCTCATCTAGTGGGATATCATCCGTCTTCTTCAGCTGTTGTAAAGAAGCGTTGTCTTTACAATTGCATAATTACCAAGATAAATTGTATCAAAATCAACTTTAATCATGTGTCAGCATAGAAGGATAGCGCTGTCACCCGTTCAGATGAGTATCATCTTATTAGGAAATCTCTCCACAGTCAAAAAGAAGAAATGCTATTGAATTATGCAAACTTGCCATTACGATTTATCAAGTAGGGGGATGACTCAAGCATTTAGTTAAGTTCGTGTATGTTTTACCAAGAGCACGTAAGGATCGTTAAGCTTCCCCTATTATAAATCCTCTTACTGGGACTCATCTTTGATTAACTTCCAAACTGCCTCACCGGTAGTTCATAGTCTAAAAGGTCTCATTCCACCGTTTTATTAAACCCTCATGAATAGTTAATATCCACAACAATGGACCAAACTGATGAAACCTGAAGTTTCCAATGACATAAATCTTTTTAAGCACAACATAAATTGGGAGAAACGTAGAGTGGATTTATGTCGACAGAAGGAGAATTAACCCACACAAAATTCCTAACTGGATTCACTGCATGCGACTAGTAATACGAAGAGGGGACACTTTCTTGACAATAGGGTAGAGGCACCCATTTCAGACGCTCCTGACCACGCAGGAGGTGGCCATATTTGGTGCTCAGATTTTGTACCTTCAAAAGTGTTGAATTCTACTTTCCATTTCACCAGTTGGTACATGATGCTTTACCCTCAAAATCCCTGAATAGGTTTTGACGAAACTCTCCAATACATATGAATAAATGGGCTGTACATATTTAGTCTCCAAAACATCAAAGTGCACCTCAAGTCAGACAGCTCATACCAGAGGTGACCCTAGAGTCAGACACTATGTTATCTAATTGATACAGACACAATGGGTCACTGTATCTGAAATAATCTATAAAGGCACATAACATATAACACCAAGGAATCCAAGCTAATACAATACTCTTCTCCAGGATACTCTTAGATGTTTAATTTTGCATACTTATAACAGGTCAGTCTACAGGCCCAGATGAGCATGACTTCTCTGGGCAGTCTGAGTAATGATTAGGTTTAGGTGTTAGATAGTAGGTAAACCAAACACAGATTAACTATTCAGATCTGGGAGTACAGGTATATTATGAAGGATTCTGTTTGTAATGAAATGTCCATTATATAAGTATTGAAATCATGATATAATTGTGTCCCAGGTGGGGTGTAATTGGTGTCCGACTGTAGGTGTAATCTGAAGGTCATAGAAGAATAACTCTCATACTGTAACATGAGGCATGTATTCAGGTTTGTCAAGTCAAATTATTAGCAAAAATGTGTATATGCCATTGACATGTATAGAAATCCTGCAAGCATGGAGGTTAAGACATGACAAATTGACAAATCAAACCAGGATCTCCATTCACTCACTATTCTTCATCCTCAGGATATAACAAAAACACCCTGGGTTTGTGCAGTTGTAAAACCATGTATGACAGGAGTTTTACATTGTATCCCTCATTTGTTAGAGAGTATGATACCTGAGTTTTCATGTCTAATTTAAATGATAGCTGAATTTTTTATATTTATTATGTAATTCAATGCAAAAGGTGTCTGACTTTAGGTGTCTGTCCGACTCAGGGTGCCTCTACCCTAGTTCTGTTAGCAGTGCAATGTTTATGATCCATACAGCATTTTCCCTCTCAATTCACCTAATTTAGATATGGGCTTAACAGAAGTAGCAGGGTTCATGGATGCAGCCAGTCTCGCCCTTCAAACCAGGTCAATGTGTAATTTGTCCAAGCTAACAAGGCCTTCATGTTTGCCTGTTACCAATTTCAAAATTGGCCAAGGGAGATGTGGATCTGCAGGGGCGTGGTCTACGACCCCCTAGTGGCAACGTCCCTCTGTTAGTATGAGAGTCGTAAAGGTGGCCTCCTCCCCAAATAACCGGCCCCACATCATCCCCATTCCCTCCTGTACCATCCGGTATCACACCATGCATGTAAAGCCTATTTACCATGGTACCATTTTAGCCAGGATTTCAGCTTCACGTCTAATGAATGCAGGGCTATTCTAAGTGCTCCTCTTATCAGATTGAACGGTACATGTACATGCATCAGGTGTATCTGAAAACACCATCTGCCGGCAAAACACTGTGCGCATGAACTATCAAAAAAATAATCTAATAGAAATGAAGGCAGAGGTTGGGGGGGGGGGTACATTTGGACTGAATGAAGGTGCAACAAGGGGATGGGTTAGCAGAGGGTGAGGATCCCTTAACCTTAATGCGACTTCCTCACGAACGGTGTCAGTTTATGGGTATCAAGACTAGAACCAATGTCACTAGGTATACCTCACCCCACCCTGCCCAGTACATCTAGTAAAGACTCTGTTATAACAACACACTGAACATCTCCCAGAGGGCCAAACTCTGAATTATGCATAATGTATAAGGGTAAAGCCATACAGGCTGACAGTAGGCGGGCATGCCTCATAAACATTACTGTAACCATAAGCGCTGCTTATGGGCCGATAAATTAAGAACAGTGCTTCTACCTGGTGGAGCAGGGTAGAACTAACTGCTTTCTGATCCCCCCACCTAGTGGACAATAAGACAGTTGGACTACAGGTACAACCCCAGGCATCATTGGTTACCTGACACACCAGCCATAAACACACAAAATTTTGGAGTATAAGTTGGTTGGAGTTAACAGGCTGGTTATCATGAAGAGTCTTCAAAACTGTGTTGAGTGTGAAAATGCTCACCCACCGAAAGGTGGAAAACCATGCATATATGCTCAAAAGGCCAAGGAAGTGTCTTTAGCGTCAGGTGGCAAACCAGAGGAGTTCAAACTACACTTGGACTTGAATCAAATGGCTGCAGATTCCAGTGCATACCTGGGTAAGTCCGGGAAAACCCCAAGGAAGGCAGTAGTGTAGTGGATAATAAACTCCTCTCATTTAAAGAAGAGTCCAGAGAGTGTAGAAAAATCAAATGGGCATGATTAACACCTTGTCGAAAAACATTGTGGTGTCTGATAATGGCGGGAAACTCAGACAAAGGCCTGTCCTTACTAGAAGGCCCAGTGAGAATAATCTGTTTCTGTATAATGATGGATCAGTGGTAGAGGAGGTTGTAGTGGAAGAGGAAGAGGAAGATGGCGATGAAGAAGATGATGGTGACGACCAGGAAGAGTTACCTCAGCCTGAGAGTGACCAAGCTAAAGCGACGCGGGTGTTCCTTCAAAATCTTATCACGGGTGTCACTCAAGTGGAGGGCAAGAAGGCCACCACAGGTACCAAGAAAGCCACCAGGAAGGTCATACCAGGAGAAGTCAAACCGGGCCAGCAGTTCCTTCCTTCCTTGATTGTAGGCAACACTCCAGGGAGAACGGATATCTTCGGTGCGAGAGGGAATTTCAGCAAGTCATCAGACCACTCACCATGCTGTGCAGCCAAATCAGAAGGACGTAAGTTGGTGACATTTGATCCTGATCCTCACATGCCTAATAACAAAAGAAAGAATCCAACTGTTAACGATATAATCTCTACCCAGAATGCTATGATATCCCATGGAGGTATTGATGTGTTTGGCTACTCAAAGCACATTAGATTTCTGACAGATAAAATGATTGTCTATGATCAAGATGCATTACTGTCATATGATTTAGCGATGAAGGAAAGAGCAGAAGAACATGGCATGGGAATGTTTTGTTATGGAGACCAAGACTTATTTGTGGCAAATATAGGTATTGAAAGTGTAGACTTCAGTTCAGTCGAGATTACTCATTCTGCCAATAGTTACTATCATCATCAAAGCAGCAACCAACAAAGAGGTAGAGGTAGGGGTAAGGGTCGTGGTAGGGGATATGGTAACCAAGGTTACCACCGAAATCAATGGAATCAAAGTAACTACTCAGGAGGTTATGGTAGAGGTAGGGGATTTGGTGGCTACAGTAACAACCAGTCAGGTTATCCAGGTGAGTTAAACTTCAGGACAGATATTTGTTTTCCCTACAATGACCAGTAAGGATGCAAGTGGTACAATTGTAAAAATGCTCATGTTTGTCTGGACTGTAAAGGAAATTACCCCAACACAGGTGCAAGACTACACAAAAAGAATAGGATGAGGCAGCCCTCGGGATTGAAATTAGGCGCACTGGTAACCTAGTTAATCAGGGGGCTCTAGACAATGGTCAGGATGGTCAGAAAAGTCAGTTAGGCCACACGGGTTGTAGTCAGTTAGCCCATGAGAGTGTAGGTATGCAGGACAGTAAAGGTAAAGGTGGTACCTTTACGGTATTAGAAAAGGTAATACCAGGTAGGGAGGTGGGCATGGTCGAGCCTTGTGTGATATATATTGAGGACCACCCCAGAGGTCTGAGTGATTCCAGCGCGGAAGTCGTCCCTGTTGCTTGTCAACAGGATTTTTCTTTTTCTTGTGGTTGTTCGCCATATGAGACTCCAGGCTCGGGAGTTGTCAATGCTGTTGGGTTATGTAGGAAGACAAAAATTCAAATTAACAAGGTGGACTTAGAAGAAACAGTGGGCAGCTTGGGTGCTGCCATTTTGGATCTCGCCCAACCTCACGCGGTTGGTGAGACTGGTGGCATGTTTTGTAGTCACGAATGACTTTAATTCACATGGTCTTCATGGTTGTTATATTTGTGGTGTTGCAGTTCTGGACACGGACATGGATCTGCCATGGTTTTGATGGTGAGGTAGTTAGCAGTCATGGGACGGACATTCCCCATTATCGCTCAGTAGTAGAACCAGTGGTCATGCAGAGAGTGACAGTCGGCGGTAAGGATTTTGTCAGGCCTTGTGGGTTGCAATGTATAGGATGTCATAAGGTTGGTGGTAGTAGAATTCAACTCAATCCTTATGCGATATTTGATGAATGTTTTAGCCACCAGGGTGGTATTGATGAACAGGCTGATTACATTTTCTCAGGTGTTAGGGAAGGATTTAGGATTGTCGATGCAGGTTACAATGACGTGTATGAAATGTCAAATTATGCATCTAATGAAACAAAGGAGGCTAAGGCAAAAATGGATGAAATAGTGAGATCTGAATGGGAAAGGGGAGTTATTCACAAGGTTAAGGAAAACCACAGTGCATACACTCATTAGTGTATGCACTGTGCATACACTCATCAGATGGTGCCGTACGCCATATCACTGATTGTAGTCGAGGTCAGAGAGGGGTGGGGGAAGAGAGTATAAATGATCACACAAATTTTCCTATGTCAAGGTGAATGACTTGATTGACAACATGTCTCACGGGAGTTGGTATAGAGTGATTGACATAAAATCCACTTATAGGGCAATTCCAGTGTTACCTGAGGATAGGGTCAGACAAGGTTTCCATTGGGAATTGGATTGTGAAGATTCATACTGGGTAGATGGTGCCCTCTCATTTGGATTAAAATGGGCCCCATATATTTTTACTCAGGTAACAGAATTTGTCATCCACTGCTTAACACGTAGGGGCATCAATGGCGTTTATGGCTACTTAGATGACTACCTTGTAGTGGGGGATTAAATGGAGGAGTGTAGAGCAAAACAAGCAGTTGTGATTGATCTTCTCAGGGAGATTGGCTTTCATATAGCCTAGGATAAGGTAGTATCCACCACTCAGGTAGTGAAATACCTAGGGCTAGAGTTTGACAGTATCAACATGGAAGTTAGACTGCCCGCAAGTTTTGAGTGGCTACCTCGCTCATGCTAGTCAGGTGGTTGGGGGGGAGAACTTTCTCCCGTCGTATAATGAATCTTCTGAAGTATATCCCTGATAATGGGAAAGTTGTTCATGTCCCAGACTGGATGGTGGATGATTTAAGTTGGTGGAATAATTTCATCGATATATATAATGGCAAGGCCAAGTGTATTAAACTCAAGAGTGGTGTAGTACCAGAGATAGAAACAGACTCATCCATGAGTGGGTTTGGTGCAAGGTGGTTAGGTAACTAGGTTGCAGGTGTGTGGGACCCACATAGAGACAAGGAGAGTGCTATCCTTTTGGACCATCACTATTCCAAAGGTCCAGGGGAAGTTGATGAAAAAAAAAATATCGCGACGCGGGTGTTCCTTCAAAATCTTATCACGGGTGTCACTCAAGTGGAGGGCAAGAAGGCCACCACAGGTACCAAGAAAGCCACCAGGAAGGTCATACCAGGAGAAGTCAAACCGGGCCAGCAGTTCCTTCCTTCCTTGATTGTAGGCAACACTCCAGGGAGAACGGATATCTTCGGTGCGAGAGGGAATTTCAGCAAGTCATCAGACCACTCACCATGCTGTGCAGCCAAATCAGAAGGACGTAAGTTGGTGACATTTGATCCTGATCCTCACATGCCTAATAACAAAAGAAAGAATCCAACTGTTAACGATATAATCTCTACCCAGAATGCTATGATATCCCATGGAGGTATTGATGTGTTTGGCTACTCAAAGCACATTAGATTTCTGACAGATAAAATGATTGTCTATGATCAAGATGCATTACTGTCATATGATTTAGCGATGAAGGAAAGAGCAGAAGAACATGGCATGGGAATGTTTTGTTATGGAGACCAAGACTTATTTGTGGCAAATATAGGTATTGAAAGTGTAGACTTCAGTTCAGTCGAGATTACTCATTCTGCCAATAGTTACTATCATCATCAAAGCAGCAACCAACAAAGAGGTAGAGGTAGGGGTAAGGGTCGTGGTAGGGGATATGGTAACCAAGGTTACCACCGAAATCAATGGAATCAAAGTAACTACTCAGGAGGTTATGGTAGAGGTAGGGGATTTGGTGGCTACAGTAACAACCAGTCAGGTTATCCAGGTGAGTTAAACTTCAGGACAGATATTTGTTTTCCCTACAATGACCAGTAAGGATGCAAGTGGTACAATTGTAAAAATGCTCATGTTTGTCTGGACTGTAAAGGAAATTACCCCAACACAGGTGCAAGACTACACAAAAAGAATAGGATGAGGCAGCCCTCGGGATTGAAATTAGGCGCACTGGTAACCTAGTTAATCAGGGGGCTCTAGACAATGGTCAGGATGGTCAGAAAAGTCAGTTAGGCCACACGGGTTGTAGTCAGTTAGCCCATGAGAGTGTAGGTATGCAGGACAGTAAAGGTAAAGGTGGTACCTTTACGGTATTAGAAAAGGTAATACCAGGTAGGGAGGTGGGCATGGTCGAGCCTTGTGTGATATATATTGAGGACCACCCCAGAGGTCTGAGTGATTCCAGCGCGGAAGTCGTCCCTGTTGCTTGTCAACAGGATTTTTCTTTTTCTTGTGGTTGTTCGCCATATGAGACTCCAGGCTCGGGAGTTGTCAATGCTGTTGGGTTATGTAGGAAGACAAAAATTCAAATTAACAAGGTGGACTTAGAAGAAACAGTGGGCAGCTTGGGTGCTGCCATTTTGGATCTCGCCCAACCTCACGCGGTTGGTGAGACTGGTGGCATGTTTTGTAGTCACGAATGACTTTAATTCACATGGTCTTCATGGTTGTTATATTTGTGGTGTTGCAGTTCTGGACACGGACATGGATCTGCCATGGTTTTGATGGTGAGGTAGTTAGCAGTCATGGGACGGACATTCCCCATTATCGCTCAGTAGTAGAACCAGTGGTCATGCAGAGAGTGACAGTCGGCGGTAAGGATTTTGTCAGGCCTTGTGGGTTGCAATGTATAGGATGTCATAAGGTTGGTGGTAGTAGAATTCAACTCAATCCTTATGCGATATTTGATGAATGTTTTAGCCACCAGGGTGGTATTGATGAACAGGCTGATTACATTTTCTCAGGTGTTAGGGAAGGATTTAGGATTGTCGATGCAGGTTACAATGACGTGTATGAAATGTCAAATTATGCATCTAATGAAACAAAGGAGGCTAAGGCAAAAATGGATGAAATAGTGAGATCTGAATGGGAAAGGGGAGTTATTCACAAGGTTAAGGAAAACCACAGTGCATACACTCATTAGTGTATGCACTGTGCATACACTCATCAGATGGTGCCGTACGCCATATCACTGATTGTAGTCGAGGTCAGAGAGGGGTGGGGGAAGAGAGTATAAATGATCACACAAATTTTCCTATGTCAAGGTGAATGACTTGATTGACAACATGTCTCACGGGAGTTGGTATAGAGTGATTGACATAAAATCCACTTATAGGGCAATTCCAGTGTTACCTGAGGATAGGGTCAGACAAGGTTTCCATTGGGAATTGGATTGTGAAGATTCATACTGGGTAGATGGTGCCCTCTCATTTGGATTAAAATGGGCCCCATATATTTTTACTCAGGTAACAGAATTTGTCATCCACTGCTTAACACGTAGGGGCATCAATGGCGTTTATGGCTACTTAGATGACTACCTTGTAGTGGGGGATTAAATGGAGGAGTGTAGAGCAAAACAAGCAGTTGTGATTGATCTTCTCAGGGAGATTGGCTTTCATATAGCCTAGGATAAGGTAGTATCCACCACTCAGGTAGTGAAATACCTAGGGCTAGAGTTTGACAGTATCAACATGGAAGTTAGACTGCCCGCAAGTTTTGAGTGGCTACCTCGCTCATGCTAGTCAGGTGGTTGGGGGGGAGAACTTTCTCCCGTCGTATAATGAATCTTCTGAAGTATATCCCTGATAATGGGAAAGTTGTTCATGTCCCAGACTGGATGGTGGATGATTTAAGTTGGTGGAATAATTTCATCGATATATATAATGGCAAGGCCAAGTGTATTAAACTCAAGAGTGGTGTAGTACCAGAGATAGAAACAGACTCATCCATGAGTGGGTTTGGTGCAAGGTGGTTAGGTAACTAGGTTGCAGGTGTGTGGGACCCACATAGAGACAAGGAGAGTGCTATCCTTTTGGACCATCACTATTCCAAAGGTCCAGGGGAAGTTGATGAAAAAAAAAATATCAACTTGTTAGAGTTGTGGCCAATTCTGGCGGCACTAGACAGATGGGGCAGCACCTGGCATTACCATAAAATAATTGTCTGGACGGATAACAAACAAGTGCAACAGATGATTACCACTGGTAGGTCCAAGAGTACAAGGGCTATGTGGTGGTTGCGCAAATTGTTTTGGAGGGTGTGTTTTTATAATGTCCATATAGTGGCTAGGCACATCTGATAAATGTAACAAAGACACTTTCCAACCAACATTTACCAAATGGTTGTGTTGTTTCCAGGAAACAACCTCAGACGTAAACTTCAATGGTACCAGTCACAGTGGATGGCAGGGGCTTCCTTGGCAACCCATACTTCACAATCAAATCCTACTTCACATTCTGTGAGGAATTTGGATACACACAATCCCTGTCAGCATCATTGGAGATGATATTGTTGTACATAGTGCACCTAGCAGATAGATTAGCTTATAAGTCCATACAGGGTTATTTGGGAGCAGTTTGGATTCTCCGTAACATGGCAAGGTTGCCTCACATAGATAGGGATACTTTTGAGCTGGTCATTTCATTGCGAGGTATTGAAAGAATTTTAGGTGATTCTTCAAAACAGGACAGGCCAGGAACTTTGTTAGACTTGGTAAAGATCTATCAAACACTAGACATGCCCAGTTCAGAGGATGTAGCTTTCTGGGTGGCCATACTCCTGGGATTCAGGGGGCTGTTACGTAAATCCAATGTCATGGAAGTAGGACTAGCTGTCTCGGTAGGAGATGTGATAGATGAGGCATGTGGCATTATAGTGAAGGTGAGGATGACCAAGACTATTTGTTATAGGGAAAGGGTCCTGGAGATACTGTTTGTTCCTATTGCAGGTTCTATTGCATGGTTTCACATTTGAGATAATTGGAAAGTCTGGTGGTCTATCCATCACAAGACAGTCAGTTGGTAGGATACATGACCCTGTTAGGTTTCAAAAGGGCAAGTTACAGTTGGTATTCTGATAAACTTCGTAAATTATGCATGGATTTGGATTTGGAACTTATGTCATCACATAGTATGCGCAGAGATGGTGAGAAATATTTTAACTGTATCAATCCCAGCGGCAAAAGAGCATATATCTCCGCCTTAGTGCAAGAAGGTTGTAACTGACATTTTCCTTGCATTTTAACATCTATTGACCTATATCTAGCTACTATGAAAGTATTGAAGCTCTGTCTATAATATTCATGCCTACAGGCCCTGGGCAATATTGCTGTTTCCACTTTGTTCTATAGTAAGTGGAACATTTCTTTTGCCTCTCCCGCAAAACTTGAAAAATGCAGATACAACCTTCTTGCACTTGACATGACTTGAAAAGGTAGGGTCGTTAGGTCGGATATTTTTTTTTTTTTACATATCCAGAGGAAATGTTAGGGTACATACCAATGTATGTATCAAATACTTTGATTCCCTTGCAAAATAATGATGGAAAAGTTAACAACTGTGAAAGAGGGGAAGAATATAAAAAAGATGAGGGAAAATGGATGAAAAGATATATAAAAATCCCCCAAAAATATGAAAATTGTCTAAGAATTATGACAAAATTCTTCAATATCCAAAAAAAAAGCTTCTTTGGTCCTGTTTTGCTAGGGTCAGTCAGGTTACTGGAAACACAACTTTTTTTTAGGCCTTGCAAGGCGGGTTACATATCCCCAGTCTATAAGGGGCGTTAAGGACATGGAAAGGGAGGTGCCTAGAGGTGGCAGAACCGGGTCAAATGGGTAAGCGGGGACATCCAGTTCTCTGGTGTGTCAATATGCTGTACTGTAAGGTGTATTTTACACCAGACCATCATACTTGGAAAGGCTAGACCCAGACGTCAGTATATGCCCCGATAGCATTTATACATGAAGTGTCTTTTCAGGCACTACATCCCCCAGATGCCATCAGAATCTCTTTGATGAAAGTTTGATGAGATTCACTTTTCAAGTTTGGCTCCTGAAACTATTTCTGTATGTCATCAGATATTATGAAAGTGCAGTCTTTCCCATCTCTCTCTCTCTCTCTCTCTCTCTCTCTCTCTCTCTCTCTCTCTCTCCCTCCCCCCTAATCCTATGACGCTTCGAGAACAGCAAGACAACATTAAAGCATCAGGCCTCTAGCCTAGGTTCGTGTCCCTTGGTTGTCAAAATGGACGGTTTGTAAGGCGCTTCACTCTCCAGCACTGCCAGGTTTTTGAACAGACATCACGTGCCTCTAGCTCGCACCACTGATCTTATCTCGGCCGTAACGCTATGGGGAATAAAAAAAAACTGGTAGTGCTATAGGCAGGTGATCACAATCAGGCCGCTGCTACAGGCAGGTGATTTCAGGGAGCCTCATTTTGAGGTCTAACTATGTCAAGAGGTCATGACGTCACATGAAGTGATGGCAGCCGACCGGCAGCCAGAGTCGGCCGCTGGTGTGCAGTGATAGTGGAATTACAAAGATTAGGGATTAATAGTGAACCAAATAATCATGCTCCAAGCTCTAATAGAACAATTAAAGGACTAAGGATACTGTCCCTATGCCATCCGTCAATGACGGACGGCCATCATTTCGACGTGACTCGGGGGTTTGGTTTTGTATACAAAGATAAAATCACCTGCCTATAGCACTACTGGTGATTTTATTCCCCATAGCGTTACGGCCGAGATAAGATCAGTGGTGCAAGCTAGAGGCATGTGATGAGGGGATGCACTGCATTATTCCTGCTTCATGGTAAAGTATAAGGAGAGTATATATTCTTGCATGATCACTGCGATGCAGCGTCACCTGTCATGTCATGGCAGTCAATGGGCAAATTGCTTTTCAGTACTATGCGGCCCTTGCCGGACATTGTATAAGGTGAATGAACTAAGAGTATTTCCAACCGGCACCAATTTCAGTGAAAGTTCATTTTTATAACCCGCATTCTAGAGGTAAAAAAACTAATTATGGTTTCTTAATTCTCTGATCCATCAGCACCACCCTCCTACTATATTCAGAGGAAACAAAATTGCATCGATAATATTGAGCAGCTTCCTTCTATTTAGGATCCCAAAGAGAAAAGGATTTAAGACTCCTGTGGGAATTCCCACAATGGGGCCTTAGAATATTCACCAGAGATATTTTTTTTTCTAACCTGTATATATGCTGCATACATGAAGTATGATATGTAGACGTGTCTACAATGGCAATTACTGAACAGATTGTGGTGCTTTTAGAATACAGATGCAAACCTACTGGAATCTTCCCACAGGCTTGTGTTAAAACAATGTTCTTTGTCTTGCACGGCCTGCATTACACTTACCAGCAACACATATGGGTGTGCTCGTTCATCCAAAGGCAAAGTGGATGTAAGTATGTGGAAAATATAACCCTGAAAGGATGATCCCCTCAGAGCTTAGTATTTCAAATGATCACATCATAGATGTACATTTCCCTCTCCACTTCTGTTGCAAGGAACCTAATGAATTTAAATGTGATATGGTATCCCCAATCCTAATTGGAATAGCCATGTATGCAACTAGAGGGAGCTCGCTGAAATATCTGGCATCGTGATAAATATATGAACGGGGATGGGGGGGGGCATTACATTTGCATTAGCTTTTAAGAAAGATTATTAATTACCATTGACCAGAGATATTCCATTACACATCAAACCCTTTTTTCACAGCAGAGTAGATGCAATTCGTTCCCTGAGGCCAGAATGAAATATGAATGTGGTAGACCGATCCATGTCATTTGCTCTATCTGTATTCCGTCCTAGCGGGATAGGGGTGGCGCCGCATGTGCCTTAGACTGGTTTCAGGGGCCAGCTATGTAATAGCTGGTGGGAATCCACTCTGTCCCACCCTACATAAAAAAAGTACTTCTAGGACTCATAAAGTAGCTCATACTGGCTATATAATATACAATTACAACTTCAAAGGTATGGTTAGTACAGCCTATCACTTATGACACCTCCAGGTGTGGAGTCTTCAAACCTACAGGTGTGGAAACCCAACCCCATGTATAGAGTGGATTCTGACCCCTGAAGCTGCAGATCTCACGAGAATGCATGTTAATTAGGCATTTGCTGGTGGCTGCAGTGGAGTCACACCCCCATGCCCAGCCTGCAGTGAAAACCCTGCAGATCTTTAAACTCGTCAGATTGAGGACCTAGAGTCGTCGGAAGAGGTATAGACAGGGGGCAGCACCTTACAGGTAGTGAATTCCCTCAGTATACCTACCTCTCCCCAGTATGAGTCTATGGCATTCTGTTGACAATATGTAACATACTCCCAAGGTGGCAGGTATGTGCCACTCATGTTTGATGATCAGGCCTTCAGTCTTCAACTGAAGGTCTTCACCGCTGAGGACTTTAGGTGATCAAGTTGACGATACCCAAATCTACAGCTTTAGGTAGTCAGATTGAGGACCCAAGGTAGTCAGCACCAAGGTTGTCACTCTAACAACCTTATGTAATCAGTTTGACTACCTTGGGTGAGTGTCTTGACCTTAACCCATTAGGTTGACTACCCTGGGTGCTCAATCTGAGTACCTAAGGTTGTAGTTTTGGGTATCGTCAGTTTGATGACCTTGGTGCTTTCAGTATGTACTGTACTAGCACCTGGTTAACATGCAACGTCGGTATATCGATGTATCTAATGTGAGGGGCTTAGTGTGCGACCGAGTAGAAATTGATTTTTTTTAGTGGATAGCCCGGATTTTTTATTGTGAGACCTAAATGCCCTGGAGGAGAAGGACAGGAAGAGCAGACAGGAGGCAGGGCTATACTCCGTTTCTAAGGGTCCAGACTGTCTAGTGAAGGGTGCTTGCAACACACTATGTCACATGTTGTAGGAAGACTGTGTCTCCCCCTCCCCTTTTCTCTCCCCAACCCTTGTCGTCATCACTGTGTGTCAGTTGCACATGTTTTGTTTTTTCTCTCACTCCCTCCCTCTTTCTACATCCCTCCGTCTGTCTCTGTTTGCCTGTCTCTCTGTCAATCTGTCTCTGTCAGTCTGTCTGTCTGTCTCTGTCTTTGTTTCTGCTCTGTCTATCTGTCTGTCTTTCTTTCTGTCTGTCTGCATCTGTCTCTGTCTGTCTGTCTCTGTGTCTGTCTGTCTGTCTGTCTGTCTGTCTGTCTGTCTGTCTGTCTGTCTGTCTGTCTCTCTCTCTCTCTCTCTCTCTCTCTCTCTCTCACTCTTCCTTCCTTCCTCTCTCTTCCCTTGCTCGTTAACTGGGGCGTACAGTACCAAATCAACCAGGGCCTAATATGGCTAGACTGAAAGGACAAGGACTTGATCAAAGATGCTCAAATGCCGTTCCATTCATTGCTAAGCTGAACTTACTTTCTAATAGCTGGCAACAAGCCTGTGAAATGTCTATAACTTAAGCCACACCTACCATGACACATTAATTTCCGTGAAGGGACAGTGGACGTGTTCTGCAGCCTGTCCAGGAGTGCGGAGACAGCCTCTGGAGTCGTGTGTCGGCTGTTTGTTGGTGATTGAGTACCACGAGTGCGGAGACAGCCTATGGAGTCATGTGTCGGCTGTTTGTTGGTAATTGAGTACCGGGTAGGTGGAATCTGTTGGTTAGTACATGACTAGGGTAGAGGCAACCTGAGTCGGACAGACACCTAAAGTCGGACACCTTTTGCATTGAATTACATAATAGATATGAAAAATTAAGCTATCATTTGAATTAGACATGAAAACTCAGGTATCATACTCTCTAACAAATGAGGGATACAATGTAAAACTCCTGTCATACATGGTTTTACTACTGCACAAACCCAGGGTATTTTTGTTATATTCTGAGGATGAAGAATAGTGAATGAATGGAGATCCTGGTTTGATTTGTCAATTTGTCATGTCTTAACCTCCATGCTTACAGGATTTCTATACATGTCAATGGCAATATACACATTTTTGCTAATAATTTGACTTGACAAACCTGAATACATCCCCTCATGTTACAGTATGGGAGTTATTCTTCTATGACCTTCAGATTACATCTACAGTCGGACACCAATTACACCCCACCTGGGACATAATTATATCATGATTTCAATACTTATATAATGGACATTTCATTACAAACAGAATCCTTCATAATATACCTGTACTCCCAGATCTGAATAGTTAATCTGTGTTTGGTTTACCTACTATCTAACACCTAAACCTAATCATTACTCAGTCTGCCCATAGAAGTCATCTGGGCCTGTAGAATGATCTGTTATAAGTATGCAAAATTAAACATCTAAGAGTATCATGGAGAAGAGTGTTGTATTAGCTTGGATTCCTTAGTGTTATATGCTATGTGCCTTTATAGATTATTTCAGATACAGTGACCCATTGTATAAAAAAGGAGGCCTAGCTACCTAAGAATTTCAGACCATGTAAGTTTCAAACGTCTTTTTTACAAGGCATATGACAAAAACATAAGATGATCAGCGGTGATGCTTTACTATATAGTGTATCCGGCTGTCTGTTTATCACCACCTCCTATATAACCAGGTCTAAATGTAAGATCTAAGGTATGTGAGAGCAACACACCAATGGATAATGTTCACTCTGTCGGAACATGAGTGTTATCGCCGTGTTAGTGTGACCAGTGACTAGTGAGTAGGCCACAAAACATATGGTACCCACTTTATCTATACTCTTTCCGGTATATAGCTATAGCTAATAACGTTGTGCTGTGGACAACAGCTAATTGAACTGCGTATAAATGGTGGCCTTCTCCAGACTCATTGCGATAGTACCGAGTAGGATTTAGTGCATGCACTTGCTCAATTCAGAGTTCCCACTCGTAACAATGAAATAGGCTTACTTAATATTTGCTCCGCAGATTGTCGCTCCCACTATTACTTCAGTAGAACTTCTCCCCGAGTGTAAACCTATGTGCACTGACATCTTACACTAGAAGAGCCTCAGACCCTTCTTTAATGCCTCCCAAAAGTAGTTTCTAATGCATGCAGCTGACCGAGCTTCACCTAGAGAAGAATACATGTCTTTTGTCACAACATCCCCTCTTGCTAACCGGCTGTAGTCTGGTGAGGCGACCTTTAGGGTCGGGATTCAGGTAGCACAGTTCTCTGAAAACGCGGGCTTCCCTAGCCCACTTAAAAGGGTCTATATCTCTTCTTTCCTATCCTCTTGGATGTGTGTGGTGCACATACGCATGGCCACTGACACATTCCTCTGTGAAATTGTGTAATGTAGTTCTCGCCATGAATATGACCTTAGCTGTCGAAATGGCGTTAAACATCTATTACTCACTCACTCTCTGAAAACGCATGGCCTACTTGTAAAAGGATTTCCCCTTGAACAGCGATTTGTTCAAGCAGCGTTTTTATCGTGGCCTGTTGGTAACTGCAGGAAAACACTGCTTTATAGATGTCTCAAAGGTCACCATGGCTGTCTCGCTGAACAACTCTCCTAGTCTAAGCATATTGAGAGCATTTAGGAGCTATTAAAGGTGGATGGCGCCCATGGTACCAAAGTAACTAAATTTTCACCAAACTTTCGTGGCCATATCCAAATGATATATACTTTCCAATGGTGATGAGAAAGTATAGGGGTCCCAGGCAATTTTCAAAGATATTCATCCATGAAGATTCTGTGAAGATACTATAGGTTTCTACAGCATTTCATGTTAATATTTGTAGAATGACATTAAAGAGTAGCTAAATTTCTGTATAACTTTCCCAGAATATTCCCATCGACCTTCTGCACCCAGCCAATGTATTACCACCATGTGGTCCCAGACACTTTTGTACTGTTTTTTCACATTGAAAAAAAAATCATGCAGGTTATATACTGCTCCTATACCTCAACCAGCTGACTTGGTAGCCTAGTCAGTAAGTGCATCAGGTGTACACACAGAAGGTTAAGAGTTCGCCCCAGCTTCATGTCATGGGTCCTTCTATGATTTTGTAGTCTGACTATATAAGCCATAGAGAAGTACATATATGAGCAGAAATCTGCGAATAGGACATGTTTGGCATGGGAACCATCCACCTTAAGACTCTTCACTGCTACTTTGCAATCACGTAGGATATGATATTTACTATTTTGTCAAAATGTTTTATGGTAGGATATATTTCCAGACACTCCATTTTCTCAGGAGAACTCTTGTACTTCAAGATACCGATGCTGCTAATGTTAGTGGAGACTCCACTACGCGATTTTTGCAAAGAATCGGAGCTATTCTCACAAAATCTGGTACAAAAACAGACTGCATAGTGCCATATGTTATTATTCCAAAGTAAAAATTGAACATTGAGGGAGCTCTTTGTTTATGTGGTGATGCCTTTGTGTGCAAGGTCAAACATGTTTTTGTTGTGAAAAAGATGTTTTTGTTTACTAAATCAAGTTGATCTAATGTAAATATTACAGAAATTTTACTCTGATGAGTCTCTGAAATTCAATATCAGACAGGTTTGATTCTTACAGGACCCTGCGATTTATGGTGAGTTGTTGATAGACTGCTGTGTTGTTATTTATATCTTGCTGTGTTGATGTTTACATAACCGAGTGACCACCTCTACTTGGTCACAGTGGTATTATTTACACTCTGGTCCAACAGAGCCTGTGCAGACGAAATCTCATGTTTACAATTTAGGAATATTAACGCCCTATACCTTAGACACTGACTGGGTAACATTTCATGAGAATGTGGCCGGAAATCGCGTAGTGGAGCCTCCACTTATGTCTCTATGTGGTAATCGCCTAGACCTAAACAAAACTATTACTCGTGAGGAAGATCCCCCCCCCCACCCTACAAAGATTGATCAAAACTATAGGGGGGACGCATTACTGAAATAAGGGAAAACAATCTGGGACTCAAGCATCGCATGTGCACTTAGGCAGACATGAGTAAATACTGCAGATTCCTACTTACACATGTATGGAGTGTTAGTACAAGGTATTACACAGATCCAGCCCCCTGCAAGCCAACGCATGAGCATTTTACTATATCTACAGGGGGGCTGCTGGTTGAATGGGCATGCAGCAGGGAGTAGCTCAGAAACACGTGAAAAAGCTGCCAGAGACACCTCTAGGGGAGCCAATGAGCAGAAGAACTCACTTGAGTGCAGTGAAGAATTCATTCAGGGCTCAGCTGTTCATCCACTCATTGGTGTAGGAAGGCTTCATTATGTTCCTGAAATTTGTTTAATAACGTTTTGCCAGAATGGTTGGGTCCTATTTTATGACCGCCAGATGAATTTGCTACTGGTGGAATTAGGATCTCACATTGGACTTGATGAAACATGTACTTTAAATACACATATATGTAGTACTCACTTGAAACGCCCAATATACCATAATGAACAGTTGTAGACTCAGTACAGATGTACTATGAGCAGTTCATGGATGTAGACCTAGCACAATGCCTCCTCCATGTGGGTATGTCAGGTGTAGCTAAACAGAGAGGATTCTACTGGGTGTACATGAATTATAACGTGTATATATATATATATATATATATATATATATATATATATATATATATATCTCCCGCGTAATCTCCCGCGTAGAAGATGCGCTGCACATATAAGACGCACCCCAAACTCAGCACATGCATTTTCGCGTATAAGACACACATTTTAAGGCTGAAATTTGTAAGATTAGTACATTTCTATAGTAAAATTACCCCTCGTATAAGACGCACCCCCAACTTGAGAGAAAGCTATAAGACGCCCCAGCATTTTGTTTGGCCTAGAGGACGCGTCTTATACGCGGGAGTTTGCGTATATATATATATATATATATATATATATATATATATATTAGTCTTAGGGATGGGGTTAGGATTATACTCAGGGATAGGGTAAGGGATCTTTGTGGTCAAACCTGATGGGAGAGGGGGGGGGCTGGTTCCTGGGTGTGGGGCGCACAGTACACTGTACAGGGAGTCCCCTAGTTCTCTATAAAGGGACCTACTGGAATTGAATTGAATTTATTGCTCGAAATCTTCCCGCTTGGACGCTTTTTTCTGCGCACACATTTGATATATTACAGGTGCTCATGGATGTGGCATGTTCAGTGGTGTTTAGGAGCGACACCATTGCAGACATTCAAATAGATGAATACAGCAAAATATGAAAACAACACCGTTAATGGATTTTTTCTACATAATCATTAACACTTATAATTTCCTTATATGCTCTAAGATATCTAGCTCTGCAACACTTATCTGTCGGATACCACTACGTAGGTAGATGCGGAGGGTATGGTTTTGCAGCCTTTGCAACTTGGACAGTTCATACCCATGGGTACTTTCTATGTAGAAGGAGCAGTATTCTATGCTAGGTAGGATCATAACTTCCTACACTCGCAGCCTAGTGTCTTTTGACATACATTTACATCGTTTATTATCCATAGATCTTTTTAACTTTTGCCATATGGGTACTTAAGCTTATGTGGCTGTCCAATTCTACACCCAGATACCGTAAAGCTTTGGCCGCTTGGGACCTTGTGCCATTTAAGATGATATTCGGGACATCCAGTAGCCGTACCTTGGTTTTAGTCATGCCCTTATTTGTAGTAATGGTCATGTAATTCATGGTTACACCACAATCCCCCTCTATGTATGTCTTCCTGGAATAGACGCTCAGCTTCCGCTAGGTCATTATGGGAGACATAACTGACATATATAACTACGTCATCAGCATACATGGTATATTGGCAGTTTTTATGCATTAAGCCAGGTCATTTATAAATTAGACGAAAAGTAGGGGACTAGATCATGGAGCCTTGTGGAATCCCCTGAGCTTGGTCCAGCAAAGAGCTACAGATCTTGACCAATTCAAGGGATGATTAAAACATAGGTTTCATATATACGTATATATATATATATATATATATATATATATATATATATATATATATATATATATATATATATATATATATATATATATATGGGCAGATCCACTGAGCAATGTTTGGGCCTATTTTGAGAGGATTTTAGCTTTGAGGAGCTACAGTAAAGAATGTAGACCACTATTCTTCATTATTTTAGTCACATCTGAGAGAAAACATTTTGAGCTTTAAGTAGAGGGCAAATTTATGTATATCGGCCTATAATGTGATGAGTTACAGAGGCTCGAAGTTGGACAATACACCAAAAATACCCTTTTTAGTCTAATTTTCCATCATTCCCACCTATCTATTGTTAAGCTAGGCAGTATTAGAGTCTGATAAACATATTTTGCCTTTGGTTAGAGGGCATAGCTATCTATTAAAAAGACTTTTGCCATGTCCCTTCCTCAACTGTCTTTCACACATGTGTTATAATATCGAACTGTGAGCATCCTCACATACGTAACACTTTTTTTACACCTTAAACTTCCATGCTAAAAAAGTATCCTCACTGTTCTTATTACCTGTGTTGACGAGGGTCCTTAGGGGGGGTTTGATGGTAAATAAATGAAAGTGCTGGTTTGCTGCAGATACAAGCTAGGTCTCATAAACCAAAATTCAACTCCCAAAACGTTACATATGTGAGGTACACTTTTAGATGTCTGTAGGCTATCTAAATAAATGATTCTTTATTTCTAGTCTATTCTAGTGTAGTATGTATATGAATTAAATGATTAAAACAAAAATCATGGCTCAAGTCTGCATAGTAAGGCCACAGAGGGGGTCTTTTGGTATCGGTGTGGAAATCCTCACATACGTAACGAAAATATGTGGAGGAGAAAGGAAATGTTTCTAGTTGGCCTGGCAGAAATGACCGACCACTGGAAGTCACTCAGAGGATCTCAAATTAGCTAAGCTCACAGTCTACTATGATTTTGCAGCTCCATTTACACTGAAATTTCTCAAAAAGGTAAGGAATTTCAATCAAATTCTCATGAAATAGTGTGTGTTATATATGTGAGGGTCTGCAGTTGTCTTAGATTGCATGGAAATGATGTATTTTGGGTTTTATTTCCCTCTGATTGAAAGTCCCAAGCCATAGACTGACCATAGCAGCTTGGTAATGCCATTTAATTTGGCCAGGTAGCCCCATACTCTTTAAGGCTTTATTTTCCTCACATACGTAACGTTTTCACTGGGGAATGGAAATTGCCCTTCCTGAGCTACTCCTGCTGTATATTTATCCCCAAATCATTATTATTTGTTGAAATTAGGGCTTACCTTTACTGCTAGGGTTCATTAGGTCCAGTTTGGATATTTTGAAATGACATCCCAGCCTGTCTGGGGTGAGAAGTGTAGATTATTTTTCGAGATTTTCACCTCCCACACTCTAAAAGTGCATTATTTAGCAAGATTACCTGCTCTTACCATTGTTTATTTACTCCTGGACCTACAATCAATCATTTCAGTACATATAACCTCTCTTTTGGTATGTAATTTGCCAGCAGTATTCCTTTCCCCATCCCCTCCTCAGCATTTCGTTACGTATGTGAGGTGTTTACTATATGTGTTGCACCACACACCTCCAAATAGAATTTTTCAAATAGATAATCTTATAAAAGTGTCCCTTTCTAATATCCTGGATAGAATTAAGGCACTTACCATTTAAATTTCTGCAAGTTTCCCACAAATTTGAAAACGTTACGTATGTGAGGTTTTGTTCATTTTGGTTACAATGTGTACTTCAGACCCACCCAGACTATACATAATTCACCATTAAATGCACATATGGTTCCCCAAACTAAAATATTAGTGAATGTAGCAATCCTGCAATTTTTTTTTCAAAATGTTTTTATGGTTGCTATATTGTAGGGTAAGGCTGCACTGTCAGTCAGTAATGATATTTGTGGGGTTCTATCCATACACAATTTTTTGTTCCTACTAACTTCTCATCCCCCATTGAGAAACTGTAAATATTAGAGTATAATTGCTTGATAATACTCAGCTTAGTTGTTCAACAATTATATTCAATCTTTTGCAGTCTGCAAGTTTCTGAGGAGGACAGGCTGCCCAATGAGGATGGCATGCGCTCAGAGTGAGATGGAAATGACCCATAATATAGTCTAGTGTGTTAAGATATGCATTTGGACTATTAATTTAACAAGTCCTGTACAAGAAATAGTGATGCAGATGATCTGTGATGTTTAAAAGTATTGCTCTATCCAAATCATCACATACGTAACGTTTTTTTCTTTGGTATTCAGAAGTGCCTTTGCAGATCTGGACCAGAATGTATATGTATTGTTGGAAAAGAGTGACATCTTTTTGAAAGTAGGGACACTCTAGATAATAGAGAGTGTTTTTCATAAAGATCTAGTTATTTTTAAATGTATGAGGGAAAAGTTAAGAATGCTAGGCTACATATTCAAAACTTTCACTGAACTCCATATTTAGCGATGAGGTGTAATAAAAAGTTCTTGGTGCAGGGATTTCATTTTTGCTACACCTTAAGGCATGTATTGTAACATTTTGGACATGAAATCTGATGTACATAGAATGATATTTAACAGCTTTTATGACTGTTTGTTTAAAAATGTTACGTATGTGAGGGTAAAGAATTATGGTTTTACTCCACAAGCTATAAAAACTGACGCATTTGGAGTTGGTGACTTGAATCAACCTTTCTAACAAGCCAAGATACAGGGCTTTCAATAAAATAAAGTGTTGTTAAATAATATTGAGTTTGTGATTTTATTGGTTCTCAGGCTGGTGAACATCCTTTACTGAATCACCCCATATATATAAATATATATATATATATATATATATATATATACACACACACATATATAGATATAAGCCATGCTTTTCCATTGTCTTTCCATCCAAGTGTATATATATATATATATATATATATAAACCACACTTGGATGGAAAGACAATGGAAAAGCATGGCTTATATATTGCGTATAGCAGTTGTAAGTTGATGTGGTCCGGTGAGCACAAATCCCCTCCCTCATACCAAGGGTTGGGTATATATAGTCTATATACGTTTATAACACGGTTAGTGAGTTTTCAGTGCATAAAATTGATAATATGAGTTCTGATATCTAGCGATATAAGAACCCAAAATTGACAGCGGACGCGCAGCGGAGCGGACATATTTAATCCTACCTTGACAACGAGTTCACACGAAAGTAAATCCTCCATTTTTGAAGCTTATGTACCAAATCTAGCGAAATGCTTTGGACATAACTTAGTTGAAACCTCATTCTAACTCCCTGTCGGGTAGATTACTTGATATCATGGCTGAATTTAACATAAAAAATCATAAAGATTCGAAACGGGCGACTGACCGTGCATGTTCGCCATTCTGTCAACACTACAGGTGCCACTGCCTGGTGTGTACAGAATGGATTAAGCTATGGACTGGAGCAGCTCTGTCTCGACGTATTCGCAGTAGTAGACCTACGAGAAT
This sequence comes from Acholoe squamosa, assembly GCA_949317995.1. Lineage (NCBI taxonomy): Eukaryota > Metazoa > Annelida > Polychaeta > Phyllodocida > Polynoidae > Acholoe > Acholoe squamosa. The sequence continues at coordinate 47,823,848 of OX439037.1, forward strand.
GGGAGTTGGAGGAGGTTGCCAGCTTAACCATACGTTAACATGAAACCAAGATGGCGGAGGGCCGTCCTGTCGACTCGCAAAAGAAATGAATGGATTCTATCTATTTTAAAGGTAAATACTTAGAATTAATGGTGGAAACCGTGTTATAAGCGCAATATATAATGAATAGACTTGTACTCATTGGCTTCATGGGTTTCATATAAGCATTCGCCTTTGGCTCATGCTTATATCACCCACTGAAGTCAACGAGTGCAAGTCTATTCATCATAAATTACTTCCATAGAACATGTCAACTTGCTGGTTGATGCTGTTATCATAGTATCCCAAGCTACACACTAAAAATCACTGCTGAATATACCAGGGATCCTCGTAAAACTGAACAGTGGACCACCGTAATTGTATAGCATTGAATTAGTGTATTTCTTATAAGAAGCCCCAGGTGGCAGAACAGTGGTACACAAATGTACATGTAAAATATAGCAACGGATCTCTGGCAAATTTTGGATGAGGAATGCGTCGTTCACAGTGTATATTAGTCCTTATATTTGCGTGCCAAAAGTCACTAAAATGATTTAAACTGCATAAAGCTGGCCCTATGTATGCAGATGTTTACAGATATTAACAGTGTTTAAGGAGACTAAACTCCCTAGCCCTATGCTGACATGTTCCCAATGTTTAATAAAGCTGGAGTGCCCCCAGTGCAATGGTGATATGTGCTAAGTACATTAGGTTTCTTGAGCTGTTTGCCGAACACGGGACCGACTGCACAGGTCTGGTAGCTGTAGATAGCATTGACGGACCCAGGGGGGTCGTCCTTGTCTATTCACCTGGCCGTTTACCGCCGATTGCACACCAAAAGGAGGGCTTCCCGCGTCAGGCCCTGCCTTAAAACGCCATTAAGTTACACTGAGTTAGACAGTGTGGGAGCACACGGTGCTATTAACTGCCTGCCACGAGGTAATCAATGATGAGGGTGGGTTGGGGTGAGGGGGGTAGGGGGAGAGTGGGTCGGTATGTAATGATGGTACCGTGCATCACAGAGCATGAAGATGTCAACCTTCATACATATAGATACATGGTGGTGGTAGGTTCGGACCAGTTTAGGGTAGACAATATCCCTGTTTTTTTATGCTGTCAGGTATACCCCAACAGACATTTAACCAGCCCTCCCTGCCCTCTCATGGAGGTCAGAGAGAACTGTGTAAAGGGTCAGCCTCCCTGCCCTCTACACAGAGAGAAGAAATGGAGTCACAACGACTCCAAAATGGGAGTCCAGCTCCTATCACTGAGGTGACCCCTTTGGGACTCTCAAGTGACTCTGAAAGATTAAGGAGTCCTGCAGCTTTGACTCCCTTCATAGGGAGAGTCAAATGGCCCTGATGCCATATAAATAGAGTGTCAATCAGATGGGACTCTATCACTGAATAGAGTCATATCTAGCAGACTCCATACAAAGAATAGATATGGAGTCACTGTAACTCTGAAATGGTTGTCTTGAAATAGGGAGTCAAAATGTTTAGTCCCTAGGAATACAGTTAAACTTAATTATTGGGGTTTATACCATAGTAGGAATTTGTCTTGTCCATCTTTTGTTTGTACTTTACCTTAGTCATCCAGGTTGAATTTATTTTGACCATGGAGACACTGTGAACACTTTGAGTTGAGATTTTATCCACAAAAATGAGTGATAACCTGAAGCCAACTCCTCCAGATGACTAGCTATGCTCATCATCAAACCAAATGAATTACCATATGATGAGCACAATTGCACAAACAGCATTGTGGGGCCCTCTAGTAGAAGCACTGAGAAGCACTGGCTGGCTAAAACTCCATTTCAAAGCTGAGTTAGAGAGTCAGTGTGACTCTCTTTCAATTGGTTTGACTCCATTCCCTCCCTCTGTATTGTGTTAAGTAGGTCAAACATTGCAGGGAGTCAATTAGGAGTCAGCTCAGTTAGACTCCACTTTGAGCTCTGTCCCCTGTGACTACCCCTCCTGGAGTCCACCAGGCTGTGACACTCATTCTATGGGAGTCAATTCAGTAGGACTCCATACTGCAAACATGGTGTTCAGCAGTTAGGAGTCTATCAGCCATGACTCCTTTAAAAGGGGAGTCAATATAGAGTCCTGCTCAGCTGACCCCCATTTTGACTCCATTCCAAATGATGTGACTTCATTTCTTCTCTCTGTGTAATGGAGGTCAGAGAGAACTGTGTAAAGGGTCAGCCTCCCTGCCCTCTAATGGAGGTCAGAGAGAACTGTGTAAAGGGTCAGCCTCCCTGCCCTCTCATGGAGGTCAGAGAGAACTGTGTAAAGGGTCAGCCTCCCTGCCCTCTCATGGAGGTCAGAGAGAACTGTGTAAAGGGTACACCTACTCTTGGCAAAGAGCGGAGACAGACACTCTGGATCCGTCGGTGGTCTCAAGATGAATAGAAAAGGAGGGTGGGAGCTGGATGGTGTCTCTGGAAGGGACTGGCGGAAACCGTTGCAGCCATTGGGCGTGTGATTGGTACTAAGGATTATTCAGTCTGTAGGTGAGGCGTTTGACAATGTACTGAAATCGGTTGCTCTTTTATTTTACTTATTCTGGTTGACTTCTTCCATTTTCTGCTCTATTTCCCTCGTTGGTCTATCCTACGTGACCACCTCTGCCTTTTTAGTGCTGGGTTCTGCCAATTCTTCTTGGTGCTGATTTTGAAGATTGTTCAGCCTTTCTAAATTGACTCCCTCTCTTACTGTAATCCCCGGCTCCTTCATCTTCACTGAATGTTTCTTTGACCCTGCATTCACGTCCACCTCTCTAGTATCCATCTCCCTTTTCCCTACTTCTTCCCCTCTTTTATCGGGAGCTACATCTTCCAACCATCAAGCCAATTTTCCACCTTGCCCTTAACTACCTCAACTGCTTCCTCATCCCCACCACCCACTCTGGTACAGGCGGACACTCATCATTAAAGATTGTTTCACTCCAGGGCAATGGGTTCTTAAGCCTCAGCACTCTACCATTGCCTAATCATATCGATTTAACTCATCGATCCAGGCCCAAAGCATGTCGACCTACAAATCTACAGGTGCTAACACACTTAAATCCTAGAACGTTTTCTTTCTTTAAGGTGTTTTTGAAAAAAGCAAGCATCTATTGATCAGAAGACTAGGATTTCTTTGACTTGGAGCTTCATACTTTTACCGTGTGGAGGAGAATGGCGGGTGGACCATGTGACTGGCGTGTGCAGTGATGTGAGGCTGGCAAGAAGCCGCAGTGGAAGGGTCGCTACTGCCTCCTTTACTGCTGCTTGACGAACTGTCTAATCTCTTGCCACATTTTAGCACAGTCTCTTAAGCCATTATCTCACCAAACTCTGTGCACCAAGCATTCGTGAATAGAGGGGAATTGGCTTGAAAGCAAGAATATTTCTAACGCTTTAAAGCTGGCATGGTACTACAATTTTGATTCATTGTTATGATCCATCAATGCAGTACTGATGAGTATTTGCAAGTAATTTGTTGGCCGGCCCTTCGGGAGTGTATCGACCCCACATCTCCTCAACTGAAGGCCATGGCACATCATGTGACTATGCTGCTATTAGAGGGTTCAATTGCGATCTACTTCTGAAAGCCACTGATATCATTTCTGAACGAAGGTACCTTCTGCAGAATGAACTAGGAAAACAGATAAGATTGCCTGTCTGAGTAGATGCCCTACGTTTCTCGGTATCAAGGTATATCCTCATAAATATTATGTATCGCGCCTCAGCATGGCTGACTTGACTGCCTATAGCCACATATCATGCCTAATGTGACCGCGGGGATAATGGCATCAAGACAGAAGGAAATCTATTTTCTCACAGAATCTGTCTGCGAAAGTAGCAGCAACAACAGACATAATTACTCCCTAAGAAGCATACCTCGTTTGTGTCAACCCCTTCCCTCCCCCTCCCCTGGTTCATTGCGTGTTAATGATGTCTGCCCATTGTGAATGTGTGAGGGCCCATTTGTCGCCCTCCCTTAGAATTAGCCAAATTAATTAACCAATCACGTGGCCAGGACGATGGCAATGGCAGACCGTGGGCATCATGAAAGGACTCAGGGTTGTGCATTAACCTGATGGTTTAGCCTCTGAAACGACACCGCTGGATGCCTCATACAGGGGTGGCATGTACCAAGTAAACCAGCCAGTAAATGTCACAAAGAAAATAACGACTAGCTATCTTAATCCATGGGTAATGATTATTCTAGATTTCCCAATCAATAAGGGTAATTCAAATCACTAGGTTTTATTAGGTAGGTTATTTCGCATCTATTCAACGAAGTCTAGGAAAATGTCTCGGAATCTCAGAACCCCGTCCTATTTTTCCACCATAGTAGCCCTACACATATGAAATCCAGGCTTATCAACCTTGCTGTAGGGGTCCCTAAACTGACATATCTATGGGCTGTCAATCAAATGTTGTCAGAACACTCACCAGTCACACAGTAGCCTTAAGCTTGTCCAGAAATGACCCCTCCCCCTTTGTCTGTAGATGGCCCTGTTGCATGGTATTAGTAGATACTATCTAGCTGGTTCAAAATTGACCAACAATCTCTCTTAGTACTTTTTAGGGATGTTAGTGTGATGCTTATAGATAACATAAGGAAAGCATAAAAATCTAGGTCATGGAGTCCGTTTTTCCACTGGAGCGTATTAAAGGTTGGTGGTCTCAACTATGGCCGCCTATGAGAATTCGTAATTTCATACATTTAATTCCATAACAAAAAATCTCATTAGAAACATTTTGGAGCCATTTTGAGAAGATCGTGTCTACTATCTTTTTGACAGCATTAAGGGAGACACAAACAATGTATATTGTGGAGACACCTCTCTGACCACAACTGCATTACAAATACCTTCATCTAACTTCAATTGGTATAATACACAAACACAACTTGACAAGGTTATGTACACAATATGTTGCTGAAAAGTATAAACATCCTTGGTCCATAGTTAATTGCCAAAAAGGAGACTTCTGATGCTAATTAGAATACAATGCTGGTTTCCGCTTGTTTATTCCGTTAAAGATGATTGACAAATTTAACCCTGAAATCTTAGTGCTGACCTCTCCTGTTTGATTGACAACTCTAGACTTATCAGGGGTAATCACATATCACCAAAAACAGTTTTACATCCATTACAATTCTTGTGTTTTTCTCGTCTGGGCGAACCAGCCTGGTGGTCAATATAACACGTCTTAACTCGTCTTTTAATGATGGTTAATTAGGAGACCCTAACTTCTTCTAATGAGACAAGTGTGAAGATCTATGATTTCTACCATGTATTCAGTGACTGAGGATCTAATGATGTTAACTTTAATTATTTACTGTGTCCCAACACTCAGAGTCAGGCGCTAATTGAAGACCAGTCGTTTCGGTATCCCCTTCCGGTAAATACATGTCTTACTGTGGTCAGCCTGTTTGTGACTTCCACGACCACACCTACCTCAGGGGGGCTCCAGGCAGTGGTAAGGGATGATAGGCTGTATCCGCCACAGGCAGAAAGAGGTAACGTAGGAGGTATGGCGGGGGAGGGGGGGGGGTCTGAGGCCTGTTGGTTTAGTAGCACCAGCAGCCCAGGAGCTGGAGATGTATGCTTTCCGCTGCTGAAGACGCCTTGTCACAACGCGCCCATGAGGGGGTCCTTTCTTCATGGCTTCAGGCAAAAGGCCGGCTGGGGAAAGGCTGGTAATAGTCTACTGTGGGCTGTGCCCCGATAACCCTCCCCCATCTGTGACCCCATCCTTTCCTACCCACCGCTCCTACCTCCTCTCCCTCAACGGCTTTCTCAATGCCCTCTCACCTCCACCTCGGCCTTTTATACAGAGGGGCCACGGCTACAACTAGAAGCCAAGATGGAAACCATACCCTACCAGACGCACACACAGCAGGGGTGTGCACACATACCACGGGTATTATAGGGGGTTAACAAGCTCCTTACTGAATCCCCACTGCCTCCTTAGACTGTTTGTAGTTTAGAGGAACGGGATGGTTATCGTTTTGATGACCAATCAGTAGATATGACCAATACCGGATATTCAAATATCAATCACAAGATGAGGTGTTCATGGGTGTTTAAGGTTGTAAATTTATATGAATGATGTCGCAAGGATCGCATGTGACGTTTCTGCATTACTTTCCACCTATAGACTAGTTCTCAATATACTTCGAAAACTCCGATCGTGAATATGAGCCTTATTCTGCAGAACCTAACCCAACTATCCCTGGTTAGGGGAATAGAAGGAAGATGGCTGCCCCCACAGAGTCCTTCCTTACAGAGCATTTCCCGTTGATATTGCAGGCAGTAAAAACGCGACGCCGTACAGAAACTGTTTGGCGTGAGTCCGTGCCGTCACAGAGACCTGTTCACGTGTGATGTTCGTCGTGAGAGGTTCCGGCCTCCTCAGTCCGCCACCAGAGCTGTAGGCGAGCTGCTCTGAGCAGATAAAAAGGTACATCAGTCTATGCTGTACCTGTCTGCATGTGTCACGTGGTAGGACGACACCGTTTAGCCAGTTGGAGAAGGGATAGGAGGGGGCGACGAAACAAAATGTTAGCAGTCCTCAAATGGGAGGAGGGGGGGGGTGTAAAGAAAATCTCTGGACCTTGCTCTACATAATTTTGATTCCCCACAGGAGTACTAACATATGCAGAAATCCATACCACCTTAGCCCCCGCTCTGTTAAAAAGAAACGGCTACTCACTGATCTTAATACACAAATACATGTACAGCTAAAGTCGCCCTAAAGTCTTAGAAATGTAGTCTAGGTCGTCCCATGCCCACAGTAGCCGAATATATACTCTGATCTGCCTCTTATCTATCGTAAATGGTAAATTGTATTGCGGGCAGATTCACTGGAAGGGGCCCGCTCATGTACACATTTTACATGAGTGATATATAATCCTTAATTTCCTAGAGACTATATACAGCTGATATATGCCAAAGGGTCACCTGGTGTCAATAACTTTAGCTAGCATTTGGAATGGTGTGGCCTGCTGTGTTTTAGGAACAGGTTTGATATTTCTTTTACTGACATTTCAATATACATGTATTTCAGATTGTCTTATTTCACCCTACGTCGGCCATGTTGCACCTGAAGTCGGCCACATGATTCCTAGCATCCACGTTTTAGGTATGGGTTAATTTGAACGTCCTTGAGGCACACGACTGCATGTATTTTGAGGTTGCTTCATTCTGATACATATACTACACTCAAAGTGGTTGTACTGAAAATAGCACATTAAATATGTATATTCTAGGCAGTTCTATCCTTTTTTCTGTTCTTTTATCTGCTATTGGTTTTAGCATGCGAACGACCTATCCAAACCCGCACTCCATTCATTTAGTTGGCAGATAATTGGTCTATCGATGTCAAAACTACTCGATTCTCAGCTAACTCCACCGATCTCCCACCTGAGACTCTTCCCCAATCCCAAACTCCCCTACACCCCACCCCACCACCACTACTCGTAGCATCATTCAATAGCGGCTCTCACGCCGTTTGGCTTGGGAGATAAGGCAGGGAGTCAATCCCCCGGGGCGACTGCCAGACTATCTTGCACCATCACGTTATCAATTACACATAGCGGTTGTCACCTCACCCTGATGCTGCGATAAGGGACGGGAGCAGCTCACCGGTGAGTAGGTGAGGAGGTGCTCACCCTGCCGGCCCGCATGGAGGCTGCCCCCGGGACCCGGCAAGCCCCATGCCTTTTTAATGACCCCACACTACCATGCGTACTCTGCTACCTGGCATTACATTGATTCCCTCCTCCGGGGGGAGGTGGGTGGTGCTATGGCCTCTGGGGCCGATGGCTTTTGGTAGATGGTCATCTACCCTACCCTCTATCACCTGTCCTACTCTTCCCTTCGAGTAACTCAGGGGAAATTCAACTGGTACGGGACACTAAGTCCTTACCTCCATGAGAGTAAAGTAAGATGTATATCGTGCGCCAATAGCGCCTGTCCTATAGCCAACTTTCAGTGTATCTGTCAGTGGCACCGCGTGTCATGCCATGCAGACGTTACACATTGTTTAAACTGTAACAGGCATCGGGTAACTGGGCTGCTACTAAGTCCTGCTAAAAACATGAGGAGTACATAATTGATGATTAATGACACGTGTTCACGTGTTGTTCTCTATCAAAGCCGCTCCCAAATCCTACCCTCAGTGTACTACTACTACGTTATTGTTATCGCAAGCTACCAGTGGCATGCCATGTTATGTGGGTATTACATATTGTCTGTAGTAGCCCCAGCAGGCAGAGTGTATGTAGGCTGCGCAGGTCACCAGCAATGGCTCACTGGTAATAGGCAATGGGTCGTTAGGTCCTAGGGCTTCTATGGGGGACTCGGGAGAAGGCCTCTTTCTCCCAGTCCCAGAGCCTCCTCCCCTCCCCTACCCGTCGACCAATACTGGAATGCATGCAGGCCTACGGACTGTAACAAGGTTTAGGGTCAGCTCAATGGGGTCCGGAATTAAGCATTGACGGCAGGACGACGGGAAATGAGGTCGATCGATGGCAGGGCGACAATGGAGACCGGGGAGGGGAGCAGTGGACGGGGTGGGGTGGGGTGATGAGATGGGTACTACATTTGTACTGGAGGAACAAGGTAGTGGTCGCTGGTCGGAGAGGGAGAGAGGGGTGTAGGAGGGAGGAAACGGGTTTCATGGTCAGCTCTTTATACAGCAAAGAGGAATTGCACCCTCAGACCTACAGACCTACTTGATTAGTTTCCTTATTTTTTCGCTTTGCTGCTGATGGTTTGTAAAACCATATTACTGTCCTTTGAACCCAGCTGGTGAAGTATAGGAATATATATATATATATATATATATATATATATATATATATATATATATATATATATATATATATATGAGAGAGGGGGAGAACAAGGGAGCAAAATGACACACACACACACACACACACACACACACACACACATATATATATATATATATATATATATATATATATATATATATATATATATATATATATATATATATATATATATATCATTTGCTCCCCTGTGCTTCTGCGATACTTGATTTGAAGGAACCAATTTTGTCTTTGATAGGAAAAGATGGCTCACTACATAACAGAACCCGTTATTGTGGTATAGCTTAGGGGCCCTGTGCGTGCATCGTATGGTTGTCATGCGTTCAGGACAGCGCACGCGTGATTCGGGTTTATGAGGCGTCAGACGCGGGCCACACTCGGCCCCTAGAGCCATTACTCAAAGTGCTACCCCCCTAGATCCAGCACCCCAATATCCCTACCCACCCTTCTAAAGAGGCCGATAATATGCCACCCCACCCACACTTAGCGACAGGTAGGCCAAGATCCCCGCCATCACCTGTCTCCTCATAATCAATCCCCGCCCTCACACCAAGCCCCTAAGAACGACTAAGGAAGGCAAAATGCCTTAAACGTACTGTGCCATTTTGCCATCATTATGCATGAATAAAGCGTTACAGAGTCACTTTGTGTATGGACACCAACCCCTGTAACTTAGGGTTACTATACACTCCAGAACAGTTAGCCTGGTGCACCAATGCAGTGCCAGCTTGATCTCCTGGGTACTGTGATACCCATATGAAGCCCTACGACAGCACGCAATCCTTACAGGCTTAACTCCATACCCTCCCCTGGCCGTCACATACAAAGGCGCATGCATGTAGGTGGTAGGAAGGCGGCGCATGCACTGCACCTCCACCCCTCGCCCTAACCTTAACCCTATAAGGGCACCTTGGTGCTTTAATACACTATCATGCTATGTTCTTTTCTCAACCTCATGAATGTAGCCTTGGCAAACAAATTTCCTCTTGTGTTGTATGGATGTGTGCATCAATGCACTACCGAGCGTTCACTGGTTATGGACGTGTTTTATATCATAAGGATATGTAATCCTGAGCATCATGTTTTCATCAAGGGGTCAACCATGACTAATACCAGGAGACATCCACCGAAACTCATCCACCACACAGAACACTGTTCAAAGTTTATGACCTATTCTGCGGGTAGCTCGGGGAGCACTTTGATGGTTGGGCCCATCATGTGCTGTTCTATGATGTGCTCCATCAACTGCATTGTGAGCTGCTCAATGAGCTGCTTTATGGGCCGTTCTGTGAGCTGCTCTATGTAATGCACTACGCACCAACGAGACGGAAATATAGTCCTCTCCTTTTATGCAGCTTTACTACTGTACGTTGAGTTCATTCTCCGTGCAGGGCTCTGTAAGTGTTGCACCGTTAAAGTGAATAATATTCATTTATGATAGTATCAGATAAGGCCCATAGGCTTCTCCTTGTCGAATATTAAGAGCCACTCCGCTAGTTGCCCCACGAGCTCCTTCTGCATACCCTAGCTTACAGGAGGAAGCCAAATCCTACCCTAGAGTTTTTAAGCAGGGCCTTGATGCGCTGTTTGCATGGCAGCACCTACCCCCTTGGGGAGGGTAGTAGTGCCAAAAAATGGTGTCCGCACGGTGGTAGACCAAAGAAAAGTGTGGGGGGAAGGGTTTTTAGGTGGCGAGGTGTAATCAATCTTACTTACTTTTCAAAAAATTGGCGAGCGTCAAGCATCAATATTTGCACTACAGCGCCCCTCCCAGCGGCCTCCCTCACTCATGGCACCATATAAATAGACGCTTACATAGAGTTTATACCACATACGGCTGTAGTGCTTTCGATTTACAGCAGAAAAAAAAGAGAAGAGAATAACTGTAAGTATCTTAGTTGTGGATAGGGCTGTTGCACTGAATAATGGTGCTGGTGCAAGCGCCCCCCCCCCCCACTGCCAAGCATTTGGGAATGGTGGAGGAAAGGTTACATCAGTCCTGGATGAATGGGGTTGATGGCTCAGCATAAGTTGAACGGTTCACAATCATAGCCCGAATACCTGTGCCACGGACCCCAACACTCAATCTTCATGAAACAAACTCAACTTTCAATGTACTACTTAGTAGCACAATGTACTACCTAGTAGCACAATGTACTACCTAGTAGCACAATGTACTACCTAGTAGCACAATGTACTACCTAGTAGCACAATGTACTACTAAGTAGCACAATGTACTACCTAGTAGCACAATGTACTACCTAGTAGCACAATGTACTACCTAGTAGCACAATGTACTACCTAGTAGCACAATGTACTACCTAGTAGCACAATGTACTACTTAGTAGCACAATGTACTTCCTAGTAGCACAATGTACTACCTAGTAGCAGAATGTACTACTTAGTAGCACAATGTACTACCTAGTAGCACAATGTACTACCTAGTAGCACAATGTACTACCTAGTAGCACAATGTACTACTTAGTAGCACAATGTACTTCCTAGTAGCACAATGTACTACCTAGTAGCACAATGTACCACCTAGTAGCACAATGTACTACTTAGTAGCACAATGTACTACCTAGTAGCACAATGTACTACCTAGTAGCACAATGTACTACTTAGTAGCACAATGTACTACTAAGTAGCACAATGTACTACTTAGTAGCACAATGTACTACCTAGTAGCACAATGTACTACCTAGTAGCACAATGTACTACTTAGTAGCACAATGTACTACCTAGTAGCAAAATGTACTACTAAGTAGCACAATGTACTACTTAGTAGCACAATGTACTACCTAGTAGCACAATGTACTACCTAGTAGCACAATGTACTACCTAGTAGCACAATGTACTACCTAGTAGCACAATGTACTACCTAGTAGCACAATGTACTACCTAGTAGCACAATGTACCACCTAGTAGCACAATGTACCACCTAGTAGCACAATGTACTACTTAGTAGCACAATGTACTACCTAGTAGCACAATGTACTACTAAGTAGCACAATGTACTACCTAGTAGCACAATGTACTACATAGTAGCACAATGTACTACCTAGTAGCACAATGTACTACTTAGTAACATATTTGTCCGTAGCTCCCAACGCTCTTGCCATTGTGCAACAATACCCGGATCATCGGCCTGACAGAAAGCTTCCGTTCCTACCAACACCTATATTCTATAGAATACAACGTTGTCCATATTTTCTACACGACCACGCGCACCCCACACCCTCCCACTAAATGCCCCCTCGGCACGTGGGGCAGGCGTTATAGCACGCCTCCAGGCCAATGGAACCCAGTGATCTTTGTCATCATCTGACTCTTGGTCCTTCTGAATGGCCACCGCCCTCTGTGCGTCATAAAGCGCACTTTGCCCACGAATAGGCCCTCCTTTACACCCCAAACTGAAACCTTGCGTGCCAAGCCATGGAGGCTAACTGCCCATTCCTATGACTTCTATGAAATGCACTCATCAGATGGCAAGTCTTTTCATGCTTCGTTTTAAGGTACCACTTGCCATTATAAAGGGGTAACTTCAGAGCTTTCAGCTGGAAGTGTTCACACAAGAAGTCCCACAGTGGTTTAAAGGACCAAAAGAATGGTCTATACCTGTTCCATCATTTTTAATCAAGGAAGCTATTTTCAACATCCTTTAAGGGCTTGTGGTTCTACTTTGATGGGCTTTTATCGATCCAAATGCAGATGTAAAATAACTGGAGAAGAATAAATTGAGAAGGGGATAAGAGACGTTAAGCAGGAAGCTTAAAATACCTTTTAGAAAAGTGTGTGTGCATTTAACTCAACTTTCTCTTACTGTGAGAACAAGGGGAGGCGTTGAAGAACATGAGATGGTAACGTTGTAACAAATATGTAAGAAAGGAAAATGTTCAAGATTACTTTCAGAAAAGCCTTTCAAATAGATTGTTCTCGATCTCCAATAAACAAATCGTCATTATGTTTTATTTTCAAAGCGTCTCCTGAGAGACCCGTTAAATAAAGATTGTATTTTTAGGAGAGGTAAATTGGTATTACGAGAGGTAAGTTACGATATGCTATGGCAGCTTTTTACCCATTGTTAAACAAAAAAGCTTTCGTAATTCTGACTAGTGACCTCTTGTAAAGTCTGATTTACAAGAGGTCTTTATTTAACGATCAGTTTAAGGGTATTGTAGAGGGGAAATTGGTCATTTAGAAGGGGTATCATACTCTTTTTTTTTACTAGAGAAATGGTCTCGTATAATAAACATCACAAAGAGGGAATAGAAAATATCTACCAGAGGCATGAAAAATTCTAAGTCCAAAAATGACCTATAAACCTTCATATAAATCATAATATTAAAAAATAGGCCTACAAAATTTGGTGAATACATTGTCCATCCAATACCCCGAACACCTCCAGTGTCTTTTCTGTTTTACATATATTTTTTCTTTTTTTATGTTTTTCATTTTTGGGGGAGATAATTGTTCTTTATTTAACGTTTTAGCCTCTCTTAAGTTCAATAAATTTACAAGAAGTGGGTACCGTATTTCTTTATTTAACGATGATGGAAAAGGGTCTTGTAATATACTATACCCAATTTACAAGAAGCAAAGAAGCGTCGGAGCACTTACAGTACCCAAATTACGAGAGGTTTTTTATTTAACACTTTGACTGTTTACCTATTGTAATCTCTTTTTATTTAACAGGTCTCTGTTGTGATAGGTAACCGTTCTAGCCTTCTCTGGAGCTCCGTGGCAATGAGCATGGGACTGCAGGTATAGGCAAAGTGACAAGAAAAAACATGAGTAGATGTACACATGCCGTCCTCTAGACAGAGTAAGGTGGAGATGATGTGAATAAACAGTAGCATGCGGCACAAGTCTGTGTTATAGCCTCCGTCAGCACACCAGCATCACAGATACTATTACTGGCAGATGTAAACTCTAATGGATATACATTATACCACAGAAAGATAGATACCAACCACAGATAGATACATTTATACCACAGATACACTTACACCAGGTACATATAGATACATTTATACCACAGATACATTTACACCAGGTACATATAGATACATTTATACCACAGATACACTTACACCAGGTACATATAGATACATTTATACCACAGATACATTTACACCAGGTACATATAGATACATTTATACCACAGATACATTTACACCAGGTACATATAGATACATTTATACCACAGATACATTTACACCAGGTACATATAGATACATTTATACCACAGATACACTTACACCAGGTACATATAGATACATTTATACCACAGATTCATTTACACCAGGTACATATAGATACATTTATACCACAGATACATTTACACCAGGTACATATAGATACATTTATACCACAGATACACTTACACCAGGTACATATAGATACATTTATACCACAGATACATTTACACCAGGTACATATAGATACATTTATACCACAGATAGACGAATACCAGCCCCAGGGAGATTTTTACCACAGAAACATGAAAACCAGATACAGATATATCGCTTAGAGACAGACAGAGTTGCACGGTAAAGTGTCGTTACAACCAGTTTCTTTTTGTGTTCCAAATGACAACAACACCACAAATGAAGAAAGTGGGAGTGGAGCCTCCCCCCCTTGATGACAGTCAATTTTTTTTTTGTGTCACACTCCATGCCGGAGGAGCGGAGAATTTTTGCCCTCCCCCTCTCAATAGGGGTCAAAATTGTTTACGCCCCCCCCCCTCATACCCACCACCCGTCCCCTATTGATAATTAATGACCATCCCCTTAACCCTCTTCATTGGTCACAAGGGATAAGGAACAACCTGTGGGAAAGTGAAAAGCCGGGTTACAAGATGGCAGCCAACACAAGCTGACTAGTTACACACTTGTACAGGACACTCTACTCTGAATTCAGTCCCATGACGCCGGTGTTTGGTTACAATGAACATGCTGTGCCAGTGTACACAGGCATGCATAATGTAACCTGTGTGTATCCTTCCTTCCTCAAGTATCCATGTCCTAGCACACGGGGTGATGGGAAGGTAGAGGTGGGGGATGGGAAGGTAGAGGTGAGGGAGGTAAGGGTGAGGGAAGAGGGGTCTGGCCATTGATTAGGATGTCAGCAGCCTGGAAGTTACCAACAGAGGCTTTGACAAGGGACGACTAACATTGTTTGCACAGTGCGCTGATTTGCTCAGTGACATGAGCTTCTCAGTGACATGATATGACATGCTCACCCCACTGACATGCTAATAGGCACGCTCAAGGACCACTCATTATATGAGGCAGGCAGGGTCGGTAAGTCTTAGGTGCTTCAGAGGGGTTACCTACATGTATATGGGCTAGATTTTCTGGGCACGTACAATTGGCATTTTTCACACTTTTGTATGCTTATGCACCTACAGAATAAAACTTATGAACCAATATCCTGCTTTTTGGTCCTAATTGGAAGGGAACCCCATAACCTTTCAAATGCATGTACTGTTTTGCATATCCAACCATAATATTTGGATTAGTTGGCTTCCAAAGTTGAAAAATGATGAAAAAAGGCAAATTTGACGAAAAAGCAGGTTTTTTACAGCCCTGGAATTCCAGAGGGGTTCCAGAACCTCAGATATAGCTTTTTCTCATTGATATATCTGTTGTGTTAATGATTCAGAAGGGTTTTGGGTATTGTAGACCATAAGTATTTGTTTGTGTAACATTCAGCGTAAAATGACCCTCAAATGTCCATCCTACAGTAAAACTAAAACCCTCCGATATTCTAAACTAAGTTAATACATTATCCTTACTCTGCTCAGAATTGAGGGGCACTAGGATGGTTAAGCTGCCGCAAAGATTTTTTTGCTGTAGCCTGAAGTCTTCCTCTTATACCAATGAGTGCATCCGTATACACATTTTCTGTCAGATTGACATTTTTGCACTTTTGCTGTCGGAAGGACAAATTTCTTAATCTCAAAGTAATGCATTTGGATGCATCCTTTATGTTTTAAATCAAGCACAGTCATCCCTTGAACACTATTAAACAACATTTGTACCATAAGTCTCCCCATAAGTGAAAGTTATACACTGTAATATGCAAAAAAGTGTCCATCCCACAGATAAAGTCTGAATTTTAGGGTCATTTTAAGCTAATGCTGTGCCGAGTTGGTGGTCCATTACATTATGATGATCATTATTTCTTAGAGTAGGCATGCTGAACTTGATGTAGATTGATTTTAATGAGTATTTAAGCATTTTCTAGAGATTTAGAAGGAAAATAGCCTTTTTGACATGTGTTCATACTGGGATAATGCTAGGGGTTGTATCCGATTAGCCAATTTGGCGACTTTTTCATATTTTGATTAGCCAAATTCAAGATTGATTAGCCAAATATCTCTTTCACAAATCAATTATCTCTTTCACAAATCAATCTCCATTTTCTGTCCCAAGAAGTTTTGAAAAAGAGGGCATCATTTCCAGGTACACACTGGAGGCTCAGGGTCTGGGGGCAACCTTGCCAAAATTACATGTTCAGAAAGTTTTCAAAGCCATAATCATTCATGCAAACTCTCAGCGAAAAAGTGGGCCCTTTAAAACAGAACGTATATTTACTTGTTAGAGCAAATTGAGAATGAAAGTAGGGGGTCTGGTCTGGTACCTCCCACAGGAAAATTTTGAATATCTAGAAGCCAAATGGTGCATTCTGGGGCATTTTGATGATGGTTGATACCCTCAGATAAAAATCTAAGCTCCAATATAAGTCATAAAATAATTTCTCATTGGATCTGTACAAATCACAAATGACTGTAGGAGATCTTTGAAAAACTGAATAAAACCCTGAGAAGTTTGCTTGTGTGTATGATTAGCCAATTTGGCGAATTCTGAGGGTCTGGCATTAGCCAAATTGAGCTTTGATTAGCCATTGGCGATTTGCCTAGTGGCTAGCATTATCCCTGTCATATATATGACACACAAGTGTATATACATGGTGTATGGAAAGCCGAAGAGTGGGAATACAGAGGAAAGATCCCAGCAAATTGTCGTGACTCCTCGTCAACCTGTGTGAAGTGGCTCACACATGTCGCTAGATGGAACACAACATCGCTATAGCACAAGATTACCACAAATAGCAATGGTGAAGATCACATGGCATCACCTCAGATGGCGAGGATGGTGATCACTTAGACTCACCAGGTATGGCAACGCGGGTGATCACTCATCTTGCTAGATGATCCATGTTGGCGATGGTGGTGATAAGTCACCATGCTTTGCGACTGTTGTGATAAATCACCATGCCATGTGAGACTGACACACAGTGGCGAAAGATGACGCAGTGAGTTATCACTCAAAAAGGAGTCACCATTGATGACCAATCATGGCGACAGATAACAACAATTTGCTGGGATGGGAAGAATCAGTGGTTGAAACACAAAGATCGTTTTTCAAAACACACACACTGGTCTAGATGCAGGGTTAAAGAGAGGCGGTCGTGGCGTTGGGGGTGTCATAGTCAATACTGTACTATGGCTTGGTAGAGGCGCATTCGATCTTCTTTGGAGTTATATGCAAAGATCTAGTTAGGAGTGCAAGGAACCTATTTTCTAGAGCAAGTACCACCCCTCCCCCCGACACACGCCTCTGTCAAATGTTGAAAAGCCGGTCCGTCGGTAGGTCTGTGCATGTCAGTGTGGTGTGTCACCATGTAGACAGCGGTAGGTCTGTGCATGTCAGTGTGGTGTGTCACCATGTAGACAGCGGTAGGTCTGTGCATGTCAGTGTGGTGTGTCACCATGCAGACAGCGAGGTAGCAGGACATGTGGTGTGTCACCATGCAGACAGCGAGGTAGCAGGACATGTGGTGTGTCACCATGCAGACAGCGAGGTAGCAGGACATGTGGTGTGTCACCATGCAGACAGCGAGGTAGCAGGACATGTGGTGTGTCACCATGCAGACAGCGAGGTAGCAGGACATGTGGTGTGTCACCATGCAGACAGCGAGGTAGCAGGACATGTGGTGTGTCACCATGCAGACAGCGAGGTAGCAGGACATGTGGTGTGTCACCATGCAGACAGCGAGGTAGCAGGACATGTGGTGTGTCACCATGCAGACAGCGAGGTAGCAGGACATGTGGTGTGTCACCATGCAGACAGCGAGGTAGCAGGACATGTGGTGTGTCACCATGCAGACAGCGAGGTAGCAGGACATGTGGTGTGTCACCATGCAGACAGCGAGGTAGCAGGACATGTGGTGTGTCACCATGCAGACAGCGAGGTAGCAGGACATGTGGTGTGTCACCATGCAGACAGTGAGGTAGCAGGACATGTGGTGATTCAGGCTTGTTATTGAAGGCCTATTATTGCAGCCTCTGTCATTGCTGATGGAATTGGCAGCAGGCCATGCCAAATATTGCACCTGCTGGAGTATGGTTAACAATGTCTGAAGTCTTTATGTTGGATCTGGTATTCACACAAATAGACACAACAGCAAACTGTTTGATCCAATAGGTTTATTATGCAAATTCAGGAGAACTGGAGAAATCCAAAAGGCCCTGAAAGTACTAACAATATTTCACATCTATGGCATGCAATACAATTTAATTTGGAATATGCACCGTTTTATCTGGATACAAAATAAAGTGTCATATCTGTCTCATACGTAAATCATTCCCAACTGAGCAAGTAGTACACATCATAAGACATAAAACTATTATGCGTATACGTCTATGTGACATATTCAACGTCAGGGTTTCAATTTGGCAAAGCTCCTGTTTAATATGCAGTTCAGTTTTATAGAGCCTATTTTGATACTGCAAAAGATGGATAAGACTCTATCGAAGATATATATGACTTATGATACTAACAGTGCAAATGAGAACGATAGAAAACTTTGTAATTTTTGGAATAGGATATGACCCTGTACTAAACCATTTGCACCTGTGCCTCCAGGTGGTGTATCCTGGCGCTTAGTACATCCACGAGGGCTTTGTGTGTCAGCTAAACATGTTTACCCACCAGGGCGGTCAGCTGTTTTCCCACCTGGGTCTATATGTGTTCTAGTATCATGGACTGTGTGTTTCGGTCGGCTTCTGTCAGCCAGCCCCACCTAGTGTGTCTGGGTATTGATCGCTGCTTCTGACCAGGTGGATCATTGATCATCACCCAGCCTACTAATATCCTGATCCTGATTGATTTGGCACACAGACCCCAACCCCATCCCCCATTCACCTTCTACTCTCTCTGTGTCTCGTATCACTCCCTCTGTCTGGGGCCTCCCGGCCCCATCTCTTGGAATATGTCCTCATCTCCTCTTTTCTGTCCAATCTTATTTTTAAACCTAACCCCTCTTTCTCAAGATTTTTTTTTTCAAACTCCTCTTTCATTCTGCAGTTATCTTTTTATAGGTTTTTCCCGTTACCGGCACTCTCTATGAGCGTGGGTGGGCCGATTGTTGAATTACTATTAGCTTGAGGTAGAGTAGTGTTGAGGAGACAATTAGTCTAAGCCTGCATTATTTAGCAGAGTCACAGGTGACGTCCATCGCTGTTGGATCAACAACAGTATCTATGGATGTGTATGAGATGCCGCACCGAACACTGCAGCCACCTGGACAGATCAATATGTGTAGTGGTCCCAATAACACTTTTGCAAACCACATGACAGCTTTAGCCTACAAGGATCCTATGGTAAATTTATGCAGTATTTCACATCGTTGCTACAGTGCATAAACGTAGTTCTCACGAGAAAGCGTGTACACTGTGGGGGCATATATATGAATTTCCCAAAGTGTCAACAGATGGCAAAAGAACATGATCGCCAGCCATCCTAAAATATAAAATAAGGATATTTGAGAAGCAGTTCTACTGGATTCATATATAGATATAATTGTTAAAGGCAGTGGGAGACGATACAAAGCTCAAATTTCGATTCAACAGAAGTTAGAAATGTGTACACATTTCCCGGCATATCTTCCTCAACTGAGAAGAGAACCCCAGGTAGGACTAACCCAACTGAATTAGGGTAGAGGCACCCATTTCGGACGCTCCTGACCACACAGGAGGTGGCAATAGTTGGTGCTCAGATTTTGTACCTTTATAAGTGTTGAATTCTACTTTCCATTTCACCAGTTGGTACATGATACTTTACCCTCAAAATCTCTGAAGAGGTTCTGACAAAACTCTCCAATACATATGAATAAATGGGTGTACATATGTAGTCTCCAAAACATCAAATTGCACCTCAAGTCAGACAGCTCATGCCAGAGATAACCCTAGAGTCAGACACTATGTTATCTAATTGATACAGACACAATGGGTCACTGTATCTGAAATAAGCTATACAGGCACATAGCATATAACACTAAGGAATCCAAGCTAATACAATACTCTTCTCCAGGATACTCTTAGATGTTTAATTAGCGAGGCGACTAGTGAGTACTACTCGTGAGATGAGTAGACTAGTGTATGGTTCACAGTCGCCACGGTGTAAGGGATAGGGAGGCCTTGCAATCTATTTTTGTTTGTGGCTCCTCTGCTATGGACTATTCCTGCTCACTATTCTAATGTAATAACAACAGTGTGTTTACTTTACTTATCAGTAAAGGAATTTTCACAATATATCTCATACTTTTGATTTTATTCACAGATAAGACATTTCATCATTTGGAGCCCTATGGCAGATTAGCATTAGAGCATTTTAAGATTCAGAAATGCATCCCTGTAGCCTTTGTTTTAGAATTGTTCATTTTGAAACTACTATATATATGTAGTACAGGTTTTATCTCAGTGGGTTATGGTACAATTGGATCATATTTTCTGTATTTGAACAAAGTATTCACTGTCAAAGATCTCTATGGAGAAATCAGTGCTAAAGTGTGTGTTGCCATATGTGCATTTTTGTAAATCAGAGGAGGTTGAAGTGTAAGGCCACCTTGTGGAACTACTACATTCTTTTGTGTGTAAAATTTTTAGTTTACATTGAAATAATGCTATCTCAGAATATGTATCTACTATTGGTGATGAAAGATTAATTTGATTACTCCTTTCATTATATAAACGATTTTGTGGAACACTGAAAACATGTATGTACACCGAGGTATTTACACTGTGCTCCCCCTGTACAGAGAGGTGGAGTGATCTGGCCGGTTTGCTGACCACTGGCCTGTGACGAGGTACAGACTATTACAAGTGATTGGCAGTTGGGTGTGTGTGTGGGGGGGCGGGGAGGCAGAGCAGGCTCCTGGCAATCTGAGACAGTGTACACTCATAATGACACACCTGTTGACTATGGCATTGAACATTGAATAAGACAGGTCCCTTTGGCAGCTGAGTGAGGTGCATGCAGAATGGACAGTCTACAGACTATTAGTACTTAGCTGCAGTGGGTAGTTCAGGTTGAATTTGTGCTATATACTACCAAAAGCCCAGATGATAGTATGCCCTATCTGTCTCACCAACTGAAACTAGACACAAGATTACAAGTCGCCGCGCCATGTCTCACAGGACTATTCTCTACTATTGTATTAAAATCTACAACACTATGGTTTTATTTTGCATACTTATAAGAGATCATTCTACAGGCCCAGATGAACATGACTTCTATGGGCAGACTGAGTAATGATTAGGTTTAGGTGTTAGATAGTAAACCAAACACAGATTAACTATACAGATCTGGGAGTACAGGTATATTATGAAGGATTCTGTTTGTAATGAAATGTCCATTATATAAGTATTGAAATCATGATACAGGGGTGTAGGAAAAGGGGGGGGGGGCCAGGGGCGCCTGGGCCCCCCAATCATGAAGGAGGTGGGGCCTGAGTATGTCTGGGCCCCCCCAATATTTTCCAAGAACTCATAAACACAATGGAAAAGAAGCTAAAACTTTACATCTCAAATTAGATTATTATGGTGATGTCATAGGGAAAATGGGGGTCTGAGCCTAAAGTCAGATCCAAAATTTACCAAAAATTACTTTTCTATATGAATTCTATATACGCATTATATAGACGCCATCACGCATCAGCCGACAATTCAAGGTGGTCGCAATGGTGCCCTCGCCGGGCCCCCCCAATGAAGAATTGCTTCCTACGCCTCTGTGATATAATTGTGTCCCAGGTGGGATGTAATTGGTGTCCGACTGTAGATGTAATCTGAAGGTCATAGAAGAATAACTCCCATACTGTAACATGAGGGATGTATTCAGGTTTGTCAAGTCAAATTACTAACAAAAATGTGTATATTGCCATTGACATGTATAGAAATCCTGTAAGCATGGAGTTTAAGAAATGACAAATTAGCAAATCAAACCAGGATCTCAATTCACTCACTATTATTCATCCTCAGAATATAACAAAAACACCCTGGGTTTGTGCAGTTGTAAAACCATGTATGACAGGAGTTTTACATTGTATCCCTCATTTGTTAGAGAGTATGATACCTGAGTTTTCATGTCTAATTCAAATGATAGCTGAATTTTTCATATCTATTATGTAATTCAATGCAAAAGGTGTCCGACTTTAGGTGTCTGTCTGACTCAGGGTGCCTCTACCCTATACACTTAGACCCTGAAATGTACACTTTAGTAGTACCTTGAACTTTTACCACATTTCAATTCTATCTAGACCAAAGCAATGAAGGAAGTCGTAAAGGTGTATAGATTAGGCCAAATAAACAAAAAAAAATGTTTTCAGTCACCCCACTGATCCTGGCGAAAGGGGCGGATCCTGCACCTTTTGTTCAATTTCCAGGAAATTTTCTTATTTTTGTTGTTATATTTGTTGACTCTCCAACTTCTTTCATATTTCACAAATGTTTTTCACAGTTAATCACCACGTTTTCATATTTTCATGCTTTTTCACATTTGTCCTATGCTTTTTGTCTTTAACCACATTTAGACAGAATTACACACAGAAATAGACGCAATATGCCAGCTTCTGTTTGTTCTGTATGTTTCTGTCTATACATATTTAGAGAAAGTGAAAAAAAAATAAGTAGAAAGTCTGATCTATACCGACCCCAGACTTTTGAGGCTTGTTGCTGGAAACACACATTTTCCATTTTAGTCTCCTTCAACCTATCGTTGCCTCTTCCTTCCAACACCCGTCTGCATTTGTTTGTATCAAGGTATCTCTATATAACCCGAGTACCACGGAATTGGGCGGCATTACAGTTGATGAGGAAAGCCTAGAACGGTGAGACGAATTCACTCTCACCAAATACAGATGGGAATGTTTATTACTACTCTTCATAAAAGACTCACGTGGTTGTGTTGTATTTACCCACCAGTATGTATAAGATATGCACCATATAAGGAGACAGGTGTAAAAGGGAGACCAGACGTAAAGGATACAGTACGAAAGGAGAATTGAATAGAGACGGAAGGTGAGCAGGTGCATTTGGAGTGACGTAGACACGGTGGGAGACAGGGACTAATTCACTTATGAATAGGGAGATCTTCTCCAAGCACAGGACGTCCATCACATAGCATAGCTTTTCAATCACTCAATATGTAAAAGCTATAGTACTGTAACGTGTCACACCGTGGAGGCCGCCATTAAACTGTTCGGGGAGCGGATGAGCGGGATGGGAACCACTGGGAATAAAAGCTACATTTTGATTCTCTCCTCTGCCACTGCTACTACCACCATGGCGCTAGAGTTGCCCTGTTGCAACCCTATTATAGTACAGGGACAGGTCTCTTCCTAGCAGTAGTACTGTCCATTAGTGATATCAGCTTACATCAAGGTGTGCCGATCCCTTCCCACTATACCACCTCAGATACACCCTCCACTACATCCACCCTTACAGCCCTCTCTATTAGGGTTAGACACCTTCCCGAGGCACCTCACGGCTTATCTTGCCTTTACTATGATGGCTGGTGTTAGGCCGGCCCCTACACCTAGCATGAATTGTAAATTAGTCCTCTGGTGATCGATGAGCGTTCCTACGGCTTCTGCCCCTGCTGCGCACCCTGTCGGATCACCAGGCGCATCTTGACGTGTTTTTTCCAACATTAAGTATGTATAGGGTAGGTTGCAGCTGGATGGGTCCTATCTGAGGTTGGGTTGGTGTATGGGACTGTTACGCTTATGGGATACGATGGGATATCTGCGTTGGTGAATACCATCTGGTGCTTTGGTAGGTCCCCGCCTCCACACTATAGAAGATGACCTCACATTGCCCCTTCCTTTAAGCTATAGTACACCCCCTTCACCTTCTCCCATGCCTGTGTCAAACGCCTTTCCATGCCTTCCTCAACTTTGCCAGATCCTCCTTCCACACCAGCGAGTGACTTCGCCCACCTGATACTCCTACCATACATGCCGCCGTCATATTACACATGCCTCCCTCGGACACCACCACCATAACAGCCTCAGGCAACTTCAGCACACCCCTCTACAACTTCAGCGTCGCTCCACCCATCCGTCCTCCTGTCCCTCTGCCCGCCATGCCCACGCTGACCCCCTTTACCATATCTCCCCTCACAATATCTCCCTCCACCAAAACCCCATGCCATGCTTCCAGCCAGCCGCCACCTAACCAATTGCTTCCATACTTCCAGCCTGCCAGTAGCCGTTGCTCCCAGTGGTGTATTTGGTATTCAGTAGTGTAATCAGGAGGGCTTTGGGCTGGGATTGAGACCACTGAGTGGTGATCCTTTGTGTGGGAGATTACAAGCAGGGAGGCCATGTCGGTAAGGGCCCCAGGCCGCATCCCCTGCAGACTGCATAGATAGCGGCCACCGCCCCAGTAGGACCAGGACCACCTCCAATGCTGCCTCCATAATAAACTGCCCAGATTGTAGCTTGCATAGGAAAGGCACTCATATAGGGGGCTAGGGTGTTAGGTCTAGTGTTAAATTACCAGTAGAAATACCTAAAATGCAACCGGCAGTGCGCTCGTGGCGTAGCTCGTTCCCACGTTCGTCCTTGTAGGCCTTGTAAGTGTACGCCTTACTCATATACTACTTACAGCAGTATGGTATGCGAGTCTGCAGAACCAGCAATGTTGAAGGGGAACAAAATGGCGGGCTCCACTGTAGAACCAGCTATAGGCTTACAGTAAAGGAGGATACAGTGCTGTGCTTGGGGGACAGGATTTGGTGGTATGAGTAAACTGGCTGCTACTGGTGCCTAGACAAGGGCTATTAGTAAGTCCCTTATGATGTATAGAGTTGTAGGCTGTTTGTGCCATAGCATATTAACTATGGAGGTGCCATATTGCCCCAGAGAATACTCTTAAATGGGGTAGGCTGTGATTTGTGTATCTTTAACTTTTCTTACATAATTTCCGAAGCAGATAACCGTAGCCTTTGCTGCAAAGGGATTTTGAATATGCTATACCATGAGGGTCGACCTGTTACATGTATATTGCATATCGTCACTGTGTGCAAAGGATATACCGGGTAGTAACAGGTGGCTTGCAAGACATAGCTCTATGAAAACATTTGTTACCAGAAGTTAATTAACAGAATTCTTTTAATATACAACCGAGAGTAATTGGCATCATATAGGCCTACACTTAAATGCTTATAAATATTTTATATCATACTATACCATCAGTTTTAAATTATTCCTTGAAATAATTTCCACCGTTCCAGATACAAAGGAAATGATTAATATGATGGGAGAGTCACAGAGAGCATTCATTCTACAAAGTATTAGATGTGCAATAGGACAGCATATTGTATTTGTCTTTGTGCACAAAGTCTCCAACAGTATCCTGATAGTTATTTCAAAAGAAGACTGTTTTATCAATAATTAGAATTGTGAATGGTGGATAGTATCAACATATTACATCCCTTGCCCCCACTCCACACCTAGACATGGGTGTATCAGCTGTTTGTACATGTGAGAGACAGTCAAGTACCGATCCATTATCCTACATGGCTAAGTGATACACCTACACAAATTACAAAGTCAGTGACACTGTTTAAACATCATTAGATTCGGCCCTACAACCCTTTATGTGCCCTCTATCATCTTTACCCACAAACACAGTCCTTATGAGCAGCTCACCCGTGCTACATGCGTGTGTTTATGCTGTCACTATTAATTGGCACTGTTAGGGAGGGTTTATCATGATGCACACAATTAATGAAGTGGCGTTATGTGCCATTACAGTGTTGGACGACAATACCCATGGTACCTGTAGGCAGTGTGCAGTTCCCTTGGGGTCAAACATTATTAGATACAACCTTTTAAGCTGTTTGTGTAATGTCTCTGGGAGAAGGATGGAGAAGAAGGACGTTCAGGCACATACGATCTTACAACAGAGTGATAATATTGTCAGTGTGCAGCAGAAGGGAAATACAAGTATATGTTACACAGGATGCTCCTGGAGGAGTCTTTGAGGATGAGGGCCATTTATGACTAGATAGACTGTATGTTTCGGAATATGGATGGGTATAATGCAGGGTTTAAGAGGCGATTTAGTTAAAGAGCTAGCTTGTTGTGATTTTACGATCAATATGGAAAAGGGAAAATGGCTTGACCGAACTAGCCCCAATGTCGCCTATACTGGGCACCTGTGCATGTCCTTTAAGGCTTCCCTAGCCCACTTAAAAGGGTCTAAATCTCCACTCACTCACTCATTCACCTGTGTCATTTTCGTGAGTTTCGTGTGTTACTTCCAGACATGTGTGTTCTACCTTTCACCAGACTCCTGTATGTGACTGGTGGATGGCTTACCATAGATACCATGATACATACATATATACTTAGATATGCTGGTGTCTGAGGACGCTATAACTCAGGTCCCCTGCTACAGCCCAGTCTTGACCCCTGCTGGCCTTATCCAGAGTGTTGATCGCACCCTCCATCCCTCTTCCTGCATGTTACAAATCCTGGAGATGTGGGTGTCGCGTCTGGACTATCCTGTGTTGGCCTTGGAGTGAGGGAAAAGGGACCGCTTTGAGAAGGATTAACCCTCGGAAGGCTGCATAGTTCTTAGGCTGTCTTTCTGCAAGGATGTAGCTCTTGGAAGTGCATTACTGGTGCAACACTCCCGCACTATCTGCACAACGCGGACAGAAACAATGCTTGAGATTTAGCTTGGTGTATTAATGTTTTCAGTCCACAGAATGCATTGACTGGTGAGAAAGTAGATGACACTTCATTGGTTCATCGAAGTCTTGGGGCATCATGCCGCTCTGATAGTGTTACGGCTGGTGAATGGGTCAGTGGGATAGGGGAGGGTGTCTTTTGGAGTAGGAGCAGTGAGGGATGGGCCAGGGAGATGGGACATGGGGCTTATCTGTAGCACGTTAGCTCCTCCAAATCCCCTGGAGTATCAGGTCTGGGGAGGCTGGGTGCCCTGCACCTGATTTATGTTCCTCACCTTGTCTCCTCCTGTGCCTAGGAGATCGGCCATGACAAGGCAGGGTCACAAGGTCA
This sequence comes from Acholoe squamosa, assembly GCA_949317995.1. Taxonomy (NCBI): domain Eukaryota; kingdom Metazoa; phylum Annelida; class Polychaeta; order Phyllodocida; family Polynoidae; genus Acholoe; species Acholoe squamosa. Next base: position 47,851,099 of record OX439037.1, read on the forward strand.
ACAAATCTGGGAAACGGAAGGAGGTGATGTGAGTGGAGGGGGTAGGGGAAAGGGGTTATACCAGCCTCCAGGGAGACACATGATGAAACCTGGTTACACACAGTAGTAAGGGCGGATGACAGGGGTCTCTTGGAGGAGGCAACATGGTTTTGTCAGAATTATGAATTATCGTGGAGGGACATCAGATGGCCGAAGCTTGGCTGGGATCTATAATTATGCTATTTCTAAGGCGCCTGAAGCAATAAATTGGGGTGTGCATTCTAAATAGGCACAGGTCATGGGAATCAATGTGCAACTCCTCTTTGAATGGTTAGAGATGCTTCAAGTATTGACACATCTGTTCTAGCTTCAAAGATATTTGGAATATGTTGCCCCTTCCACCTTAAGTACCAGAATAGTATACCAATCTTCAAGTCAGCTACCATCGCTATGTGTTGACCTTCAGTGTACGTTTGCAATCAACTTGGCCTGCGGTAATAATGAACTGCCAGGCCTCAATGCGAGATTCTATTGATACATATTTCAGGAAAACCTGAGATCACGTCTCACCCAGCTGGGTAAGTGGTTGTGACCTTGACCTGCTCAGTGGCCTCAGCTCGCGGTATGTGAGGAGAGCACGAGCACGGCACGAACAAGGCAAGAGCTACTCACTAGAATAAGAAGCTCATGCTAATTTACCTCCTCAAAGAGAATCAATGCAAAGAACTCGCCCCCTTGGGAATGGCCCTTTCCTGGTACCCTCCAAGGCCTATGACCTCTCCACCACCGGTCGATTGCCCTCAGTAGCTGACCTTATGCCTGAGGGCCCTCCAGGGGGACAGAATGAAGGAAAGAGGCCTCTGGAGACGGTATCCACAGATGTCCCATGCTGGGAATATCAGCTTTGTAGATGATTTATCAGGTATTGCCAATGTACAAGGTAATCCAAGTGCTGCTTTCACAGTGCATGCACAGTGTGTATGGGTGCGTTTTTATCTCTAAAAAAATGTATGTATACGCACACATAAATACCAGTGCACGCATTCCACGGCAGGTGAAAGCTCTGCACAGAGAATCGACTTTGAGCAATTGTGATATTTTGACTGCTTCTCTGAGCTATCAGTGTTAGCTAGGCATCTGGTATTTTCATGGGTTACTTCAGCTCCCTCTACTGGCAGCTTTATCTAGTTATCGGGATTTACAGTTCGGTGATTGGGTCAATACCCTAACAACCTGTCATTTACAGCGAAATTATTCACAGGGGGTGGGCCTCATCTAGCGTGACTACACGGCACGAGTGGGTTATAAGGGGGGGGGGAAGTGACATTGACATGCTCTAGGTCCTTTGAGATGTATTCCATGATGCCTGGAGCTTGGTTTAGCATGTGTTTAGATAGTCCATCCATATTGCCCATATGTGTATAAAGTTGTATGCACGTTTTGTTAGCATGCCAGTTCTGCTTTACAATTTCCTCGCTACAGCACCTAACCATTTTAAGTGGGATTGGGTCGTCATCCTCTTCCATCTGCTGCCCTCCCCCCCCTCTCTCTCTCTCTCTCTCTCTCTCTCTCTCTCTCTCTCTCTCTCTCTCTCTCTCTGCCTATGCATGTTAAACGATTAACACCTCTTTTGTCACTCAAACGATAATTATAACCATGGGGAATGGCTAATATTCCTTATACAAACAACTATACATGTATTCCTCACCAAGGCGTCATAAGACAGCTGTAAGTGCCCTCAATGGATGCTTGGTTGTGGGGAGGGAAGGGGATAATTATGCAAATTTATGCAAAAATCTTAATTAATGACAACGTAATCATTTACAAACCCCAAACAGTTCAGACAGGTACTCTGTAGTGATCACCCAGGGTGATCACATATGATCACCTTAAAGATCATGGGGTACTCCCCCTCGGGACCATCAATAAGATGACAAAAAGTGATCACTACAGAGTACCTTTTTGAGCCTTATCTTTTCAGTGCTGTTAAGGCTCCCATGCATTCAAATATCCATTTTACTGCATTCACTGTGGGAATGGTGGTGGGGGTGGGCGGCCAGCAATCCCCGATCTTCAATCAGGGGTGTAAATGAGGGTCAATTAGAGGTTGGCCATGGCCGTGTTCGTGTGTGGACTCACCATCAGGCAGGCCATTATTGTGAATGGCTTGCAGTATTAATATGTACAGATGATAGGCACATCACATCGACAATGATGAGGTATATTGGGAGCAGGCAATTGTTGTTGTGCGTGATATTTAACACATTTTATTTTTGCTGTCTAAGGTGAGGTCTAAGATGCTGCCTTTTCAAAATTGTTCTGGCCTAATCTGTTGCTGTGATAGATGTATAAACATGGGTATTATATTTCGTCAGAACTGCAAAAACCATTACTGTGCCCGCATGTAAATGCCAAATATATGTAATTGAATCTCGATACTATTTGATGCAACACCTTTAAGATCTTACTACAACGCATACCATCGCTATATTTTCATGATATTATACATTTCTGTACATGTTGGTGGTGAACATAGCAATATCATGTTGGTGGTTGGAGTGAAGTGGTAATGTGGAATCTGCTGGCTTTATCCCGAAATCATTACCGTACTGGAGCGTTCCAAGGAGACAAGTTATCTAGGAGTCCTTGAATGACGATCATTGACAGTTCGATCTACCAATACAGAATCGGTGGCGTTTTTCGCTAGGATTGCAGAGGTTGATCAGGCATATAATTTGGGAGAGTGTCAATGATCGGGGATTGTTGTGGGAGGTGAATCAGTAGAAGACAGGCGATGAATGAATACGTCATAGAACGTACACCAAACTTACTCACATTTTAGGGTAATGGCTCTTATTATTACATCTCACAACAGGACGAGTTGTCACAGTATTTCTTTAATAAATTAGAAATATTTCTACCTTCCATTGAGGCTCCCTATACCGTTCACTGCTATATTAGTATACCCTTCTAGCACCTGCATGGTTAGCTCAGTCGGCTGAGTGGCTGCCCCCAAATCTCAAGGTAGGGACTTCTAGCCTCTTGGGACCTTCAACTAAAGGGACGGATGTAGTGTGCATGTAAATGTTCTCAAAATGTCCACAGGGTCCCGGCATCACTTGGGCTTGCACCATCGATCCTTAATAGTTTTGATTGTGATCTAGTACAGAATTGGTGACGTTCTTCTGGAGGTGGATCAGGCATATTATTTGGCAGAGTGCCAATGAAAACTTAGAGTTGTGATGGGATTGTATGAAGATAGGACCTCAGTAGCGGCAGCGAAAGGTCTACTTTATACCCATAATGATAATGTCTTCACTGTTTGATTCAGATCACCAAGTACATTGTGTGGAATGACTCACAAATATGTAGTATTGGTGTCCCCGAGGCAGCAAGGGTGGCAAGGTGGATGCCCCTACAAGTGGTCAATTTAGTGTCATCGCTGTCACAGTGCAGAAGGTACTAAGGTATACCATCTAACATGAAGGTCATATGAAAACAAGTGTGGACACATTTCCTAATTCTATACTTTTAATACACTATTCTACGTTACAAGAGTATTACATAATCTTAGCTACCACCTATGGAGACAAGACCTGGTATTACTACATTTCTTGGATTGTACAGAAATCAGCCCAAAATGAAAGTTTGGTACTAGGGTTAAGAAACTAAGTTAACCTAGTACTGTCAAATCTAAAACCTCTCTACACTGCTTTTCTAGGTTATGTCAGCCTACAGTTATAAGTTAAGACGGTGTTGCATGTTGTACACCATATCTAACCAAGTTAAGATTACTCAAATATGTATATATATACTAAGTAATCTCCCCATTTTACTTCTCTTTACTACATACAATATGCGCCATGTTGGATTTGATAACTAGCAGTTACCCTAGTACCTTCTGCAATGTGACTGTAGGACTTCTTCGACACTGATTGTTATTCTAGTGCTATACATGCCAGGCACCAACTAGTTTAGGCTTGTATCATGTGCTAATTTTGTCTTCTGCCCTCCACTCACCCCTAACTAGGTAACAATACCCTTTGATATCGCTGTTTGTTCCCTTGTGGAGAATCACAGACCATTCAATTGACCCCCCTCACCTCCAATAGGCCGTGTTTGTGTGGACATACACAAGCCTAATGTACAGAGGGTTGCAGGTATTGGGAGTATTGGCAACAGTAGTGTAGCCAATGGGAATAACGCCCAGACATACTTAGTGATGAGACACACATCAGCCATGAGTACATTTATTGTGTAGCGAGTCTTATTAAGTGACTCTTTTACCCGAACTGCTACTTTCTCTTTACGGACTTATCTGGCATTTGGCATTTGCCTCAGACATGAGCCTTAAATGGGGTATACTGCCTGGTGGTTGGCATCCAGAGCCCGTTGTCTATTTGCTGTAAATGGGATTAGTGCCAGGTCTAACTAAAGCCGTGTATATGTGCACTGCCTGCTCCCCTATTAACCCTTCTAATCTGGTTTTACAGCTTATCTACTCAGCATAAGGGGAGGATGAAGAGGCTTGTTCATCCTATATGTTAACAATGTTATTGCAGGTTTATGGTGTTTCACACTCCAATATAAACAGTATACAGGGGGTGGGCTATATATTCATAGCTCCATTCTCAATAGAAATGAATATTATATGCTATACATATTCAATCAATTGGATATGGAAACATACTCTTGAATAAGAGTCCCAGCATCATAATAAGTCCCATCACCATCAATACACACAGGGCTTCCGGGCACAGGGCTATAAGGGGTAAGCCTCCTACATGACTTTATTCATGTTAGAGTCTTTAAATGGGTCCATTTGCATGCCTGATGGGGGGCACCTTTGGCCATATCTACTGGACGTAGGACCCACGCTCTGGGAATCCAGACGCACTCCCCTCAAGGGTCTTTTAGCCCAGTTACTGGCCAGCATCTACAAACGGGAAAGACTAGGCAGTGCCAGTTCCATTTAAAACGTGTACCAATAGAAGACAGCGATCTTTACATGAATTAGATGTGCATCCAAATCATCCTTGTCGAAATTTGCACATATATGGCTTGATTTTATTGGAAACTCCTAAAAAAAAATATGATTGTACAGTCTAGTCTGAGCATGTGGGTGGCTTTGGCCGGTACATATATAGAGTGAATCCCTAAGGCTATGCAGCCTGCTCCACGGTCTCTTCCGGCAGCAGGGGTGGCTGGATTAACCCTCATTTAGGCAGCCCTACGTGGGTCACACACCTGATAGCAGCCTGTTGGTATGCTCCTCCAGGATTGCTCCATTCCCTCCAGCTGTATGTCAGACAACGATAGCAGACTGCCCAACAGGTTGTTCATACAGCCAAATGCTGCTCTTCACTTGTTCTACGGACCTGGGTTGAACATCACCATTTGCTTGGGAATTCCACCTTCCTTTCCAGTGACGTGGACTGTGTTTTGTTATTGTTGTTGATTTAGGTTATCTTGAATCCTCCCGCGCAACATTTCACCAGCTCCAATGTAATGAGGTTGTACTCATTGGATTCTATCCTATCAATGAGGACGGTAGTCAGGGAGCCTGCTGACAGCATTAGCACCTGGGGGCTTGGCCCAATGGAGATAAATTACTTTATCGGACACATCCCGGCTGCATCAACAATCTCAGGGCTGGGGGAAGTATATGCTCTATCAGTCCGACAAATAGCCCCATGATATCTGAAAAGGGTCCATCTGCTTGCCTATAGACGATTGTTATGGGCTGAGGAATGTGGTTATTATGTATAACAAGGAAAGACATCTCGATGGTCATCTCTCAAAGAAATATTCCCATTTAGGCCACCAAGTATCAGCTAGGCGATGATCTGTAAAAGCACTAAGGCCGTGGTTTAGTACAACCAATAACTAGTCCTACATGATGGCCATGTGTAACATACCGGTAGGCCTATATATAATGGAGTATACCCTACATGAAGGCCATGTGTAACATAACGGTGGGCCTATATATAATGGAATATATCCTACATGAAGCCCATGTGTAACATACCAGTAGGCCTATATATAATGGAATATACCCTACATGAAGCCCATGTGTAACATAATGGTGGGCCTATATATATAATGGAATATATCCTACATGAAGGCCATGTGTAACATACCAGTAGGCCTATATATAATGGAGTATACCCTACATGAAGGCCATGTGTAACATACCGGTAGGCCTATATATAATGGAATTTACCCTACATGAAGGCCATGTGTAACATACCAGTAGGCCTATATATAATGGAGTATACCCTACATGAAGCCCATGTGTAACATACCAGTAGGCCTATATATAATGGAATATACTCTACATGAAGGCCATGTATAACATACCGGTAGGCCTATATATAATGGAGTATACCCTACATGAAGGCCATGTGTAACATACCGGTAGGCCTATATATAATGGAGTATACCCTACATGAAGCCCATGTGTAACATACCAGTAGGCCTATATATAATGGAATATACCCTACATGAAGGCCATGTGTAACATAACGGTGGGCCTATATATATATATATAATGGAATATATCCTACATGAAGGCCATGTGTAACATACCGGTGGGCCTATATATAATGGAATATACCCTACATGAAGGCCATGTGTAACATAACGGTGGGCCTATATATATAATGGAATATATCCTACATGAAGGCCATGTGTAACATACCGGTGGGCCTATATATAATGGAATATACCCTACATGAAGGCCATGTGTAACATACCGGTAGGCCTATATATAATGGAGTATACCCTACATGAAGGCCATGTATAACATACCGGTAGGCCTATATATAATGGAATATACTCTACATGAAGGCCATGTATAACATACCGGTAGGCCTATATATAATGGAATATACTCTACATGGAGGCCATGTGTAACATACCGGTAGGCCTATATATAATGGAGTATACCCTACATGAAGCCCATGTGTAACATACCAGTAGGCCTATATATAATGGAATATACCCTACATGAAGGCCATGTGTAACATAACGGTGGGCCTATATATATATATAATGGAATATATCCTACATGAAGGCCATGTGTAACATACCGGTGGGCCTATATATAATGGAATATACCCTACATGAAGGCCATGTGTAACATAACGGTGGGCCTATATATATAATGGAATATACCCTACATGAAGGCCATGTGTAACATACCGGTAGGCCTATATATAATGGAGTATACCCTACATGAAGGCCATGTATAACATACCGGTAGGCCTATATATAATGGAATATACCCTACATGAAGGCCATGTGTAACATAACGGTGGGCCTATATATATAATGGAATATATCCTACATGAAGGCCATGTGTAACATACCGGTGGGCCTATATATATAATGGAATATATCCTACATGATGGCCATGTGTAACATACCGGTAGGCCTATATATAATGGAGTATACCCTACATGAAGCCCATGTGTAACATAATGGTGGGCCTATATATATAATGGAATATACCCTACATGAAGGCCATGTGTAACATACCGGTAGGCCTATATATAATGGAGTATACCCTACATGAAGGCCATGTATAACATACCGGTAGGCCTATATATAATGGAATATACTCTACATGAAGGCCATGTATAACATACCGGTAGGCCTATATATAATGGAATATACTCTACATGGAGGCCATGTGTAACATACCGGTGGGCCTATATATAATGGAGTATACCCTTCCTCCTGTGGAGTTTGATGTTCATCAGGAGGGCAGCCATGTAACAAGATGACCCATTCTGAAAGGTCCTGAATGTTAATGCACAGAAGCCCTGGAAAGCAGGTGGCCATTCTGCAATATAGCAACCTGAAGCCAGGCAATATCCACCAGGAATAACATGCACTGTGCAGCGTAGGGAGCAGGCGGCTGGGTTAATGTCAGGGAAGCCTTAATATGGCCACACAGGACGAGGTAGGCTTTACACTGACGAGATTTGGGCCTGGCTAAAAGCTGACTGTTCAAAGGGCACGGGGAGGCAATATGGAGGGCATGATGATGATGGAATACGGGACGGAATCACTCACTGACTCATACCTCATCGTCTTCCACTCTAGGTCAAATTTCTCTCACTATAGATCCACTGGTCCTCAAAGATAGTGTCCCAGGTAAAGCATTGGGCATGATATTAGGGGGAAAAATCAAATCGAATTGGTAGTCTTGTGGCCGTCCTTCTTCAAGCCTGATCCCGGCCCAGTTCTCTTTTAAGAATTACCGGTAACATTTATGGTTTACTTAATTCAGAACGAGGTTTTACTCCTGGGCCCGTCCTGGGGCCACTTGAAAATGAGACTGATAAAACCAAACACGTTTAATATTATCGGACAGGTTTTCAGCCAATATAATACATTACTATAGGTTGACTATGACAAACATAGGTTAGTACTCAGTGACTTTATCAGGTATAGTCATGAGAGATACATTAACTTGAATATAGAAATGTAGTCCACAGTGACTAACAAATCCAGGCCTATCATTGTCAGTGTATCTCTAGGGGAGGATAAATCTCGATGATACTTGTTGATAAGAGCGACGATCGTCAACAACACTTGGTCAAATATTCTCATGGATCGATTTTCGTGTAACCATCGACTTCATAAACGTAATATGCATTTCTAACTGCATGTAGAAGTCACCTAACAATATTTGCTGCACTGCTTGGGACTTAGGTTATCCCATTTATGCCAGGGAATGAGAACTAGACTGTATGAGAAATGGATCTGGTGCTACTGCTACTCTCAGATACCATCTTTAATTTCCCCTCCATCTCATGATGTGTAGTCTTTAATCGAAAAAGTCCCAGCACTTAAGATGTTGCCCAGAGAGATCAAAAACATTTAAAACTCTGCGGGAGTCGAGGATTGACAGGCAAACGAATTCGTTGCCCACTGAGAGTGAAATCATATTAAAAAGTTTTCAAAACATTTATCTAAGTCTCCCTCTGGAGGTTTTTTTTATTTGAGACTCCGCTTGTTTCAAGCAGTTTGAGAAACCAAGAAGGCGGTTGACAGGTTTGAGGATCGATCTGACAGAAAGTGGCGGTTCCTAGCGGGAAGTACTGAAACCCTTTTCCAGTAAGAAGATTCAATAAACGTCAGCGACCAGACTTTCTTGGTCAGATATTGTTTCTGGTTAAAACCATGGGTAAATGCATGTAGAAGTAGTTTGGTTTATTGGGGAACGTATAGTTACAGCCTCATGACGTCTTAGTGTTGATCTCCAGTAGTCGAGTATCTACTTGTCTTTTCGTCGAAAATGAATATACGATGCCTCTTTTATTTACGAATTTAACGTATTTTTAAGGTGATTTCTTCAACTGTCTAAGACCATTTAAAGTTGGTGCTGTAAGATCATGATAAGCCGAACATCATTGTAGGGGTGGCTTTAAGACTTTTGGAGACAGGAAGGACCTGGAACCACACTTTGTTAATGAAAAAGTCATTATGTTAATTGCGTGCGGACATTGGATACCTCTTTGTCTTTGGGTCTCTTTGCCGACTTGGATTCTAAAATGATGGGTGTTGAAAATTAAATCTTTTAAAAAGGGTTTAGACCCCCCGCCTCTTGGCTGTCCCGCCCCTGAAATTTACACAAAGACGTCCATGGTAATGATGGCTTTTGTCTTTGGCACCTCCTCCCATTTCCATCTGAATGATTTAGAGGGTACTGCGGCGGGGGGGGGGGCTGACTTTTAAAAAAATTGTTTGATAGCCTTTCCTCACTACTCTGCTCGAACGAGCCCTCTCTACAACTCATACCTTATCTTTTAAAAGTTTTCAACACCCCTGGGGTGCTAACTGCGGCTTCTTAATCAGCTCAACTGCATCCTGCACCCCCTCCCCTTCCACGTACACTCTCCTCAACGCCTCTCCCCATGCCCGCCCTTTCCCCTGCAAGCCGATATGGTAATCCATCCCTCACTCCCAACCTCCTAATCCCTCCTCAAATGCTCAACACCACATGACTCCAATGAACACCCGTGAGGACCTTTAAACCCCTTAAATAAAGCACCAACTTTGCACACATCTACGCCATTCACTAACCGACCCCCAAGGGTCAGGCACCCAGAATCTTTTCATTGGGCAGTTTGGGATCAGGTTCCTGAATCATGCAGATAACACTGTGCGATATGGGGGCAGCTCCATTCAGGTTGTAAAGCATCATTCTAATGACACGCTCGGCGCGGCACGTGCTGTCCTACGGCCCTGTCCACACCCCTTGTTAACTGCCCAATTATCACTCAACCCTCACGGTTGACCTGAACAATTATCCATCCCCTGTTATAGCAGAACCATTTTTGTGATACTAGTAACCACAAAGAAGGCTCTGTTACCTCGCTCAGTCAGCGACTCATAACTACTGCCCCCATACATTGGCTTTTTGGCCCTGTGGAGATCAAGAGCTGCTTTGTAATTCTAGGCGTGGTGTTCACAGCTTGTCGGTTCCATTTAGGGGGCTTCCATTAATTATGTACGCACAAATTTGCCGAAAATTGACCCCCCCACCCCCCATGTTGCACCCTGTACGCATTTGGCCTACCCCCCCCCCATGCGTACATACTCAAGCCACATGGAGCCCCCCCCCCCTCTCCTGCGTGCAGGAAAATTTCCTTTACCCTCTGGTAAATGTAAAATGGTATGCATACTTTGTAAGTATTCCCCTTATTTTTGTAGCCTTATTGAATACTTGAATAAGGGGTTGTTCTCCTACAGTCACCATATTTTGTACCAAGAGACCTACCATCAACCTCCCTCTACCCCCCAAAAATGCCTCAATTTCTCCCAATTCATTAGGCCCTATGCGTACATACTTATAGCCTCTGACCCCCCTCCCCCACCCTGTACGCATCTGTATGCATTCGGCCTGACCCCCCCCCCCACCCCCCCTAGATGCGTACATAATTAATGGATGCCCCCTTACAGATGTCGAATTGAGATTACACTTATAATTATATCATTAAATCGTAGTTGCAACTGCAGAAATATCTTTATGCGGTCATGACACTCGACATGGTCGCAAGAATAAAAAGTATTTAAAAAATAAAAGGTTAAGAAGTATCTTCTTCCATATACACTGTCACAAACATGCATATATATTCGGTTATGGTTGAACCACATCTCTTACCACAGGTGACATGAATCGATCCAACTTCTCACCTCACCTATGGTCGAAATAATCATACCTGGATGCTGTGAAAGAGGATGGTGACGGGTCTTTTTATGGGTTCTAGATCTATATTTTCTTTTTCCTGACTCATTCTCCTATAATCCCACTTTTCCTATGTTGTTCTCAGCTCCCGTCACTTGTTGTTATTGACAAACAATCATTGCACTATTCATACTTTCTGCCTGATGTAGAAACATATCTCGGATAACAAACCATAGAGATAGGGCCACTTGAGGGCTGATACAAGGTTTACACCCCCCGTATTCTGTTCTGTATTCTCTTGCTCTAGATGGTCGTGACTGAGTCTTCTATATGGTGTTTCTTATCATTGCAGGTGTCAGGTGTGGTTGGGCGCGCTGACGTACTCACCTGTGTTCTGTATCTCAGCACCTTCCTCCTGTACCACAGGTGAGTTCTTGTACTACATTGATTCACTATTTATGATAATATTCTGACCTGTTTGCTACTGATTTAAAAAGGAATCTCCCTTTGTAGTAGACCAGAAGATCAGGAAACGGTGCAGGAATCAACAAAGATCCCCACGTGTTTTGGCAAGGAGGGGGTTACACGCTTCCACTGATTCACATACTCACGACTCACCTCCTGCTCACGTCAAAAGTGTGTGAATCAGGTTATCCGACCCCACACAGTAAAACGGCACCAATTCGAGAAAATTGAAAAGAGTGGTATTGGCAATTATTTGGAAAAGTTTTGATATTGGCTACAATGATGAAGTACATGGCATCAACATTGTAACGGTGCCTGTTCTTTACCGCCGTAATCGTGCCGCGCCCTACCTGCAGCACGCTGGTATCCCTCTTGTATAGAGCTGCACCTGATAACTTATATTAGAGATAGCAGACACAGGGTTGGGGGAGACGTTTCCGAGTGCGTGTACATTATTGGATAGGCCTATTGTACACACAGGAGTACGAATCTCTGTTTGAGAACTTTGATATTATTTCTAAGCTGTGGCAATCGTTATCTATATAAGTAGCATATTTTGTGTACCATAATAACTATTCCATATAGCCATACAAAGGAGCATCATAATGTCTAGAATTAAACTTTCATAGTAACAGTAGAACTAGATTTCTTGTTTTAAGAAGTAAACTTTATCTTCTCTAATGACAATTACACGTCTGCACAGGATACTTTTTCAGTGCATGCCATCCCCATTACATTTTCCTTTAATGTTTATATCCTTGTCATCCTTGCACAAAGGCATTAAGGAGAAAACTTAACACATGTCACCCCAATAAAAAATGTATATTGCAAAGGGAATCATGGGTGTGGAGTATAGAACAGATCTAGGCAGGCTTCATTACGAAGCCTATCAACTGCTCTTAGCATCACGCAAATTGGATTATACGTAGCATCGGGCTCGCCACTAAGGCTGAACAGGGGGAGGCAGAGGGAACCTCCAAATGTAGCTTGGTGCATGGTGGTAGGCAGGGGTGATCCAATAAGGCATGATCCCCATAGACAGTGCTTTTTGTCTGTTGCTTAGGCTGACAGGGACAGAGTCTGACAGTGTGTGACAGCGACTCACGGGACCTATTGACAGCAATGGACAAGCTGTGTCGTAGTGCACTTGATGCAGATTCTGGTTGACAGCTGACAGGATTACTTTCTACCAACCCTACCCTTCACTTAGAGTCCCCCTACTCGTGAAAGGGAACCTGGTCTCAAAAAGTAACGAGAGGATTCCTCATTATGTTTCAAGTGAGACTTGGAAGGAAATGGAAATCCAAATGGAATCTGACATTGCAAACCATTGTATTTAGATTAAGGATTATCTGCTGATGATTTTAGAGAGGAAGGCTTTCTGTCGGTAAGAGCCAGCTTCTGATGTAAGGAACCCAAAGCTCCACAGTATTCATCCATGTGATAAAGTCCGCCATGAATAGTGTCTGAGAAGTAATTCCCAGTTGTCGGAAGCTAATTAAAGCATTTCCTGGATGTTCCCTTGAAATGCATTCATGGTTCTGCCAAACCACATACCTGAGCAAATCAGTCATTATGGAGGAAGACAACTGGAACTGCACTAAGATCTCAGTCCGCCCCTTTGATCATTTGTTCCTTTGTTAATATATCTATCTGTTTATTTAGTTAGTTATTCATTCCATAGCCCCACCCCCCCCCCGCTGCTCCCCTCAGCATCACCCTTTTAAATGACTCTTCAGTTGACATCGTCCACGCTTTTGATAGGAATCGAGAAACATTTAGACCATGTCTTTGGACTAACCAGTTGGAATTTGCGACTAACCTCATGATGACAAATGTTGAAAGCAAGTATGTAGAGACCAAATGTTGTATAAAGTATAATGTATTGAACGGCCATACACATCGAGCAATTCAGTAGGTAAATTCCCAACAGCCTGTGGGGCGCACATTGCGCCATCATCTGGAAGTCGAAGAAGGCCGCAGCAAGATGAATCAAACAGTGGACACATCCAGTAAAAAAAGTAACCTTTATTATTAGTGTGTTTTGCGTTCATCCATTAAACAAACTACATTCCATCCGCTCCGTCGCATGACGTGATTGGCTGAATATGAGTCTTGCTGATGCGATGGGGCAATGACAGTGTGTGTAACAAAAGAAACCCGCACTGAAAGAAGTTGTTGAAAGATGTGAGGAATGTAATGAGATAGTTGTAACAGACAGCCTTAGTTCTGGTTTTCTAAGACGTGTCTACGTGATAGCCAAGTGTTCCCCACAAGCTGGGACTAGGTGTGGGAAACGTCGTAAAATAAGCCACCCTGCATCCATCCTTCTAACCTTTTCCATACAGCTATATATACAGATGGAAGGTGTAAGAAAGTGGTAGTCATTGCCATGCCTGTGTGGCCAAGGGAAACTCCATGCTTTGCAATACTATGATACATCTGTCGTTGTTCTAACACCAATCCGGGCTTCCCTAGCCCACTTAAAAGGGTCTATATCTCCTCTTTCCTCTCCCCTCGGGATGTGTGTGGTGCACATATGCACGGGCACTGACACATTCCTCTGTGAAATTGTGTAATATCGTTCTCGCCATGAATATGACCTTAGCTGTCAAAATGGCGTTAAACATCTATTACTCACTCACTCACTCTAACACCAATCTTATTTTTACAATGGAAATTGGTACTAAGTGTTTACTGAATGATGTCAAGGTAAATACATGTACATGTAGAAACGATCACTTAGACCCTCAGTGGACAGAAAGAACACCCTCATGCAGCCAAGCCGCCTCTGCATCATAACAATGCACTTGTTCTCAGCGTTATAGACCTCTTCGTCGCAGTTACACCGGTTAGCAAAAGAGAACTAACTGGATACAAATACCTTTAATAACGTTTGGAATATGACCATTCATGGTTGAAGGTAGGGAATATAGGACAAGGAGGTGGGGTGCTTAAGTGCAATATATGAGGAGACTATCTTCCTATTTAGTCCTTCATGTGCCAACTGCCAATTGGAGCAGTCCATTGTGACGTTGGCACTAGTCCTTACAAGGGACACCTAACGGCCAATTTCTGGCATATCCGGTGTTGTGTCCAGTCAGGTCATTTACACTGGTTCCCTTTAGCACTAGCCCCTGGACCTCTCACAATGGTATACAGTATACAATGCCATTCAGGCATCCCCAAGCATCGCATCCACACAGCCCATCCCACTGAACCCAGCCTCCACACACCATTGCCCCAGCTGACATGCATGCAGGTAGGGCTATTTCCGATAGGCCAGGGTTATTGTAACAGGTTGTGTGATTGGTCGGTTCCATTGTAAGTCAATCTGTATTTGGTGGATCGATGTGGTGTATATCATCTCCATCTTCTTATGGTAGCCTTGACGAGTAATAAACACGTGCAGGGTCTTTGGGAACCATGTCATTTTAAATCATCTAAAGTGTCTCTCTTGCTTATCATCTTCCCACATTATAGACTTTGACGCCTCCTTTAACTGGTCATGTCCCTCCTGGACACCCCCCCCCCCCACTAGACATCCCCCTAATAGGACATTTCCCCCGGGACCATTTCCCTCCAGATTCTTAACAACAATGAGGGTTTTAGTTTGCATATGCCATTGTTTCCTTGGCCTGATGTTCTTGGTGTTGTTACCTACCATGTGCAGACAATTTGAAATTGAGAGCTGGGATGTTTTGACAAATTACATGTTCCGAAAGAGGTTATGTGGATGAGTCCAACCCCCGGATCCCAACCCCATCTCCAAATCTAGTCCCAACCCTTACCTTATATATGTGCGTGTGGAAATGTCTTAAGGTGGAGATATTTCAGGGGGATACGTCCTAAGGGGCGAAATGTATACGGGAGGACACCCACCCGATGAGGCCTCATGTATACTTGTGAAGATATACGTGGTAATGCAGCAACTTACCACTGTGTACTGAGCCTATACTGTGGAATGACTCGGTCATAGTCTGCTATGAAGCTATTAATAACTTGGGGTATACCTTGTGGATAATATCTTTTACATTCAAATGGCAACCTATGATGGTTTGAAATGTGCATGTAAACTCTGCCACGGGCTCCCCAATGCAGAAGCATATTACACAAATGAAAGTCTGGTTCCGTTGTTGATGGTAGGGCTGAGAGAAGGGGGGCATACGTGCAACAGTAATATTTACTGCACAACCAAGGCGGAACATTGTGCTGGGAACAATTGGGATTGGAAATGGTATGGAGAAAATGATAGAAGCCTCCTCATTTTATTACTCTATGCAGCATTTAAACTATAATATCAAACCATTGTAAGCATATTGTACTCCTCGCCAAACGGTGAGTGGAAAAACGTCCCATTGGGACGAACTCGTTCAGATGATGATGATGATGATGACGACGACGACGACGACGACGACATGTTATGGACATTATAAATGTCCATAACATGGAGTCTGACATATTGTCCGGACATATCCTGCGCCCCCCCCCGGTGCCTCGAAAAAGCCCCGGAAAAACGATCAAATCCCCGGTTGAAACCTCGCCATGTCACCAGCAAAGATGCCAGCATCATTTCCGTGTAAGCTTCTTCTACCGATGTTGTGTGTAACTGGTCATACACCCCTATTCACTCCCGTACACTTATCAAGAGGCTGGAACTTTAAATTCCCATCTGAACCCTTGGCAGAGAAAGGTGCAGACACTGTGGGGCCCTCAGTGTTGTGCGGGGGAGCAGCTCGACGTCTGGTTACATCATACATTCATGAGTAGCTCATAGACCAGGGCCTCCTCTATGAAGCCTTGACAGACAGGACATAGCGCTTTAATGCATGAGAAATGACACCTAGTATTTTGTACCATGGGCAGGTGACATATATTGAGATCATTGATGTTGGTGAACTTGCTCCATGAATCCATCAGCCTTTTTCATTGCTTTTAAACATCTATATAAATGTCCAGTAATGTGATTTTGCTACTATATTCATATTATAATGGGTCATTTGATTTCTCTATGAGAAATAGCACTGAACTGAGTGAATCTAGAATTCATGTAATTATGGGTTAATGTATGACTATGATCTGAGCTCAATAAGAAACTAATATCTACGGAGAACCAAAAGATGGTATGTACTGGGTTGACCCATATCAATGCATGGAATTTAATCAAAGTAGAGATACACATGCAGACTAATTTACTTAAACAAACACAAGCTACATAGTTATTCATTACAAAGGCGTAACAAGACAGGGCTTATCAGGTATAGTCTATAAGAAGGAAATATGTGCCTTTTACTTGGTCCTAAGGCTTGTGTGAACCTTAAGACATACAACAGTTAGACCCGTCCACTCACCCCGTCCCCCACACATCCAGCGGATTGGTAATTGGGCGTTCTTTCTACTGACAACACCAGCTGGCGAGCTGTACACCAGCTCACACTGACTCACCACCACCTCCCATCAGGCAATGTCCACACTTCGCTGTATCAACTCTTTATTTCCATATAGTGCTTTAATGTATCAACCCTTTATTTCCACATAGTGCTTTAATGTATCAACCCTTTATTTCCACATAGTGCTTTAATGTATCAACCCTTTATTTCCACATAGTGCTTTAATGTATCAACCCTTTATTTCCACATAGTGCTTTATGTATCAACCCTTTATTTCCACATAGTGCTTTAATGTATCAACCCTTTATTTCCACTTAGTGCTTTAATGTATCAACCCTTTATTTCCACATAGTGCTTTAATGTATCAACCCTTTATTTCCACATAGTGCTTTAATGTATCAACCCTTTATTTCCACATAGTGCTTTAATGTATCAACCCTTTATTTCCACATAGTGCTTTATGTATCAACCCTTTATTTCCACATAGTGCTTTAATGTATCAACCCTTTATTTCCACTTAGTGCTTTAATGTATCAACCCTTTATTTCCACATAGTGATTTGATGTATCAACCCTTTATTTCCACATAGTGCTTTAATGTATCAACCCTTTATTTCCACATAGTGCTTTAATGTATCAACCCTTTATTTCCACATAGTGCTTTAATGTATCAACCCTTTATTTCCGCATAGTGATTTAATGTATCAACCCTTTATTTCCACATAGTGCTTTAATGTATCAACTCTTTATTTCCACATAATGCTTTAGTGTATCAACCCTTTATTTCCACATAGTGCTTTAGTGTATCAACCCTTTAGTTCCACATAGTGCGTTTATGTACTTTGGTTTCCATGATGCACAAAGACAGCATGACCCTATGCCACTTATTCACATATATATGGGGCTGGTGTGATGCTTCAGACACTTTCTATACCAGTGACTTATACCGGTGACTGACCTACCAGTATTTCAAACGGGTGACTAACCTGCCTGTATTCTATACTGGTGACTAACCTGTCAGTATTCTGCACTGGTGACCAACCTGTCAGTATTCTATACTGGTGACTAACCTGTCAGTATTCTGCACTGGTGACCAACCTGTCAGTATTCTATACTGGTGACTAACCTGCCTGTATTCTATACTGGTGACTAACCTGTCAGTATTCTGCACTGGTGACCAACCTGTCAGTATTCTATACTGGTGACTAACCTGCCTGTATTCTATACTGGTGACTAACCTGCCTGTATTCTATACTGGTGACTAACCTGTCAGTATTCTATACTGGTGACTAACCTGTCAGTCTTCTATACTGGTGACTAACCTGTCAGTATTCTGCACTGGTGACCAACCTGTCAGTATTCTATACTGGTGACTAACCTGCCTGTATTCTATACTGGTGACCAACCTGTCAGTATTCTATACTGGTGACTAACCTGTCAGTATTCTATACTGGTGACTAACCTGCCTGTATTCTATACTGGTGACTAACCTGCCTGTATTCTATACTGGTGACTAACCTGCCAGTATTCTGCACTGGTGACCAACCTGCCAGTGTTCTGCACTGCTGACCATCCTGACAGTATTCTGAACTTGTGACTAATCTGCCCGTATTGTTTGGTGCATCGTGAAGGCAAATTGATATGAGGCAATGAGGTGCCATGCTATCCTAAATGGTTCAAGGAGCAGATTGTTTTGTAGATTGTACTTTCTTTAGTGAGATATGCTAAGGAGGGCGTACTGACCTTTCGAATACAGAACCGTACCTTCAGAGCATCTCTTACTTAAATAGGATGACTTAACTCATGAAGTTTCAAAGTTAGCAAGTCATATTCACTCTAATCTCTGATATCGTACCTTGTTCACTCAACAAAATACTAAAATATTTCGACTTCTGACCAAGAAACTTAAATTTCTAGCGCTATATATTCGGGATAGGAAGGTTGAATGACAAGATATAATTCTCTGTCCCATTACAGGAATTGACACATTGAGAAATATCGCTGAAGAAAATATCCTGATATTTCTTACACACAAAGGAAAAGGGGATCCTGAGTTACAGACCTTTTTCAAGACCAAAGACCTGCCGTGCAGATTTATTCCTCATTCATCGACGTGAAAAAAGCACAAATGGTGAAGCATTCTTCAAATGGTTTTAATTGCAGATGTTTTGTTTAAGTCCTGTTCGACAAAGCCTCTAACAAAATTTGATGAAGGGATTAACTTGTTCTCATATTTTTTCAGTAATTCATTCTGAGGGTAAATGATAACGTATGACATTTTTCACATCTATAATTCATATGGGTTTATCTAGAGGTTGAAGGTACCACTTTGTGACTTCCGTCCAGTGGAGTGTAAAGGACAATAACTCTTTACACCCTTTATATCGCTCAGTCCAATCTCATCTCCCATTCTTTTTGCCCAAACTCAATGGCCACCCATCTCTCTTTGAAACACCCTATTTTCACACCCACTGCCTGCCACATTGCACCCACATACACCCACCATTATTGGACATCTAGCGCCCTCCCCCATCTCCCACACACCCACCACACTATCCGCTTCATAGTCAAATAGTTTTTGCATCTCTCAGAGAGTGCTTGGTACATGACCAGCGGTTTGGAACTGCTAACCTGCGGCCATATTGACCTAGAAAGGACAAAAGCCACAAGATGGCCCTTACTTACTGCGTATGAAATATTCTTGGAGATTGTCATTATAATCAGAGCAATTGACCAGTGCTGGCCCAACCCCAATAGGAATAACATGTAGGGAGAGGCTACCGTATACGTCGTGTTTATGCACCGTGCGACTTAGATATAGCTGTATATGTTCAGCTCTCTTCATGACGGCCCCAGCTTTGCTGTATTTACAGTGTAAATGGAGGATATATTATGCTCGCATACCAATGACTTGACAGAACATCAACAAGAAACCAAAATAGCAGAGGATCGGACTACCTCGACTCGCAACAAAAATCAGTGTATTTCATGGCTTTAAAGGTAAAATAATTTAATGGTGGAAACCATGGTATAAATGTCATAGTGCATGGCTAGGCTTCCACTCGTCCTTTTATCCCTTAGATAAGGGACCTCGGCTTCGCCTCAGTCCTTAATCTGGGATAAAAGGACCTAATGGAAGCCCAGCCATGCATTATGTCCTTACTATTTTTAGTGCTTAAGAAATATTTCATGACTCCTTTAGCCCCAGCGCTTATTTGCAGCGGCGCTCATTCAGATCCCGGTGCTTAAACACAATGATACGGTAAGCTCCATTTACCTGCCCCACCCCTCACACCCTTACCCACAGCAGCAAGCCTCATTTCCACCCTTTACTGCCAGGTCACTCCATTCACCCAATGACCATTGATGCATGGGGGTGGATGGGTAATTGGCTGAGGGTACTTAATCACCCTCCTCCCTTGTAATTAGGGTTTATTCTGCCCTAGCCAAGGGGGACCAATCAGACTGCTTGACCCAAAAGGGTGCTGCCACCTAGTGGCACATCTCACACTACATGTTCGCGCGCATGGTAATGAACTTTCTCGGTCTTTTAATCTAAAATGTTGGCCCCTGTCCAGAATTGGCAAAACTAGTTGACCCCTGTGCAAGGTGCAATTTTACCAAAGAACTACCGAGGGCATGCCTCCAACGAAATCTTAGCTTTCATCTGTTGTTATTAACTTGGAAAGTTTACTTTTCCAAGTTTTCAGAGACAGGTGGGTGCCATGGCGAAAATTAAGAACTCAAAATGGATGGGACTGTCACTTTACCCTCATATAACATCAAAATGCTAAAATATGAGAGAAAATGAAACATGTCATGAGATAGTGTACATATTCAGGATCCTAGAGGTGTAATTGTTTCCTGTTATCTGGTCCTTATCTTTCTGCTATTAAGGTTTCAAAACATATGTCATGTCAAAATGGGTGCAAGATGATTTATGCACTCAATGCTTTTCTATGGAGGTGTCAGATTATGGTGTCAGCTCTGGGCAGATCAGGTGTCATACACATGATGAACTTTGAATAGAAATCATATATTGCATTTTCTTTCCCTCTATGGTTATATTGAACATTTCGCTATGTTTCTTATTTAAAAACATAACAGTAAAATTATTCCAGTAGCATAATTCTCAATGAAACTCTTGACAATGACAATCACAATGATTTTTGCCAAAATAGCCAGACCTATACTTTCCAAGTTACTTGCGAGTTCATTTGCTTCAACACTCGTTATCCCTCACCGGTCAAGCAATCAACAGATCAATGGGAGCTTTATAACTCTCCCACCTTTTATTGTCCCAGGCTTTGGCCTGCTTATTTGAATGACATGGGACAGTTGCATAGAAAGATTATTTCAGAGATCGGTCAGGGTGAACAACCATTGTATAGTTTTGGTTTTGGGAAAATTTGATGCTATTGATGAATGTAATTGATAAACTTCATAGAAAATAAATAGACAACAAATTATTATTGGCATTTGTGCATATGGTTAAGACTAAAATATTCTACTTTCTCTTTTTTTCCCTTTGGTGATGACCAAATGGTGGGTGGTTGATGCATGGTGATGTTACCTCCTAGTAGGTGCCACAGTTAATCCCCTTGTTTAAAACACTCTTCAATACACTCTCATCATGGGCAATTGACTCGTTGCTCATAACAACATGCATGTATTTATGTACTACCTCCTAGATTCACTAAGAGGATAGCATTTTGTATGAAGCAGCATGTTTTCATAGGAATCTAGAAATGCAAGTAGTCAGAGAACTGATTTTAAATCATTCATATCTATTGTATCACACTCTTCTTTTCTATATTCCATTTCATGTATGCCACAAAGTGGCAGATTTAGAATTAGCAAATTACTAATACACAAAGTCTACCGCTTCTTCTAAAAGTATGTTTCTTTGGGTACTTTAAGTCTCAATACGTATATCTTAGAATGGAATCTTTCATTCCTGTCAGTCAGAATAAAGGCAGTAGAGCAAAGCAAAGTTGTCCCTTAAACTTTGTGTAGTTATCTCACACCATCCCAGTTTTCACAGTAAAACAAGTACCTCTATAGAAAGCAAGTTGGCTCGGGGAAAAAGGTCTTCACAAGGGCATGTAAACCCATGCATGGGGTAACACAAATAGATGCTGGTTTATTTGCTCAGAACAGATGATAGGATAACCATTGCTTTATAAATAAGAGATCGAGACAGTTAATGAAAATAATATTCAACTTACTATCATGATCTCCTCCCCCTGAAATGCACTGAGCACAACATAATGCTACAAAGCCAAACGCACTGAGTGTGATGTAAGTGCCTATCTAATCTGGATAGACACTCTACCTTATCTCCTTAGTGTCCTCAAGATGCAGATTTATGCCAGGAATAATCCCTCTTCCCGTATCCTGGATTTTGTGGCTGGCAGTAAATCATAGGGCGCAGCACACACTTAATTCAGCCCCCATCCCCTGCACACTGCTGTCGCTAAATACCTCTACTTCCCCTTCACTAAAGACTATAAATAGTTTGAGGTCAAACTGTGGGTGAGCTCATTCAAACAACTTGTGCTGTTGGATTGTGCAATATACTGGGTAGTGCTAGTGCCATCTTACTTTACCCGCTACCAACCATCTATAGGGAACCCATAGTTAATTTTCAAGGCACTTTGGTCACAAATTACAGTGAAGTGATATCACAAGCTTACCTGCTCCAAAACTAACTACCAAATAAGGGAATGCTATATTCCCTGGTAGTTGTGACAGAAAAGCTTCCCCCCAATATCAAAACCTTGTTGGGTGCATACCTATAAAGATTGATAATGAACATTTATACCAGAAAACGTGACGAGCCGAGTTAGGCTTTGGTTTTAGACCCGTCAGAACACATCCTTAAAATAAGCCTGGCTTAAGTGCAACGGCATGCTTAGGTGGTAGGCATCTACTAAGGATGGCCTAATCAAATAGTCTTATGCTGGTAAGCAAAGAACACAAATAGAAAAAAAAATTGTTATGTTTTCTGGTTGAATCCGACCTCAAAGTTAAACTTAATTGGTTTTTATTTTACCCACTGGTATCGGCTTCCCGGCTGTTACCAGCTGTCAGACACTGAGATGGTAACAGCAGTTGCTCATATATGGAGAATGATGCTCAGTGTAGATGCTATGGCTTGTTAGGGTAGATGCTATGGCCTGCTAAGGGAGTGATCATTTTTTAACAACAGGGGGGGGCTGGTGGGTTTGCGCGCGGACGCGCGAAAAAAATTTCAACCCCCCCCTCGCGAGGGGATAAAATTTTTTCGACCCCCCCCCATAAGGGACAAAAATCGCGCGCGAACGTCCCCTTTTAGCCTATAGTAACGCGCGGGGTTTTCCACTGAAAACAGGTGAAATTATTTTGACCCCCCCATCAGAGGTATTGAAAAAATTCTGACCCCCCCCAGTCAAGGGGTTGAAAAAATTCTGACCCCCCCCTCAAACCCACCGGCCCCCCCCCTGTTGTTAAAAAATGATCACTCCCTAAGGCGGTAAGGACATGTTCAGAGGACTGGATTTTAAGAGTTTCCTTTCCGAGATAAAGTAAATCCGAAGAGCTTGAACAGGACTCTTGCATAGCAATACTGAACTACCGTAGTTGGAATCTGCATTTGGCAGGATTCAGGAATTTCACTTAAAGCCGGAACCTGTCTTAACCCTACCCTGGGTCACTTCATCAGTGGCCCCCGATGCTGTCCTAAGACCCCCTTGGGCTCTTTAAGTGGCCTATCTTTAGCTGCATTTCCTTAATGGTGGCGGAAACCACTGCAAGGACTGCTCCCACTATTTGCATTCAGAGTCTCCTAGACTGACTCAGAGCAACTCAGGGTACCTCAGAGGGTCTGTCAATTCCAAATTAAGGCTGCCTCAGGGGGTAGGTATTCACATTCAGATTCCTCTTCATGCAGAGCTGAGATAGCTAAAGCATGTATGCATAATCAGGGAGATTGGGGCAATTAAAGAGCAAGATCATGTGCTACACAAAGCATTCGGCCATATTGGAAAAGCTGCTCTGTAGACGTCACACTTAATACTATTTGCAACTGTAAAATAAGCACCGCTTTAGATGTTTCATCTATTATGACGTTCCCCGTGTGATTACATGTTGGCGGTGTGTGTGGGTGCCTTAAGGCAGTCTGTCCTACAAAAAAAAAGTGAGTTCACACAACCTTCTCTCGGA
Source organism: Acholoe squamosa (assembly GCA_949317995.1). Taxonomy (NCBI): domain Eukaryota; kingdom Metazoa; phylum Annelida; class Polychaeta; order Phyllodocida; family Polynoidae; genus Acholoe; species Acholoe squamosa. The sequence continues at coordinate 47,875,335 of OX439037.1, forward strand.
GAGTACATGGTTTCTCTCATGGGTGGATGATCACCGTATTTAATGCATTCCTTCTTTCCATTAACTGATTACCAACTTTATTTAGCCTCAACCTGCTGAAAAAACACCCAACCCGATAAAAGCCATTGATTTTCTTGCTCCAGTCAGTGGGATTTGCTAAAGATGACCTCCCATGTCGGCCTTATTTGTGAAGGCCAAGGATACCTGACCTACAAAAGGTCAAAGGTTAGCATGGGTCAATGCAAGGGTCACTTTGATGACCCACGGATCATCCTTGAACTTTGGGGGTTAATGAATTGCATTATAATGCTGGTCTGAGAAGCAATAGACTATCCGGCAGTGTTCACAATGACAGGCCCATGCATGGATGGCCCTAATCTCAGGAAATTGCTCCCCATTCAGCACTTGCTCATTTGCTGAGAGTTGCACTAAATTTCCCCAACTCCCCTAACTCTCCACTTTATATCAGTAACTTGAAGTTAGTGTTACAATTTCCTACAAATATGTATCTTTGAAAAATATCCCTGCTGCTATATTCATTTCATTTAAATGATTGTTCATATGTCTTCGCCGTTGAGAACCTTTGGCGGATTATGATACTTTCCAGTCAGGACTTGGGATGTATATATCTAGAATAATCGAGACTTCAAACCATTCTTACTAATAGATTAAAAGAATTTACTACAAACCGTAAAGTGTAATTGCGATTTTGGATCAGGAGGGTCAAATTTATTTTGAAAATTTTGTTCAAGTCCCTCCCAGTTAAAGGCAACTGGTGGTAGCAATCGGATTCTTTAAACAAGGCATAAGACCAAAGACGCCTATATCCACAGATAGCCTTGTAAAATGAAGGTCGGAGCTACTCTCCTTCTTAGCCATACCACGGTTTAAGACATTCGTGAACGGGGCATAACGTGAAGAGAGATGCATGGTTAAAAGCTTTTAAACAAGGACTTCAATACGCCTAGGCCTGTACCCGACCATTATATATTAGACCGGCGCTTTAGATACAGTTTTTAGTGCTTACGTCTGTTATGAGTTTTACCCCCTGGTGCTTATTTGAGATCGGCACGTTTTTGAGACCCCGGCGCTTATACTATAGGGCTTAGTATGGACGTCCTGTGGGGCCACCATTTTGAGTTTTGCTGGTTGAGGTAAAAAAAACACTGATAAGAGATACCATGATGGGTACCTTGTCCCTGGGTAACAACCACTTCTAGGGACATGCTGGTCCCATGTTATCAGTTCTTATCAGTGCATATCGCCAGAACCAGCTCCAGACCCGCTTCCAGCCAATATGGGGAAATGCAGTAATGTTGGTCTATGAAATATCTCGTTTAGGCAGGGATACTACAGGTCCTTGATTTAGGAGCTGACACGGGCCACTGTGGTCGCAGTAGGTGCAGGGATGTCAGAGGCCAATGCCTTATAAAGGATCCACACTTAGAGATGCCACAGTCTGAGTGACTCACGGAGCACCTCTCAGAGCAGCAAGCAGCTCAGTCAACCCTACAGCCCGGCCATGTGGGTGGGAAGGGGGTATTGACATAATGGCGGCTTAATCACCCAACAATAACCCTCCCTGTGTCAGGAGGTGTGATTTGTGGCGGCTCCAGGGCGCGCCCTGGAGTTTTAACTCCCCTCTGGGACCGCCTGATAAGCTGCACAGGGCGGTGGATTCCATTTGCTCCCTAGCTACGGGCCATTACAGAATTTGCTCAGGGAATTACTCCTTGGGCGGCTGTGCATTTAATTCAATCGTTTAACAATATGTCCTCTTCCACCAGAGGAGGGCTCAGGACTGGCTGTGCTCTGTTCCCCACCTGACTACCGGTACTAAGGGGAATAACCTTGTGGCAGACCTTTGTCAAATAGTTACAGAAAGATAAATATGTATCGGTCCTGTAGAGGAGAACCGCCTTGGCGTTAGAACTGTGTTCATTATTACATGCATGTTTGCACTTAATGCCCCCTAACTTCTTCTTTCTTTCATTTCAGTAGTTAGAGATGGGTCGGGCAAGCTTGAGACAGTACATTATGATTATTTCTAATTGTGAGTTTACGGTTGTTCTACTGTTTATTTTCATAATATGAAGTTTCTCCTCAACAGCATTTCTCTGTTTATGAAGAGCTAATGACATGGAATCAGACTTCGTTCAGGGTTTAAAGAAAGAGCAGGTTCACTTCCCCCAATGTTATTGCTAGGTTGAAAAGATAACTTTCTTCATGGTAGGCAATTTTCTGTTTGCCCAAAGCTAGGGGCACGGAAACCCACTGGAAACAGTCATAGGAGGCTGGGGTTGGGGTCGGTCCTTGTTAGAGCCTGTCAGTCACTACAGGAGAAGGGGAATGGGGAGGAGGTTGCATGAGAGATGAAGTACAGATGGCGTCCAGATAGTCAGTAGATAAAAACACTCCATGATGCTGATGAATGGGGGAGGCAGTGCCTGCCGCTCTGTGCATGGGAGGGAAGACAGGACGGGCGGATACTAGTTGAAAGGTAAGGCAGGCAGAGGGTGTTTATGGTAGGAGAATGTAGCACGGAGGGCATTGGAGGGAGATGGGTAGGACTCAAGAAAGTTGGGTATAATTCTGACTCAGATAGTGCGCATATATAAGGATTTTTACATGGAATGTAAAGAGCAATGGGACAAACAGTATATGAACAAGAAAGGTATATGTGCAGGAGCAGATAGATAAAAAGCTATGAATTGAAGAGGACAAATCACTTACAGTCTGCATGTTGGCAAATTTAGAGGGGAGAACTGCCAATGTGGCGGAAATCAGGACACGTGGTGTAGTAGGAGAAAGGGTCACCAAAGGAAATTAACCAAATCAAGAAATGGGAAGATTTAATTATAGACAACTGGAGACACAGGGTTTAGCATGTTATTTACTACGCCACCTCCTCCCATGCTGTGCCTGTCAGTCTGAATTCTATATGCCATATTTTACTGCCACCTTGATAAACCCTTCTATGGCGGTACACATGTGTAATGGTATGTCCCCCTCCTGCCATCGCGATGCTCAAATGCATTGGTATTTCGCTAAATTGTTTAGTTTCAACGAGACTAATACAACAGCAAAAGAGGTAAATTGAAATACACTTCAGCCTTAATCTGGATATATGATGTACGCTGTCCCACAAATGAAGATGCTCCCTATACGGTGCATAATATATGTCTGCTCATGTGAACCGAGATTATGAACATATAAATATGGCGAAGGGTGACGCCATCTGAATGAGATGACCTAAGATGAAGACTTGACCATTTAAAGGTGATATGATGACTCTAGGTCGTGAGTTGAAATAATTCATGCACCATGGCAGCATCAGCGAGCACCTCAGTGGCTTCGCCTTAGGGTCGTGGTCCTGCATTGGTTGATATAATTATGCTAGTTGATAGAGCCACATGTTACTCGGCCAAGCTGCATCAATGAATCTTCAAGATTATCAAAAGAAAAGACACCATGCCACCGTAAAGGGTTGAGAGGGACAGGCAATATAACAGTATCGAGATGACCCCGTAGTTATCCATCTGATCCAAAGCTCCACCTGCTCCCCCACACCTCCCTAATCTGATTGGCACACTCGCTCGTTATTTATTTCTGTCATGGCATTTCTTTGAAGCTTTCTTCCGTTAACTCATTTGATTTGAAAATTAGAATCTCATAATAAGAATTTCGGAAAATCCCTTCTCCAGTCTCTAGATCTATACACGAACGTGTCACTGCGTCGATTGGCTCTATAGAGGGAACTATCTGATCTGGTTATATTTCTCACAAGCAGCATAAAACAACAAAACTGCTGTGATTAATTAGATTTCCATGGGACAATTAGGTTTTCCACCCACTCCCCAGATATAGCAGTATGCCGTGTGTGGAGGCGCGTGCAGGGGATCATTACGCGCAACTCCCCCTTTTTCCATGCCCATTCCCCCTCTGCATTTTTCATGAAGGAACAATATGTTTGGTTCTGGTCGTCTGGAATGTATTAATTAGGCAAGCTGTTAGTGAAATCTGATACCGGAGCCCCAAGCACCTGCTCCAGAGGTTGAAATCACTCAAGAACTTTATAATTAGGCCCCAGGAGGAAGGAAGTGCAGCATTTCCCACTGCACGGAGCAGATTTAAAGACAAATGGTTTCTGCCCTCCCTCTTCAGTGCAGGCTTATTTCAGTAATAACTGCTACTTCAGGTAACACTAAAACAGAATGGAATTCATGATAGATTGTAATCTTTTATCTTTATGCGAGTTTGATAAGTGATGAGCTAAGACTTTATTACATGGGGATCAATTACGCACTGGTTGATTGAGGTCTCAAGCAAATACATTCTTGACTCTAAATAAGTATCAAAACTGTTAGGAATTGATTCTATACGTTGTAGGGAAAGAAACAATACTCCGCAGTAACATCGGAAACTGGTATGCTAAGTTATGTCCTTTAGTCCGCCCTGACTTTCTTTATGTTTGAAGGCGTTTCATGTGCAATGTTTATTTCAATCTTGATACATGTATTAGTAAATGGCATCACTATGAACAGAATTAGTCGGATGCAAGTAGTCTGACTTTTAATGAAATCGTTGCCCTACGGCAGCACAAACGGCCACCTACGTTAAACAATTTCAACTTTGGTTTTACTCCCTCGATGACTAAAGCAATTAAGTGCATGCAATAGGGCAGTACGGGAGCTGCACCGCTTTCACTCAAACATCAAATATTTGTCGCTGGTTTCCGCCCATTTCCAGCAAAGTCCCATTAAAGATTGAAGCTTATATAACATGTAAAAGCGTGTGGACGTAAGCTGTGACATGATGTATGGCTTTGTAGTTGTATGCGGGACCAATTATGTCCTAGGCAATGGATCTGCCCAATAAACCACCTATAACCATGCCATGGAGGGCCGACGCAATGAGCCCTCCCCCTGCATCGATTGACAGTTATATATTGCACATGAAGCATGGCTGCAATCATGTTTGTTTTATTATTATCATCATCTGAAATTGGAGAGTGGATCATGGTAGTTCAACAGTACAAGTGATTGTAAAACACACAGAGAATGGTTACTGTAGAAAAAAGAGACCATTTTATTGTTTTTCCCCCGTTTAACCACAACTTGAATTAGGCGTGGGATATGGGTAACACAATGAGTATTGCTGTATTTGCTGTTCCTTCTTCTTTATCCACCATTTAACTATTCGTTGGGGATTCCTTTTTTCAATGATGTTAGCATGTGAACATATTGGGTGGTGCCTGGTTGATTGTGTTATTGATTGCCGTTGCAGATAGCTGAATGATGATTCACTGTTATCGCTGTGAAATCAATACCCTGCAATAAGCAGTCGATGAGGGTAAAATACCTGATGACAGGAGCCCTTCAATAAAGCCTAAGTAGATAATGGCAGAAAAATTACCCTGAACCACTAAGGCCCCTCTTCTCTTATCACGAATAATCTGCACATAGTCAACCATGGGAGAATCTCATAAAACAGGACTGAGACGCCATATGTTGTAATAAGAGGAGACTAATTTTCCTGGTTATTTCATAATTTATCATGCTCATTTTGGCACTTATAATTCTAGTCTTTAAGCGTTTCCTTTATTGTATTGTAATAGAGTACACGAGGCTCTGTATACTTTGTATGATAGTGTAGGCTTTTTTTTTTTTATCAAGGAATCCAAAGAGAATTGAAAGCCCACAGGTCACTACCAAACCAGCTTCGATCCTGAATTGACTCTAGGAGAATGGATTTATACAAAGTGCTCTGTGTCGTGGTTTGGTGTAAGAGGTGTGGGTCGATAGATTTCTCATGCATGTATATAAATATATATATATATATATATATATATATATATATATATATATATATATATATATATATATAATTACGATATAAATCATCAGTAAGAGTCTAAGCGTTCGTGTTCATCAGTTGTGCCTGAGCATGATCCTGTATTCATATACTACTCTGTAAACAGCCCGCAGGGTGCTATCTCGTCCGGGCTTCCCTAGCCCACTTAAAAGGGTCTACAGTCAACCCTCAATTCCTCGACCCTTTGATTCCTCACATCCCTCATTACCTCAGACAGAAAATCTGGAACTACCTCTCTGTTCACTATGATAGTTGGACTTAACTCCTCGGATAATTTGCTTCCTCAGACATTTTTCCTTGCACTTTCCATATCTGAGGAAGCAAGGCCTGACTGTATATCCCCTCTTTCCTATCCCCTCGGATGTGTGTGGTGCACATATGCACGGGCACCGACACATTCCTCTGTGAAATTGTGTAATGTCGTTCTCGCCATGAATATGACCTTAGCTGTCGAAATGGCGTTAAACATACTCACTCACTCCCATCTCGTCCAATGGTCGTGTGTGTAGTGTTTTTTCATATCATTTTGTTGGAAGCTTTTATTTTATGCCAACCCCCTTCCCTATTGGGGTATCTGTACTCGGTAAATATTCATAAGTATTTGCCAAAAATGTTCAACACCTGATTGTTGCCATGGAACCTGCTACAGTCCTATTTTCTGGAACCGTCTGGCCAGAGGATGTGCAGTCGATTGCCTGCTATCTTTATTGCCGGACAGTCGGCTCTGGCACTATAGGGGTGAAATACGACGTCCTGGGGAGTGTGACTCTACCCCTCTCTTCCCTCTCTCCTGTACCCCCTTGTTATGCTTGGCTCACATGCAAGAGCTCAATCTCGGCAGCAACCTCACGCACGGCTGCATTGCCACACGCCCTGTGGGCGAGGCGAGCTTTTACGACCGGCAGCTTTTGTTCTGTCCGAGCAAATGCAGTGAATATTTCAGCCGCCGCTGGCATTCATATCACCAATATTTACTTTTGTTTTGCATACGGTGTCCCTGCAGGATCAGCGAGCACACATGCAGGTAGTTGCTTCATCATAGGCTATACTATAAGTAGAGGTGAGTCGGTCCCTGAAGCCGGGCTATCACAGCGCCGTAGTGGCAGTAACACGCGGCTTAGGACATGGTCAAGAGCTTACAAAATTCAGCTTATGTACTTCCTGTTCCACGACAAAAATACGCTGTGCCGATTCCACATAGCAGAAAGGCATGGTTTATCAGAATCTAGTAATGGGCTTTAGGTGGACAAAATGGCTGCCTACAGAGCCCTAGCAAATTATTGTGGGCCTGTGACTTTTACATATATTCCCTTATACAGTATACTGTCTTTGATATATGAATAAATACATGGATCTAAATGCACCATTTCATCTTGAATGTTCTGTATGTTGGGATGATAATCAAGTAAACATTGTATTTCAAAGGATATGGTTCAAGTGTTCAAATGCAGTAACTGTGGCATTCTTGTTCATGAGTCTGTACGTAAAATCGTGAAAGCACGGACATCAGTCAGTACAGAACAACTCGAAATGAATATCATGTTAGACCTCAGTAACCACTAGAACGACCAAGTGGTTAATATGCAGTGTCTAACCTTTTTTTGTCATGAAATAGGATCTACATTATAAACATAGCGTTAGAGTTGGCCAGCCTGAAGCGCTGATTAACTTGAAAAGAGAGTTATAGGAGGTGGGGCCCTCATTTTCAGTCATTTGGGTGGTGCGAATAAGTGTGAAAAAAGATGGAAATTTTACGTATAAGAGGCAGAATTAGTTCAGGAATTTGTAGTGGTATTGCAGGAGGAGATGTAGGGGTCTTGCAGCAAAAACAATTTCACTAAGTTTTGTAAATTGTGAGTAATTCTCTATATTGTATACAGTCAGTTGGTCAGCCGCCATAAGACACTTTTTGCTTGCAATGATGAAGGTATAGGAATGTTGATCCAGGATCAATTTTCCCGCTCTTTTTGCAAGTGTGGTGCGAATAGGGCAGTTTTGGTGGGAGTTATGCGAATAGTGGCTTGGTGGTGCGAATAACCTGGTTGAGTAGCATCTGGTCCTCCAAGCAGATGTCTTGTGAAAGTATAGGACTATAACACTACTTAACACCTGCTTGCAGTTGGTTCCTGTCTGTGAAATGGAGTGATGATGTCAGACCACAAGCTAGACTTGCTCAAGACTATTGTTTTTAATTCTGGAAGAACCATCTAATGGAAAAGACTATCAAGTATAAAGGGGCCAGAGCTTTGGGATAGCAGAGAGTCTAACTAACTGCAATTACCTTGGCTGTAATTCTCCATTAAAGTCTCAAATCCTGGCCAAACAATCACCATTTTGGTGAGTCCCGGACAATATAAGATAAGAACGTTCTGCAGTCACATCTTTTCCCATAGTTAGTAGTATAAGCAATTCGAACATCAGGTAGGCTAGTGTAGAAGGTAGTCCAAGCTGGCCCCAATGTCCCATAGTTATGGTGCTGTACTGTAGAGATAGTGAAAAGAAAACGAGACAGGCTGGGGCGAGGAGCCGAAACCAAAGGATATACTTGAGATTGGTTAATTACAAGCTAGAAGGGTTGGTTTGGTCTTAGTCTGTTCTCTTCATCATCTCTGTCACATGTGAAAACCAACAAGACATTCATTGGCAAAGTCGGGGTTCATACATTGAATCTATGCACTGAGAGTCCTGTGCCCCAATCACTACCCCATGTGTGGTCAGGTGCAGGATAGGGGTGAAAAGGTAAAAAGGTTTTGTACCTACACCTCCTACCATTGTATTCCATAAATAGAAGCACTCTACTGTAAAACCCTTGTGCCAGGGTAACAGTGTATGGTTCATGGCATTTATTGTTTAGCTTTCCCAAAGGTTGACACAGGGTACCACCCTTTCCTAATAGCTTCCCCTAGGGTTAAAACAGGGTATTTCTACTGATACGTAGGAAAAATATTTACTATTTTTGATTTTGGGAAAAAGTACAGAAAAGTTGAGGAATTTAGGCATTTTGAGCTACGGATTAGACAAAAAACATATACTTTTACGGTATGTGGAAGTGTAAAAACCAAAAAGTAGGGTCAGTATATGGTTTCCAGTGCTGATTTGACTGAAAATTGGCTTCCACTACCCATTTTGCATGGAAAAAGTAGAGAAAAGTATACGAATTTGCCCTAAAATCTTTCGGAAAGTACGATCCTACGTATATGGAATCGACGCTTGAGCTACTGATGAACCGTATCATTAGATGTAACACAGGGTAATAGAGGTATATTTGCAGATCTACTCCCCACCACTCAGGGCGCAGGTACTCACAGTCATTCAGTGTGAGCCGCCATGTAGATCAGGGCAACAATGGAAGGACACATATTGGTATAAGGCGTGTTGTTATAATACTGGGCTACATCACGTACACATGGGCAGACAGATAGGTCTAGACACACATATAGCAATATATATAAACATCATGTGCTGCCATATCATGTCCCTAAGTCTGACCGGTATTTGTCATAAAGGCACAGCAGAAGAATCTTGTCAAGATAAAAGGTTTCCTAATGTGTCATTTAATTACTTACCGGGTAGGTTTGAAAATATATAATATTTTTTTAGGTTTTACCCAAAAGCAATCACGGTAGAGTTCTTATTTGAAGTTTACCTATATCACAGGTCATTGAATAAGAATAAGTTGAAGCACTTGTTAGCTAAAGCCCGTAAAAAAACCAGGTACAGATCTCTAACATCTATGAGAGTAGAGGAAAGGAGACCTATTGCTGTCTCCAAAACCCCTTCCGGCTCTACCCCAGCCCGTCATCGCCCACCTTGCAGCCTAACCCCCAAACACACCTAAATGACAAGGCCATTCAGCAATGGGCGGCGTGTGGCTTTTAGCACCCAAACAAAGTTAGAGCTCACACAGGAGCCCCCTTGGACCTGGCCCTGGTCGGTCCTGTGCTTGCTGATGAAATATTTGATGAGATTTCTGACAATGCTGGGCTATCAGCGTGCATTATTGATGTCTGTTGGCCCTTGGGCGGCAAGTGGAGCACATTACAGCTGATGTAGTTTCAGATAAGTAGTTTGTAAAGCGGTGTAGCAGTGAAATATGTGCGTGTATACAGCTATTAACACAAGGACTCATATAATGGTGCATCCAGGAAGACGTTTTTACACTGTCCTGCCTAATGTTAACACTGTATTGAGCTGTAGGTGTAGTTTGTAATACCTAATAAAAGCACCATGAATTTCACATGGTGCTACCATTGTTCACACTTTTGCGATATTTGCTGAGTTGGCGTCTGTACTTTATCATTTAACATCCTACCTGTATAGCTGCTCTATGGTCATTCATCTTTACATCAAACTTTTATTTTGATGACTTCCTGCTTGCAGGCGCTCTTATTTTCCATCAATTATTGACCTAACATTATCGTTTGCACATTTTAAGGTTATGAGCCCAGGTAACATGCCCAAGTGGGACCCCATTAGGCCCCAGTTGGGCTGACCCGCTGGGCCCCATATGGGCAGCCCAGTTGGGGCCCTGTGAGAACGGGCACTGGGCAACACCTGGAACCCAACAGGCTAGCCCAAAATGGGCTCTAAGTGGGCGCCAGCAGGGACCCAATGGGCTCTTGGTCAATTATGGTCGGGCTTCCCTAGCCCACTTAAAGGGGTATATTTCTCCTCTTTTCTATCCCCTCGGATGTGTGTGGTGCACATATGCGCGGGCACCAACACATTTCTCTGTGAAATAGTAATGCAGTTCTCGCCATGAATATGACCTTAGCTGTCTAAATGGCGTTAAACACCTATTACTCACTCACTCACTCACTCAATTATGGTATATACTACAGGCATTAATTGGATCCTTGATCATATGCTTATATCATATGCTTTATGCATTTTGATAAGATGATTAAATCATCAGAAGTGGGCTTGGAGTGGGCTCCTATTGGGCTGGCCCAAGTTTGGCCCAAATGGTGAAGACATTTCTACCCATGTGGTAGAAAATGTTTCATAGGTTTAAGTCAGCAAAGACAAACGACTATTTCCAGTCTGCCTAGTGACTTTCTTCATCACAGCCATAGATTTTGTTGATGATACATATAGGGAGTGTGTAGCCATACTTATATTTACTTTCAAACCACAGGATAGGTAATTTCAGCTATTGATACAAAGCTTTCCCTATTAATTTACGTAATGTAATGGAAATTTCTTTTTTTTTCTGAAACGGCATAAAAATATGTTTATTTGTGCACATTTGTCAACTAAGTGTGTTATTTGGACTGCATTACAGAGATGAAATATCATCACACATTGTGAAAAATACTCTTCATATGGCATCCTGGGGACACCTGGTGTCAAAACTTACAACTAAATGTTATCATTTTTCAAGGAAATAACACTGAAAACAACAAAACTGGTGCTTAACATTTGTTGTGAGCATGAATTAGAATCTAAGAAACACTTTTTAAATACTTTGTTAAAAATAATTTCAGCCCATCACAAGCCCATAAAGAGCCCAGTTGAGTTTTTTCAACATATCTCCAACAAAAGTTTTTTTTAAATCTATTTATTTTGAAAGCGGAGTTTGAATCACACCATCAGGGATATTTCCAAGATGCGTTGTAATTGACAATCAGCCCAGTTGGGGCCCCACTGGAGCCCATATCTTTGCCCAGCTCAAAACTAAGCCCAGTTCAGCCCAGCATTTCACAGGGTAAACCCAATTGGGGCCCAGTTGAACATGTTACTTGGGAGACAGACCTTGCATGTATACAATGTACTAACGTATGTGGGATCAACACATAATATCATACATAAGCATAGGCAACCGCCATGTTTCTTTGCTCATGTCCCATGTTGTAATGCAATACTACATATTTGATTTTAAATGAAATATAACTCTATGTTTTTACATAGCAGTGTGTTTTACAGTTTGCATTCAGGCCCTCCTGTCTTTTGACATCATGCATCACTGCGGCTGGTGTGAGTAACTCACCAGCAGTCGGCGAGGGCTGCCAGTGAGTAACTCGCCGCTACGGCATTTATATACCCCCTGAGTAATAAGCACTTTTTTACTCTCAGACGTGATGCCCCTGTTAACCTCTTACAGCTCACTCAGCATTTTCTTGTGGGTGGTCTACTGGAGAGGACCCTGAAACAGTTGTAGAAACCAGCAGAAGCAGGAGAGTGCACATATACCAAGGTGTTGGCTCGGTGGGCGGTCTGGGACCCTGCTCTACGGCTGGCGGCGCCCATGTGTTGCGAGCTATGGCTCTCTGGGGCCCCATCAGGCTGCCATTACTGGACAGCGCCAACAAAAGCACTAAGAGCAACTCAGATCCACAGGCAATCGTCCTGGATGAGCAGCTCACAAATTGAGCAGCTCGGCGCACTCTCCAACACTACGTTTAACTGCGCTTGGAAGGGTGATCATGTCAGAGAGACAAACGTATTATATTCTGGTTGTCACATATCAGACGGTTCCACATTTAATTTTGGATCCTTATTTCTTGGTTCTTTCTTACAAATTCAGTTATGAATTCATTTTGATTTTGAAACTAAAGTGGCCCTGATAGATATAGTCCTAAGAGAAGGTCTATCAGAGTGGTAGATATTTCAAAGATAAAGTTTATTATAGTAGATCCTGCATTTAATGTTCAGATTTGAATTTCACTTGGACGAGCCAGTTATCTAATATATATATATATATATATATATATATATATATATATATATATATATATATATATATATATTCTCACCTTTTTGGATGTAAGAAAGGATTAGTATCCCCTAACATAAACATGCAGGTTGTGGCAAAGATCCCACGAATCAACCCAGACAGAGAGAAGTGGTGATGTCTGGAAGTAGAGTGGGCAGTTTGCTGCTGTGGCAGGACTTAGGGTCAGAGCGAGCACCTCGTTATGGCAGAAGTCTATATATAACAGCTTCACTAACCCTTTCACCACAACATAGCACGTCAGAGCATATCACTTTGAAGACATAATGCAGCAACACTAAGTAAGTCACCAGTGCTGTATTTTACGTCATGCTGGTTCTCTTTGAAGACATAATGCAGCAACACTAAGTAAGTCACCAGTGCTGTATTTTACGTCATGCTGGTTCTCTTTGAAGACATAATGCAGCAACACTAAGTAAGTCTCCAGTGCTGTATTTTACGTCATGCTGGTTCTCTGGGATTGATATGCTCCAGCAAAGTCGTCACAATGTATCCATGCACATCTCTGTGACTTTTAACCCGATCAAACAACACTACATTAGGTAGTGAATGTGAATAGCAACTCTGTCTATCAATATCTCAGCACTGGCAGCTTTCCCCACTCTGCCCTCCCCGCCCTGCTCAGTAGTTGCCATTGTGAACAGGTGCTAAGTGCACAGAGGTGCCACACCTGCTGCTTTAGACATTGCCTACATACCACATCTAACAGGTCATGGTCACACGTATACAGGTAATCTCCGGAAGTAATCTCTCCCATTAACCTGAAACCAGCACTCCAACACCATATCCTTTGCTCGAATACAGTCTTGGTGATCAATTCTACAGTGCAGTATCATTCCCACCGGAGTAAACTTAAAAAAAGTCAGAAAAGGCACAATTTCTTCATAAATGTAGATATACATGACGCCTCATTATAAGAGGTTATCACTTCGTATTTCTCAGGCTACTGTGCAACAGTACACAGAGAAAATAAAGGGAGTCAAAAGGAGAGTCCAGGCTTGCCTTCAGATTGACTCCCCTTTCTGATGAAAGGGAGTCAACTGACTCTCTTAAGGGAGTCCAGGTTTTGCCTTCAAATTGACTCCCCTTTACTCCAAAAGAGAGTCCAGGTCACCTTTGACTCCCTTCCGAAAGGGAGTCTGGCCAATCATTGACTCCCTTTCCAGAAGGTATTATTATTCTTAATAACAATTATATCTAGACCATAGCCTCTAGATATCAAGTGTACTGCCAGTCAAACTTCATCTTGTACACTTGTGCTTTGCATGATGAAAGACATAGCAGGGATACTGAACTTCCCTCAAGGTACATTAGTTGACATGACAAAGCAGTTGACTCATTTTGGCTTTAGCTTTCTGATATCGGTACAAAATGGGTGTCTAAGGCTTTTTAATGTGATTAAATTGCCCATATATCAAGTAGTTTGTATTATTCTAATGTATCTTATTTGGAGGGTATGTATTGATCCTGTGATAATTGAGTTTTTTTCGATGTAAATTCCATTGTCTTATTTCCAATCAAAACAAAGATTAGTGCATCCAGATAAATCCTCTTAAGAGATAGTGCCTCCACCTAGTGGAAATCATTTGCTTGACTCCCTCTGGCTTACCCTGACTCCCTTTGGGAGTCCAGCTCATCCAAGACTCCCTTATTCACCTCTGACTCTCTCAGATGTTGTCAAAAGGGAGTCAGGATCTTGTGACTCTGAATAAAAAAGGGAGTCAGATAACCTGAGAAGGGAGTCAGGGAAACAGTGACTCCCTTTTTATACCCCAGACTCCGTTTGTGACTCTGTTTATTCTCTCTGTGTACAATACAGTACTGTACAATGTATCTGCCAACATATTTCATTTCTCAATAAATTTCAGGGCACCACCATTGGATGTACTCTGGGAAATTCAACATCATTGTCCCTAACATATAAACTCCTAATCACTGTCCTAACAAAAGCTTCATTCGCCATCATCCGTCAGACATGACACTTTATGAGTTAGGAAGCAATTGAAGGACCTCCCCAAACAAACAGTGAATCACTATGCTTCATGCCAATCCTTTCCCTACCAGAAATCATCAGGTCAACTACTATACTACTATTCTGTAGCCTGCATGCATGAGTAGTGAGTAGATGCACTCACTATCGCCAATTAGCTAAGGGAATCACAGGCCTCTCAGAAGGCCCGACTCCCAGTCTCTGTCAAGATAAAGAGGCACAAAATTGCCAGAGAAGCCCTGCATCCCTTTGAAGTCCATTTCCAAATGAAGGTGCTGCGCCCTGGCGAGATTGACTTTCCACATGGTCTGTGGACGATGATGTAGACGGTGGCTGAGAGGGCGGCAAGTAAAGGGGGACTATCTCCCGGGACTATCTCCATAGAAAGGAGGGCTGGGCGATGGGTAGATTTTACATGCAGGGGCAGCCTCTACTAATATCGATGACCTGCAAAAATGAGAAACTCCACCAAAAAGATGTCTATTTTCCAGGCTTTAGATCTAGTCAGCAGTCAATCAACACAGACGCTGTATAGTAATGTCTTCACTATGAAAATGGTCGAATGCTCTGCAACATTTTGACACACGGACCTTCATCCACCACAAGAGAAAATCACTACAACTGTAGAATGAGAGTTGTCTCGTCCGAAAGTAGCAGTGGAGCCGGTATACTAATATAACATTTTAGAATGTGGGCGTCAAGTTGTCGAGCTCGAGATGTCCACTGCTATAGTTAAAAGCCTTCAACCAAAGTACTCTTCGCACTTTCTTCTGTGGTCTAGCCTGGTGTATGGACATCATAGATATTTGTCTGACTTAAAGGAAAGAGGAAGTATAGGAATCAGGAGCTTTTACACCAACAGAATCACACCTCTCTCCCAGTACAAATGTGCCACCATATGGGAAAAGATACTATTATGACATCTAAAGAAAACAAAATAACAGGACAGTTGTCTTGCTTATATCTACCCCATGTATTACTCTATCAGTGAATGCTCTTAGTACAGCTTCCGGCTATAAAAGACCATGACTTGCTATATACATTTGTGTGATCTTCCCAACACGCACAGACAATACAAGCATTTGCTGTGTAGCTACCTATCCACTCTCACTCGCCTCAGCAGTCTATGGACAACGAATTTACTTCGTGGGAATCGTTTACATATAGGGTGTTCTATGAAGAAGTAGAAGACCTATTTTGTCTGTATTCACAGCCTATAGAATGGCTTTGTATCAGTATCTACAGTATCAGCTTTGCTTAGAATATTGTGTTCAGTCAGTACAATGTTCTGTTTAATGAACATTGACTTCTTTTCGAAAATATACGGCACAGGCGGTGGAACGGGGTGGGGGTGGGGGGGGGGGGGCTAGGGCCCCTGTACGGCAGTCCCCGACTCACAGCTAAGAGGGATAGAAGGATAGAGACTGAAGTGCAGAAACGGGCCTCAGCTACAGACAGAAACGGCTAGAGACAGTCTGAGAGATGAGAAATCTTGCTGTTATTATAAATACCAGCCACGTCTGTAAAATAGGCCCACATCAAAGGAAAGCATGTGGATGTGTCCCTCTGGAGTCAATAAGCCCCACATCTATACGCCATTACCCCCGGGGTGGAAGGTGCCACACGGATGGTGTTGACAGGGAGCAGAAAGATGGGTCGAGAAGGCTATAGATCCTCAAGTACCCCGCTCCAGGTCTCCTCCACGTCCCTTCCTCCTCGCTGCTATCTTCCTACCATCCTAAATATATATATATATATATATATATATATATATATATATATATATATATATATATATATATATATATATTCATAAAAAAAATAACTAATGAGACGATCGATCATTTGGTAAATTGAATACTTGCATTGCATAATTGCATAGCGAATGGGACAATCACCGAAACATCATATACCAGTAGATGAAACCAAAAGGGTTAATAAGACTGTCCAAATACCCCCTCCCCCGACACACACACACACACACACACACACACACACACACACACACACATACACACACACACACACACTATTGATAAGATAAATCCATCCCCAGAACTAATTCATATTTTACAGTCAAACACTGTATGGGAGTACACTGGATGTGAAATGATGACACAGAGTGGAACCTAGTGGTAGAGTATCAGAAACATACGGGCTTTTCTATAAGTGCTGACAGCTCCCCCTGACGGGTGCCAACAGGACTCTTTCCGATTATCGCTCACTGATCCATAACGTCCCCTAGCGTCTCAAACCACCACGCGCATGTGCAGATGCTCTCCATTTCACCAACGCCCCACCGTAAAGGGAGCCTAGCCCCTTCCATCTTCTACTCTCCTAGGACGTTTCTTATTATTTTTCTTCGGCCAATTTCTTGCCCACTGCAGTCGTTTCCAATTCCCATTCCTCATTTAGAATTATATCAATTTTCTCCTCTTTTCGTCATAACGGATGCTTCCTTTAAGCTTACAGAAGATAGCGTAATCTTTTTCTAAGACACTTTTTGATGGAGCCACTGGAACCATTCCAAATCATGCCTCCAGCCGCGAGCTGAGTATCTTCTTCAAAAAGTCCATATTTCACCCTTTGAAAGGCACAAAAACTATTTACCGTGTCCATGAGTGGGTCCATTGAGACGGATCTTTAGGGGCTCAGCAGAGGTGAGGGATCCATCTTGAGCCTGTGTGCCAGTGTGTCAGGCAGAGCTGTGTCGCCTCTCCACCAGCCTGGGGCTCTTTTGGGGACAGTCCCTGCCCCTTGCCCCCTTCTCCAACACCTTCAACTGACAGTCCCAGGAGGCTTAAGCCATCAGCCCCCCGCCTCTCACTTCTTAATGATAGGGTCGAACGTATCCCCTTAAAATATATTAACAGATAACCCTAAGCCAGCCGCCATTTTATCCCCCGAGTAATGAATGCTGGTTCCCACAAATTAACTCACTCATGTACATAAATGAAGCGACACATAATGAGCATACATCAGTTACATCCCAGTCCCCTGATACAGAACTGCTATTCCCACCATCGATCTACAATGTCCGAATTACCTCGCTATTTACCTATCTAGAGCTCTCTCCCATGTACTTACAGCAGCCCCTTGAGCCTCCTCCCTACCATTAACAGGAGCTGCTCTCTCCACAAAGAGCGGGGAATGCAACGTGCGGCATCTCTTGGTGATTCCTTTAACTTCTGAAGCATCTCGTAAAAAATTGCTTTCCGAGGTTAGGCCATATGCCCTCACACCATCTCACAGCTGCATCTATTAGTATGTATACTATTACGGTTATGATGAATGATGGTGCATGGCCGTGTTGCGTATAATTTCAGAGTTACGTGTCCTGACCCATGCATGGCGTTCTTAGTTTTAGACCTACCCCCCCCCCCTATAAAATGCAATAAACCCCATGGTAGGGACGGGGCCTGCCACCAGGATCGCTCTAAGTGTTATACCTACCCATTTTGACGATCAGGGAGATTCACAGGCACATGGTAGGGCTTTCAGATAGGGCCCCACTGTAAATTTAATTCAGTAAATCAGGTTGGATCAGAAAACTCATACAACAGAGTTGACAATATTAAACAATAGGAAGCCATGGTTGGCCAAATAAAGATTGGCAATCATGTCTAACCTAATAACTTCATTGCCGAATTTCCAGTTCATATTCTGAAGTAAGTATTGATGATCTTATGAAGTTTTACTAAGTGGGATGTACCTAAATACGGTCCCTAACATATATATCATCTGGAACAGTTACTCGATAGATGTGACAAAAAGGTGAGAATGGATAGTAGATATCGGTGTCTGTTTAGCAGCAAAGTATAATCTTTTAGACATAGATGGATCAACAAGGGGAAAGGGACCTCTGTGAGTACACAACTCATAATTACATCTATTCACATACCTTTGTAGGCAAACAACCCTGTCTACTATTACCTGTAGTGTGCAGGTTCAGTTTGCAATACCCTCCTTTAGTGGGTTAGCCTGACTGTTGGCAGACAAAAAGTCCCAGATCACAGTCTCAGATTTTCTCAGTTTCCTAGTTACCAAGAAACTTAAGGAAAAACTATTAGGAATATGAATAACGCAGACAAACAGTTATTCTGACATGGGTATTGTTAGATGGATTTTGAAATTCAGCTCCTGTCCCTACCCATGGCAATAAGAGTTTAAGAACTAGCAGCCAGCATGGTGTCGTTTCCCAAATGCACTACACAGAGAGAACAGGGCGAAGAGAACTTCCAATAGGAACTTAGCTCATCTAAAGTTGTCAATATGAGGATCAAGACCCATTGCTGCAGTGGCGGATCCAGGATTTCTGAAAGCAAGGGGCGTGACCCAAAATGAGGGATGCATATATTTTAAACAGGTTTAGGCGTCTAAAATCAGCAAATGAGCGCAAGAAAAGCAAATGAAGGTATACTATACGGTTTTCACAATAGAGGCTGATATTTGCACTACATTTGAAAAGATAGAACAAGATGCCCAACCGAACTGCAAGCCGTCTCATGTATATGGTAATACCTGACACCCTGAATAAGAGGTTCCAGATGCTCGACCACTTCAGTAGCCCTATCTCTGACGGTGACTACAATATCAAACCGAGAATTTGGTTACTTGGGTCGGCTTCTCATGGGGAAATATGGGTTTAAATTTTCACTCGCTCAATCGGCTTTGATTTAGGAGGAGAGGATATCAATTTTCAATAGAAGATGTTATTTAAGTCCTGTTGTCCATGTACTGCATGCTTCAAAGAAAGCTGCAAATTTAAAGAATTTCTCATGTAGAAAACACTGCCATTGCAAGTTGACTCGAATTCACATCACCCCTCAGTTACGTGGGTTCTGTTGATACGGTGTTTCCTTTCTGCACAGCAATCTAAAGAACACACCAATTTATCATCAAAATGTCAAGGTGGCAAGTTGGTCCACGTTCATTGTCACTGGCACCCCTCACTTGAAATTGCAGCTACTTTTAAAGATTAAGAGGATATGAGTATTTTCTTATATTCCTGTTCCGTCGATTGCTTCTCAATTCAACAATGGTCCTTTAGATATTTTATCAGGGGCTATATCAAATTGCTGTCGTTCGAAATGGGCCATGTGTTTCCAGTTGATATCCCTGCACAGTTTCCTTTTGTTATTAATACATTCTTGGAGCAGGACGGTCTTAATGTGCAAATGTTTGTCATCAATCAACACTAATACAAATCTTTGTAAGAACCCCTTGGAGGAGGCAGTGAACGTGCCACCACCGTCGCCCCTTCCAGATTAACATTCTTTTGGCCACAATAGATTCTAGATGGAAAGATGCGCTATATGCTAAGAGTTTTAATGAATCGGAAACTCTAGAAAAAAATCATTTTTCCATAATTGCAACATGGCGTAATTTCAAAAGTTGTTAAGACTTGATCGGTTATAATCTTTGGCACACACATACCATCTATTGCAATAGTTTGAATATGACGAGAGGTGTAGTTTTAGAAGGTGTGGTAATTTGCTTAATAATTAATTCCATCACCGCCAAAAGTTTTTGATGGTTTACTACATTGTGCACCGTAAAAAAACGAACCCTTGCCAAGATGTAGGATAAAGCAACATAGCGAGTTTGATATTTTGACCCCTGGGATAAGTGTGCATGCAGTCCGTTAGACACACTAGCATTGGCCAACTCGTCTGAGGTAATTATGACACCTCTAAATGGATATATCATACGGTAGATTTATTAGACAAGCAAGATCAAATAGGCTCCATGACTACCGGTAGTAGCAGATTAATTATTTTATGATTTATAAATAATATCCTGATTGGCTTTAAATCATAACTCCCAGTGCATTCTCTTTCATTGATCTAGACCAAAGCTAGATGATCGGTTACAATATTACTCTAGGTTGATGTACGAGAACGAAGGTCATAATGTGTTGAAGAGGTCAAGTAGAGGTCACACAAAAGTTCAAGGAAAGGTCGTGCAATGTCACCCATAAAATATCGAACGCTTATAGGGTATTAAATCCTAAAACGTCATCTCCAGGGATTAGTTGAGGCCATGAGAATAGAATACCTAAAGCCCGGCCTGCTCGGTCGTTTTGATGAACCAGTATGTCTTGTAAAATGTGTCGCCATACAGGGCTGTCAAGATGCTTTGGGTTATCGTGGGTTGCATGATACACAAATGCAGTACCAGCCAGTTATTTGCCAGAGCTAAAATAATTAATTCACTTGATAAAACAATAAAGTGTATTATGCAGCCCTGCATGGGTTAATCAACATATCATTTAACCAGTAACAATGTCATTATTTATCAACAGGGGGGGTAGTGGGTTTTTGCGCAGACGCGCGAAAATTTTTTACGCCCCCCCTCGACGGCAGTAAAAAAATTTTGCGCCCCCCCGTGCCGGAGGCGCGGAGAGTTTTCGCGCACCCTCTTTGATCTATAGTAGCGCGCGGGGTTTTTTGCTAAAAAGAGAGTAAATTTTTTTAGCCCCCCCTCAAGAGGGGTCAATTTTTTTAGCCCCCCCCCTCGAGAGGGGTCAGAATTTTTTATTCCCCCCCCCTCAAACCCACCACCCCCCCCCTCCGTTGATAATAAATGACCACTCCCTAATTAAGATACTCCATGTCCCAAAATCGAAATGTTATAGCCATCATGTCCAAAGACGTCTCCAGTGGAGAGCGTGTTCTGCTGGCGAATTTCCCTGTATGTATTGTAATCATTTATAACTGAGTATGGTATTATTGAGAACAGGGGTAACCCCGGAAATCAAAAATCGATTGTTTGTGGCACTAAACATTCTATATTCCAAGTTAAGATATAAGAAAATCTTAAAAAAAAGAAGTTTACATTTGCCCGAGAAATGAACCCATGAAGTCCACCCCCTCCCCACTACAATTTCCCCTTTCGGCTATCTATGAATGGAATTGAAGGTAAACGGTCAAGCAGCCTGTGACTTGGCGGAGTGGGATGGAGGTTGAGGGGTTCATTCATTGTTAATGCTACATTAGGAGTGGGGATAACGGACGGATGGGCAGGTAGACAGGGGGAGGTAATCAGGGATGACCGTGACATGTTTTCCTGGACCTGTTCCCCACCCTCATCAATCCTTCCCAGGCCATAGGCTAAGGCTACGGGCAATGGGTTCTTGGGCAAGGGGACGAGTCATTTACTAAAGTAGAGGGGGGCATATTTGAAAATAGACCACTCGGGGATTGCATTGATGTTTTCGCAGTTTTTTCTTTTTTTGAGTGGGTGGAATATATATGCAGGGGTAGACACTAAAACTGGCCCGGTGCCCAAATGGCCAGTAGTTTTGAGTGCTGGCCAGTGATTTTTTTTCCAAAACAGGCTTCCTACTTGCCTGGGTCAGTGGACCTTTCCCCCTATGATTTTGTGACTTAAGACAATTCAAAACTGCAATATTTCTTATCGGATTTTTTTGTTTACCAGGGACGTCAAGAAGGTCAACTTGTAGGCTATAATATTGCCAGTAAAATGCCTATCATAGAGTTTCTAATTATCTGCTTTTTTCACACATCCTGAGCCAACAGCTTTAGCTGCGGGCCAATAGATTTCCGAGGCTGTTGGCCCGGGTGGCCACTGGCTCAAAAAGTTAGTGTCTATCCCTCTATATTTATACATGCCCTGCATCTTTAGCTGGGACTTTCTTGATTTAGGGGTGACTGGAGAGGTGAGAGCGTTTTAAATTGTTTTAAAGTTAGAGATCAAGTTGATAGATGACATTTTCCAAGCCCATGATCCTTTTCAACACCACTCAAAGTCTTTCTGGGGTAATTGACTAACTGGGTGGGGGAGGGGTATGTTATGTCCGATGTTGTGTCAATATATTTGGCGATAGGGGAGATGGAGATGAGTTCAGCCCACTACAGCAAATCTATGTCGGGAACGGCCCTTACCTCCCTGTATTAATAAATGTATGCTCCCTGTACGGGGCAGTGAGATAGGAGGTGGGTGGCTACACATTTCTGTGGCTGGGCATTCTAGAGTATCTCACAAGAGGATACTACCCTCCCCGCACCCTATTTTAACCCTCTCCTATTGATACCTTCCTTTTTGTGGCATCATACTCTATAGGCAAGCTTAGAGAGACCTCACTGTTGCCAAGGCCCGTTCTGAAATCACCGCACGTGCCAGCCCCACCTACTCCTTCACTCAGTGCTTTGTTAACCCTTTTAGAATGGTATCATGACCCACGGTCCCATTTGTGCCACGATGCACCGATGTTCTAGTCACCTGCACTGCATTGGCAAATCGTACTTAACGATTGGGAATGTATCGTCCCAAAGGCTAGAATAATTAGAGGATATATAAGCTTTTTTGATGCACGAGTTGACTTTAGGCACGGATACAATGAACGAGGGCGTTATACATAGTGCTCTACGATTAACTCTACTGGCCTCTAAGTGTTCTATCCCGGGTTCTCCCACTACCTATAACACAGCACACTATTAACTCTACTGGCCTCTAAGTGTTCTATCCTGGGTTCTCCCACTACCTATAACACAGCACACGATTAACTCTACTGGCCTCTAAGTGTTCTATCCTGGGTTCTCCCACTACCTATAACACAGCACACGATTAACTCTACTGGCCTCTAAGTGTTCTATCCCGGGTTCTCCCACTACCTATAACACAGCACACGATTAACTCTACTGGCCTCTAAGTGTTCTATCCCGGGTTCTCCCACTACCTATAACACAGCACACGATTAACTCTACTGGCCTCTAAGTGTTCTATCCCGGGTTCTCCCACTACCTATAACACAGCACACGATTAACTCTACTGGCCTCTAAGTGTTCTATCCCGGGTTCTCCCACTACCTATAACACAGCACACGATTAACTCTACTGGAGCTTAATTCAAAACATCCTGGGATCCCAACCCCAGCGATCTTAGTGTAGGCACATATCATAAGACCTGGCTGGTCTACCGTATGTAATGCAGTGGTTGCAGGCCTGTCAAGAATAGCTAGTCCTGGGATCACTTCACTATTCCATTTCCACCACTAAGATCACTGTGATCTTAGTGAAAAAAATGCATAGTGGTTTCACCTGAGTACAAGAACACTTACAGGGAACACTCCTGATTGAAAGAGTGAATAGCCTGCTGCATACATAAAGAGGGGAGGGAGGACGTTTGCTGAGTGTCCTTGAGGGCTCTTAGGGCTACTCATGCCTTAAATGCACTGTAAGGTAATTCTTCCCTTCTCTCTCTTTGTCCTGGGGAGAGGGCACAATGCTTCTAATAGGCAAGCATAAATCATACATTCATGGGAACAACTCTTGAATACTGTACGGGGGTCAACTGCACCCTGTGCTCTTTTGTTAGCCCATATGGGGATGGGGAACAATGGTATAAGCACTCTTGTGAAGAAGAGTGACTCCACAGCTATTCCTTTATTTTGGGACTCTTACCCCTGTGCCTAGTCAGTTCTTCTTGGAATAGTGTAGGAGGGCTGAGGCTAAGATCGATGCAATCTTAGTGCTGGCTAGGATATGTGAACCCAGTCAACTCTTAAGATCGCTTAATAGGATAAGGCTGATTTATTCCTAAGATCGCTGGGGTCGTGATCCCAGGATGTTTTGAATTAAGCTCCTGGCCTTTAAGTGTTCTATCCCGGGTTCTCCCACTACCTATAACACAGCACCCACATAATGATAGATGTGCCGCCCCCTGTCAGCGATCCTGTACCATCATCCTACCCCTAGTGCTATCTCAGTGACCCCACAATTACTTAGGTGCTATATTTAAAAAAGAGTGTATCATAATCTGGATAAGTGATGACCCTAGGGTGGCCCACTGACAGTATGAGTTATGGTAATTGGCTTACTGGTACATCCGTTAACCCCAGTAGTCCCACATTGATGTAAAGATACTCTACTAGCGATGTTGCGGATGTCATGCCTGCACAGGGAATCTAGCTGATTAGGCGCTACAAACAAATGCTGCAGTTGCAGTACGGCGATAAGAGATGCACATGCAAATGTATTTCAATACCTACTAATGTTCAATAGATGTAGATGCAGTGTGTGGACAAGTGATATGTGCTATTATAATTCCCAATAACTGGTGCACTTTATCCCTTAGCCGAACCCACCAATCTGTCTCAGTAGCCCAGTCTCTATCAAAGAATGATTGCTTAGACATACTTCCACATAATCACATTTCTCTATATTCTCACCCCACAGTACTTGTGGTATTGATATGAAATGTGCAATATCACCCACCGGAAGAACAGTTTCGATAGTTAGCCTATGTTGTCCAATCGTAGATTAAACCTAGCGAACTTGAGTTGGAATTATCTCTTGCACCTTGATACAGTCAGGGACTTACCTCGTTTGTATTTACACTTGGTTTGATGATGGACAGTTTTGCTGAGAGGACAGAACTAATCCCAGATAGATTGACAGTCACCTAAATAGAGAATGTGTCTGGATATTACATAGATGATAATGATACTTAATCATGACGGCAGGCACTTACTAATCCTCATCCTCGTCAGGAAATACTTTAATCGTATTACTTGAGTAAAGTGATTAATATCAGTTTCTCTACGTCTCATACTAAAACCTAATTCTTATCGCATCGATTAAATCCACAAATGCTAGGATTTCCGATCTATTAGATTAAAGATTATATTCTAATTAAATTATCTGCCCAATGCCACCTGCCTGGAAGACCACCATCTGGTACCTGCAGACAAAAATGTATGTCATGCGGCCAGGTGTACCGCATTGCTGCCGTACATTGTTTATAGCTATCCATCGTATAGGGTAACTCGCCCTTGACTCGAACACTAGGCATGTTGGTACCTTAAGTCAACCACCCTGGGTTAACTTCTTCCAGAGAGCATATGGCTACCATTTGACTCTGCACCATTAACTACAATATGAATATCCTGCACTTGACACCAACAATCCTAATTTATTGTGAAAATAACTTGAAATAAGGTGGAATAGTCGACTTAAGGTACCAACATGCCTAGTGGTCGAATCAGGGGCGAGTTACCCTATATCGCTATCCAGCAACCGCTGGTCATCGGAATCCAATCGTCCTTCACTATAATAGCCATAATCTCTCGTTGCCAGCACATTGGCTCTGATATGGTTACATTTAGCCTGGTACCAGATGTACAACATGATTGGGCACGTATCAGCTAGAGCGTGACCAAGAACCATCATCTCACAAGATGTGCCTGTACCAGGATATACATGATGTTTATGTAGACTAGGTGTATCCACATAAAATTCAAATGAGTTTAAAACTGTTCTACACATGGAGAGGTCAGAGTGTATTTGAATGCAGCTCAATGCACAGATGAGTACTAGTAGGGACCAATGCAACCACTATTGAACATGAAACCTTAGATCATGGCACCACCGTTAAGGATTAATGGGGAGTGATGGATAGAATTGAGCTAGTAATTATACATGTACGTATTGTATCCTAGATAATAATGGCATGGAGAAGAATGTCAGTTGGAAAAGATTACATACTTTTTATCTGTATTAGAATGAGACCAGTTGTTCAAAATGATATGATTCCCCCCCCCCTTTCAGCACAAAGAACTCAATATAGAATTGCCTTTGCTAACATTTAAGAACACCCTAGGTATACGTATACAAAAAAAAACACTCCGTTTGGACGGAGGACACTCGGCAGTTTTTAGTGGTTATATTGGGATCACGGAATGCGTTGAGTAAGTAGCACCAGTGGAGTGAGTGAGTGAGTAATAGATGTTTAACACCATTTTGACAGCTAAGATCATATTCCCGTAAGTGGGCTAGGGAAGCCCAGGCCCTAGTGGATGCCATCATCCTTCATCCAAGTCCAAAAACACAATACATCAATCTTTGTTGTGATAATGAATAATTATCAGTTTCTTTCCTGATGCACGCTACTATACGCTACTACCTGCCTTGTCATTCCTTTTTATTTCATTTATCAAAAATAGTAATAGCTCTAATCTTCTCTGATGGTCCTATCGCGTGATGCAACAAGAGGTGCACCAGGCGACTTACTGTGTGTGACCAAGGGATGTGCAGTATTAGCAGGGTTAGAATCC
This sequence comes from Acholoe squamosa, assembly GCA_949317995.1. NCBI lineage: Eukaryota > Metazoa > Annelida > Polychaeta > Phyllodocida > Polynoidae > Acholoe > Acholoe squamosa. The sequence goes on from OX439037.1 coordinate 47,902,008, forward strand.
ATAGAAGCTAGATTATATGATAGAGGATGTTACTGTGGGATTAATGAAGTTATCCCTCTTATTATCAGGAAGTGCACTTGGAGTACTCCATTGTGATTCATCTAAGTTAATGCAATATGCTGTTGATGTGTAATTTTGTGTCATGGGATATCAACCGAACCTTATGCATTTTCATAAGGGGAGGGGGAGGGGGTTAGATTTTCACATGGGAAAAAAAGTCTTATAAAGTTCCCGTGTTAAAATAGATTCGTACAACCTGTCGATTTTAAATTATCTAATTGGGTAATCGAATAACAGTTTTGTATGATTTTTCTTTCCAACTCGATCCTACAAGGACTGAAAGTTAAAAAGCTACATAGTGTACCGGTATATTCATCGGCCTTATGTACCGTAACTCTGAGTGAGTGTGGGGAGAAAATACAGTTTTGTAGTTATTCAAAAGTATATTATTGGTATCAACAGTTGACGCAATTTTCGATTCTTGAATATAGTTGTTAAGGTTATCAAATTTCCCAGGGAATGATAGTACCTAGAATCTATATACACCCAGATCTACCTGTTTAAAATAGTTTAGGCTGTCTAACCTCATTCGACGTCCATTCCACTTGAATTTCATATCACATGCCGTCAGTTGTTAATCATGAGTCTACGTACACACCCCATCTACACCTCCATCCACCCCTCTTAAAAATAACTACCACTCCCTTTCATCTGGAACAGACACCTGCTTAAAACATTCACCATCTTCCCTTCACCTCACCCTGCCCAGAGCCCTAACGAACCCTGACAGCCGTATACATTTCCAAATGCAGAATTGCGTGTGAGAACTCCGTGTCATTTAAATGAAGATCTATGACGAAACATCCCTCATACCTCCTTCTCAGGCCATAGAGATATTAGTGTTAACAATCAATAAACCCAGGTCGTTAGTGGGGGATGATAAGGTAGGATTGTGTGTCTGTGACAGGCGGCTCTCTCATCCGGTATTAGTAGATGTGGATTAGACTTTAACTCTGTCATCAGTAACGGGTAAAACTGCCTGAGGTGAGCCGCTTCTGAAAGAATAAAATAGCAGCAGCGATATCTTGGCAGGCCATTCCCATGAAAGTCACATCCATCCATGTTCACTCAAATTTTCTGAATTGCTTTGTAAGGAGGTTGCACATAGAATTATGTTTATCAATCTGGTCTGGTGTGTATATAAAATAAATCAGGGGTAGACACTAACTTTTTTAGCCACTGGCCACCCGGGCTGAAAGCCTCAGAAATCTATTGGCCCGCAGCTAAAGCTGTTGACCCAGAATTTTTACCTGGAAAAGTCTGTAATCCTTGAAATTATGATGGCTTTTTCTCCCAGATATAGTGAACTTCCGTATTTCCTCGATTATAAGCCAGGCCCAAATATAAGCCTGCCCTGTTTATAAGCCCGGTCAAATGCCCCACTGAGTGTAATATAAGCCGGGACCCGAATATAAGCCTGGTCAGAAGAGGCAAAACCATCAGAAGGTCCATACAAGGGCATAACTCCACTTCTAATAGGAATATTTTCATGATTCTTTCAGTTTTATGAAGCTCAAGTCATATACTTTACACTGAATACCTGAATGCCTCTACCCTAGAACCTGTCAAAAATCTCAATTTATTGAGATTTTTGACAGGGTTCTAGGGCACACTATGTTATCTAATTGATACAGACACAATGGGTCACTGTATCTGAAATAATCTATAAAGGCACATAGCATATAACACTAAGGAATCCAAGGTAATACAATACTCTTCTCCAGGATACTCTTAGATGTTTAATTTTGCATACTTATAACAGGTCAGTCTACAGGCCCAGATGAACATGATTTCTATGGGCAGACTGAGTAATGATTAGGTTTAGGTGTTAGATAGTAGGTAAACCAAACACAGATTAACTATTCAGATCTGGGAGTACAGGTATATTATGAAGGATTCTGTTTGTAATGAAATGTCCATTATATAAGTATTGAAATCATGATGTAATTGTGTCCCAGGTGGGGTGTAATTGGTGTCCGACTGTAGATGTAATCTGAAGGTCATAGAAGAATAACTCTCATACTGTAACATGAGGCATGTATTCAGGTTTGTCAAGTCAAATTATTAGCAAAAATGTGTATATGCCATTGACATGTATAGAAATCCTGCAAGCATGGAGGTTAAGACATGACAAACTGACAAATCAAACCAGGATCTCCATTCAGTCACTATTCTTCATCCTCAGAATATAACAAAAACACCCTGGGTTTGTGCAGTTGTAAAAAATGTATGACAGGAGTTTTACATTGTATCCCTCATTTGTTAGAGAGTATGATACCTGAGTTTTCATGTCTAATTCAAATGATAGCTGAATTTTTCATATCTATTATGTAATTCAATGCAAAAGGTGTCCGCCTTTAGGTGTCTGTCCGACTTAGGGTGCCTCTACCCTATAGTGGTTTTTCAAGTCTATTAATTATTAGCCAGCCCCAAATATTTAAAAGCCTGCCCCATTTATAAGCCGGGTCAATTTTCCATTTGAAAGCAGTATAAGCCCGGGCTTATAATCGGGAGTATACGGTAGTGGGTGGAAAGCCCACTAGTGGGTGGCAAGCCCACTGGCCACCTGGGCCAGTGGGAAGGTTGTTTTTGAAAAAGTCACTGGCCAGCATTCAAAACTACTGGCCATTGGCCACCGGGCCAGTGTTAGTGTCTACCCCTGTGAATGGTTAAAATTATTGCACTGAAAACCCTCTAGATCTTTAAACTCGTGATACAGAGAGAAGAACCCTGATCGCTTTGATACATACATATCAGTATGTATACTGAACAAGTAATCAATGGATAACTCATGATGAGTGTGTTATTAGCCTTTGCTAACACACACGAGTCATGAGTTATCCATTGACTACTTATTTTATACCACGAAACCAATAAATAATCAATATAATACCAATAAATTCAAGTTGAAAAAAAAAAGATTCCCCCTCCCCAGGACTCAAAGCCAGCCATAGTGTGTGTACAGGTACATACACCTCGGTGCCCGGCAGCAGACAGCGACAGCCCCGGTCTCGGCTTGGCTTGCTTCGAATGCGTCTCACGGTTATGTTTGTGTACAATCGATACATACACCTCGTTGCCCGGCAGCGGACAGCTAAAGCTTTGAATGCATCTCGTGGTTATGTTTGTGTATAATACACCTCCTCGCCCGGCAGCGGACAGCGACAGCACACACGGTGAAAAAAAAAGATGCGTCTCGCGGTTATGTTTGTGTATTATACACCTCCTCGCCCGGCAGCGGACAACGACAGTGCACACGGCGAAAAAAGATGCGCCCATACCGGGGCTCGATCCGCGGACCTCTCACGGCTGAGCGCAACACGCTAACCACTAGGCCACGGGGTCTACTCCCCTCTCGGCTTGGCTATGTTTGAATGCCTCCCGCGGTTATGGTCAAGTCATGGGTTTTAACATGTAACAGTGCGGGTTATCCATGGATAACTGCACTGGGTGCGGGTTATCCATGGATAACTGCACGCCTTACAAAATTGATGTTACAGCCTACAGGGTGTGCAATATCGACAGATATGTGGATGGGAATAGCCACCTAAAAGCACTGAGTAACCAAGAAATCGTGGTATAACGAACCCTATAAGTATGAATTAACATTACATGCAAAGCTGGGTCCTCAACTGTAACCCATGATTTGTCGGCCCCAGTTGGCGTCTGCTTCCAATGCCTTTTTTCATCATGCACAATGCTGCCTGATATGGGGGGGGGGGACAAGAAATCGGATTGCATTTTCTAGGAAATTTCATAAGTCGTTGTTCGAATTTTGCTCCTGGTGATATTTCTGATAAGCCGTCGGTCACAATTGGGCCCTGTTTTTCCATGCTCGATGGCACCCAATACAAAATCCACATAACCTATTCGCACACAATTCATGTATAATTCACTCACAACAGTATACCACATTTCCCAATGCGAGCTGATGCCAAAATCATATATGCAGGTATAGTAGAGGAGCCGCTTAACAATAGCATGTTGTCAGACAGACGCATACGTGCAGCATCAGGTGGCTACACATCAGTGTTCAATACATGTGCCAAATGGGGACAGAACGTTAAACAACGTTGATCAACGTTCTCTCAGCGTTGATTCAACATTCTCTCAACGTTGATTCAACATTCTGTGCCCACTGGGTGCATGTACATGTGACAAAGACAGAAGGGAATACATTTAGGCATTATGCGACCCTTTAAGCATTAAAAGGCCCATTCATGGCCGGGTCTTCCTTCAGGTGTATCTCTACCTGCGGCCCCACCAGCCTACACCCTCCACTTTCTCTCCCTCTCCCATCCTCCTTGCGTGTCCTCGGCAGCACCTACCTGAGGCCACGTCCTATTAATCACAACCTCCTGCTGACGTTTTCTTGGCGAGTTAAGCACCAGGCGAGGGGCCAGCCTGGCATGCAGTCGCTCCTAGAGGGACTGGAGAGACAGGGCGGGCTGCGAGAGTGAAATCGTTACAAGTACACAAGTGCTTTGACGGGAGGGGTGTGGTTGGGAGGAGAGAAGGTTGGAGTTTAATCAGGCTGTTTGATGATAAATGGTATAGGTAAGGCGAGGCAGCAATCATCCTGTCTGTTGGGAGCTGTGTAAGGGAGTGCTGCAGAAGGCAGGTGTACGGAGCCCTGGAGGTGACATTTCTTATCTGTATAGCACCAGCGTACCTTATATACATAGCCCAATATATTGTACTTCTTTTTGGTCTTGTGTATGACTACCTAAGTTTATATACATAATGTAATAAAAAAAAGTGCCTCTTAAAGGGGCTCCCTGATGGCTACACCATGGGAAAGTTTCCTGGGAAAGTTGCCCATGATGTTCTGACTAGTGGTAACCACCTAGCAACCACTGAGGCTGAATAGTAAGTCTACCTTATGTATATAGCTCTGGTTATATACACATAAGGAAATCACCAAGCAGAGAAATTGTTTTGTCTTATGTCTGGTTTTACATAAGAAAGCAAAGAGATTGTTTTATGTCCCTATATATACATAACCAACAACAGAAATGGAGTAATACAGAGGGAGCAAGGGGTGGATAGAGAGGACGGGAGGGAGGAAAGAAGGGAGGAAGAAGGAGAGGACAGGGAGAGAGAAGAAAGTGGGATTGAAGGATAGAAGGAGGGAAGGAAGATGGAAGGAATGGAGGAGGGATGGATCCTCCTCTCTCTCTCTCTCTCGCTCTCTCTCTCTCTCTCTCTCTCTCTCTCTCAGCTCTAGCCATTCCTATGCCTCAGATCTCTCCCCTCTCCCTCTCTCTCCGTCTCTCTCTCACTCTTTCTCTCTCTCCCTGCCTGACTCATCACTGCCTGTCTTCCTGGTCACCCATCTGAATGACTGCATCCCTGCCCCCCTCCCAGCATGGGAAGGTTCACCCAGCCAGGAGGTCTGCCCCCCTTGGCACCCCTTCCACCCTGTCTCTGTCTCTCTGTTTCCCTGCCAGGCAGAGTGCCTACACGTTTCCTTGCATGACTGTCCCCCTCTTTCTTTTCTTCACCCTGTCTTTCTACTCCCTGATTGCCAGTATCCCTTTCTTTCGTCACTGTGAAAAGCCACTGTGTGCCTGTCTGCCCGCCTCACTCAGCCTGTTAGTCTCCCCAATCCCCCCCCACTTCCTCTCTTACCCTGCCCATATGTGTGCCTTAGTATTCCCTGTGTGCCTGCATCTGTCTTTTCCTGCCTCCTTCCCTACAATTTGCCTGGCTACTTACTCCCTACTTACCTGCCTATCTGCCAGCTGATCTGCCTTCCTCCCTTCTTCTCTCTGTTTCGCCCAACATCGTACCTGGTGCCTGCCAGTTTGTTTGCCCAGAGCCCTTGTTCCTCCCCCCTCTTCTTTCCCCTCTGCCTCCCTCCCTCTCTGTCTTTCTTAGTCTTGTCTCGGTTCTCACTTTCTGTTGCCTGCCTGCCTCCCACCCCCGCCCGTCATCTACTCTTCTATTTGTTATGTATATAGAGAAATATAAGTATTATAAGCCAGAATTTTTGTCTAGTGTGGCATGTTTCTTAAGTATAACTATGGCTATATATACATAAGATAGACCAAAACAGGATTTTCATTGGTAGTATATATAACACACCAGGGAATGTATATACACAAGAAATGTCACTTCCAGGGCTCCGTACTACTGGGCTGTAGGTGTACAGTGTGTTTATGTAATCAGCTTTTGTATAGATCTGTCTTTACTCACAATATACTTTTACAACCTTACACTTGCTCTGTACAGTGTTAAAAGTTGAGTGAACAAGTAATCAATGGATAACTCATGACGCATGTGTGTTAGTGAAGGATAATGACACGAGGCCGTAGGCCGAGTGTTATTAGCCTTTGCTAACACACACAAGTCATGAGTTATCCATTGACTACTTATTTTATACCACGAAACCAATAAATAATCAATATTATACCAATAAATTCAAGTTGAAAACAAAAATTATTCCCTCTCCCCGGGACTCGATGCCAGCCATTGCGTGTACATGTACCTCGGCGCCCGGCAGCGGACAGCGACAGCCCCGGTCTCGGCTAGGCTTGGCAGCGGCACACGGCGAAAAATAGTGTTTGTACACGATCGGTACATACACCTCCTCGCCGGGCAGCGGACAGCTAAAGCTTTGAATGTGTCTCGCGGTTATGTTTGTGTACTAAATACACCTCGTCGCCCGGCAGCAGACAGCGACAGCGCACACGGCGAAAAAGAAGCTTCTCGCTGTTATGTTTGTGTATAATACACCTCGTCGCCCTGCAGTGGACAGCGACAGCGCACACGGCGAAAAAAGACGCGCCCGGGCCGGGGCTCGATCCACGTACCTCTGACGGCTGAGCGCAAAGCGCTAACCGCTAGGCTACCGCGTCTCCTACCTCAGCGGCTGTCTCGGCTTGTATATTTTTGAATGCGTCCCACGGTTATGGTAGAGGTCAGCCCGCAGTCGACTCCTTCCCATATCATATCCAGACGTGGTTCGAACCAAGCATTTCTCCTCAGTCCCTGTGGCGCAATGCATAGGGAGTTGGATTAGGGATCTGAGACTGTAGGTTCAAGCCCTGCCCTGGCCTGGAAAATTTTGTGGGTTTTAACATGTCACATGTGACATGGAAGGGATGTCACATGTCACATGGAAGGCGTGCTGTTATCCTGGATAACAGCACGCCTTACATGGATAACAGCACGCCTTACAAAATTGATGCTAAAGTATACAGGGTGTGCAATATCGACAGATATGTGTATGGGAATAGCCACCAAAAAGCACTGTGTAAGCCAGAAATCGTGGTATAATGGGTGATAAAGGCAAAGACCTTTATATGAGCCGACGTGGAACCCAACAACTTGGGGGTGAATTAAGCGTCTTACAACTTGTTAAGGTGCACTCAAGCAAAGTCTGGTTTATCTAGAGGTCATAGACTACGTGTTCAGTTAGATGCTAATGAAAGTCTGACAGACCTTACCCTATACAAAAACAGGATCACTGAGTTTCCTGCTAATTTTCGAGACGACAGCAGCAATTTGTGAAAATCGTTAGAAATATCCTTTTTTCAACACAAAATTATGAAGGATTTGTTCTTACAACCGCTGCATTAACATACTTTATGCGGTCAGCACATCACAATGTCATCGCAGATGTATATCACATTGATGAGGACTTTGCTATACAAGTTTCCCGTGTGGGAGTCCCACAGTAATACAAATGAGAATCATATAGCTCATCTCATAGGAAAAGCGAAAGGAAAAACAGGATGCCAGTCAAGCATAACTAGCAAACATTAAAATCAAGCTCCATTGACGGTCGATTGTAAGATGATGATGCATGGCTGAAACTCCCCGCAGAAACCTTCCTTCACTGAGCGTATACAGGCAAGGATAGTGAATAAGAACGCTTCAAAAATATATATATTTGAAAATATCGTTTTCTGTGTGATTTATCATAATTGTCAATTAGCTATCCTTCGGACTCCATGCCATTGTACCAAGAAGGCCCCTCACAGTTTTTACTATCTCTCTCCTCTCCCCCTCCCTCTCTCTCTCTCTCTCTCTCTCTCTCTCTCTCTCTCTCTCTCTCTCTCTCTCTCTCTCGTCGTCACATCTTACACCAATATATATATTCTGGGGACAGAGGCCTATTGGACTATGGATCTAAGCCTTTTGGCTGGAAAAGCAGGACATATACATTCTGCAAAATGTAAGCCCATAATGAAGAGGATCCTACATATGACATTAATTTAGTCTACAGCAACCAGAAGTTCATTCTAGTAGACAAAATGGCGACATTCGCTGGGTCACCCATCATCATTCAGCTTTGTATACATGGCTCATTCTCGCAATAGACCCCAAGTGGTCTAAGGGTTTTAATAACCTTAACCCCATAGTCCACTTGGCCTCATTTGTGCGAATAAGTCATACAAACCCTATATGAAACCTGGTAAATGAAGCCTTAGACCCATATACATTTCCTATATTGATTTCTGCGACAGAGTCCTTGTTGACTATCGATGTTATGAACTGTGTGTATTATAGAATTAGTCTGACTCTCGAATGAGAATGGAATCAGAGCCAGTTGAATTTCCGATATTTGGCAAAAACATCTTGATTACATTTTAACTGTGTTTTAATTTCTTGTAGGTGCGTTGTTAAGGTGAAAGCAGGCCCATGTGTGTACACCAGCACGACCCCTACCAGACATCCTGGGTACTTCAGCCTTTCCCTACTCATGGCAGGGGCAGCTCTGCTCGTCAAGGAACATGGAATTACCGTACTCGGCGTCTGCCTCCTCTATGACGTCATGGTAGTCAATAATGACGTCATCACAAGGTAAGCACCACTCTATTCTAAGTCTGGGTTTGTGGCTATGACAGCACAACTGTCGATAGAAATACTGTCAATACCACAGCGCTTAATCTGCATAATGTTTGGAGGTCTATTACAATAGCTCCCAGTAATGCCATGATGTACCAACTGATGAATATGACGTAAGGGATGACATCATAGCATTCACATGTATCAGTGGATATTCTAGTAGGGACTGAGAGAGGAGGTGGGGATGCCCTTATGATGGGATGATAATGCTGTCCTCCTCATTGTGGGGACCCACTATGATTCCATCTCACCCCGATTTTGTCCCAGAATCTTATATAGTGGAAATTCTAATGGTCATGCCACCTATGGGCCAGCATTGGAATCTTCAGGTCTTTTATTGGTGTGTAAATCGTAAAAGAGAAAGGAAAATGCATCTAGACTAGAAACAAATGTGCAAGGAGGATGTCTCAGGTTGCTCCTAACCCACCATTGAGCGAGAAGGTGCTACCACGTGTCAACCTATGGTACCTGTCATTGTTGAATGTCTATGAGTGATGTTTTGCATGTAATCAGATTTCTAGACAGCGAACACTATTTGATGTTCGAGAAAGACATTTTCAACAAGAATTCCTAATGAACACAAATTCTGCCCATTTCGAGTTAAACATAAAACATGCGTCATGTGTAGACTACACTCCTCTAAGGCAAAAGATCCAAAAGATGCTACCCATCATGAGATAAATGAATCTGGGCTTCGTTTTTGATTTCTTTAATTAATTATCTCGGGCCTCCCATCTCTCTGGAGCACTTCATTTCAACAATAATAAATCAAGAAGTCAAAAATAACATTATTTTGAAATTTTGAAAAATCCAATATGGCAGACAGGAGCCAAAAATGGTAGTATTTACTTATAACTAATTTGATGAATAGCAGTTACCAAAACACCAATTTACTATGACTTTAAAAACAGTTGTTATACTATATGCAATTGGAATAGGCATATCTGGTTTTTTTTCACTATTCTATGAGCCTGCATATGTAATATAGTGACCCAAATAGGGTTCCAATACAGTTTAGTCTGATTCGGCATGATTTCCTTATGATCCTAGACCTTATTTTTCTTATAATTATATATTGAAAGTGTTGCCTGTTGATTTAGGGGTGCATGAGTGCTTAAGGCAGCATTTCAGGTTTGTCATGCCGAATAGATTTAAGTGCATTATTTGTTACAGGGATACATGTATTATTATCATTGTGACCAGAATTGATGTCTCCTTCAAATACGTTTGATTTTATAAGGTGTTGCTAGGCATGGATGGAATTATGGGATGGAAATTCAGCATGATTATCAGTTCTGATCGTTGTGATTTCCCCTATTTTCCAGCATCTCTCTCTAAAATTCACCATTTTCTAGTAACTATGCAACTTTGGGAAGCTCTCCTGACCTTAATAATTGGAATATCGACACATTTAAAAAAAAAACTGTGCAGGAAATGACTTATATAAAAGTCTCCAATCATCAAAACTGATGATCATACTGGGTTTCTATCCCATAATTCAGTTCAAAGATCTCATTTGAAGGAGACATCAATTCTGGTCACAGTGGTGTATAATACATATAATTTTTAACATCCCTGTCACAAATCATGCACTGAAATGTGTTCAGCCCAATAAATCTGAAACGCTGCCTTAAGATATCCATTTTAGGCTACAGGTGGCCATAATTATTATTGGATCTTTTGAAAAAAATTAAAATAATGTTATTTTGACTTCTTGATCTATTTTGGTGAAATGAAGTGCATTTTGGGGTGCTCCAGAGTGGTTTGGGGCCTGAGATAGACTATATATAGCAATTGAAATGAATTAATTAAATATTTTTCAACTTTTTAATTTCGGAGGAGGTGGTCTGGGGGGTTAGAGTGCTAAAATCAAATACGAACCCTAGATTCTTGTTTCTCATGATGAGTAGCATCTTTCGGAGGTATACTCAAAAGGTTTTTGGTCTAACCTCCCCCCCCCCCTAGCCGCATTATATATCTGATTCTACTGGCCGTCTGGAGAAGTTTGACTTTGACTGAAAAACTGCATCCACTGACAGTTTAGGAAAGTCAGCTTTGACAGAGAAAGTCTAAATGAAAAAAACGAAAGGTCTGTCAGAGTCAGAGACAGCTGACTGGAAAAGTCAGGATTTCAACTTTTCTGTCAAAGAAAGATGGACAAACCCAACGTTAACCTTTCAGTCAACTTTTTCAAACGTTCTGCAGATTTAACTGAAGTGGAATAAGACTTAAACCAAGACCGGCCATAGTGAGAGTGCCACTTTCCAGTACCAAGAAAAGACCAGCGAATGTGAGAATGTTGACGTATTGAGACAAATTAAGCATGTCTGGAAATATTGCAGCCATAAAATGACAAATGAAAAAGAGGCTTAATTAAATAAAGCTGCGAGGAAACAATATGGCGCATTAACAGCTCTCATTGAAAACTGTTGATTTAGCAGGATATGTACCTAAAACTAGTTCATAGCTGATTAAGTGAGGAGTGAGTGTATTAACAGTTCTTACATGACAAACCTAGGAAGGACGAGGTTATACTAACTGCCCATGTTAATATTTGATACAAGGCTATTTCCTCCACATAACACTGCCTAGGGAGTTTAATTAGTTTTGTGTTTCACTCTTATTGGGGCGTTTGCTTGTTTTTACTCGGCCCAGCTGGTTTAAAGTGATTTTGTCTTGGCCGATGCAGAGAAATCACACCACAATTGCTCATTAGGCTTAGCTACATTCATTTTTCAAACTAGCAATCTTTAAGCTGTTATGGCTGAATTTTCTATCACATATTGGGATGTGGGGAAAAAAAGAAAAGAAAGCATGGCCATTGTTTGATTTAATTAAATAGTGCACTGGTTACATATTTTCCACCAGTGACTCGATGAAGGTATCAGCTACAAGGGGGTGACACCAGATTCCCATTATTCCAGATCTGACACTAAAATAACACCCTGTGGCTGCAAGGGGAGCAGGAGATGGACACCATCAATTTCCAGATGGGAAACACTAAAATGTGACTACTGCTTCCACTGCTGAAAGGGTTTCTCCACTTGAACATTTCCTTTGCTCCTGGAAATGAAACCAAAATAACTCTTCCCCTAATTTGTTGTAGGGAAATATCATAACAACCCCCCCCTCGACCCCCCGAAAAAAATAGAACTGTGTGAATGCATGTATGCCATCTAATTCCTTCACAGTTTCCCAAGTATAGTATTGATTAGATAGTAGACACTAATCAAATATTGGTCTATCAATTTATTAACAGATTAATCAATGGTAAATAGTGGGAAACACATGTCCCCTTCGGCACTGGCAGTTGCCACTTTAGAATTACAATACCTCTGGTTTTTGAGCCAACCCCATTTTAAATTGGTCTTCAATCTCCTTATTCTCCCCAATCAAAGTTAAGTAATTAACTCGAAAAGCGAGTTATAAGGAGACACCCTGGGACCCTGCACTTTCAGACATTTTGGTGGTGTGAATAAGTTTAAAAAAAGATGGAAATGTTTCTATAAAAGAGGCAGACTTAATGAATTTATAGTGCCATTACAGGAGGAGATGTAGGGTTATTGCAGGAAAAGGTATTTCATTACAAAGTTTAGTAAATTTTGAGAAATTGTCAATATTGTACAGACTCAGGTGGTTGGCAGCCATAAGACACTTTTTGCCTCCAATGATGAAGGTATATTGTTTTGTCATCAATAACCAATAATTATAATGAACGGGTATAACAGGGTACACTTATGTATGTATTTATTGTATGCTGTGTTATGTATGTATTTATTGTATGCTATATGAGAGAGTGCTATAGGAGTCCTGTATAAGGTTTATGGTAACTAGGGTTTATGGTAGCTGTGGAATGCTGCAGACAGCGATGGAGTCGACGAGATCTGGTCAGGAGGTTTCTGTAGGGGAAAAAGATATGTGTAAGCCAAGTACATGGCGTCTGGGAGGTGTAGTGGGTTAGTGAGAGACAGGTGAGGAGTTAGTATTGTGAGAGCGGTTGAGGAAGCAACACATACTCCTGGAGTAGACGAGGATGAAGCTGTTTAGTATCTAGTATTACACTTAGCCAATGTAAGAACGGATTAAGCAGGATCTCTATGGCACCTATACCTCTCTAGAAGCACTGGATTGTTAGAACATGAACTGCTTGTGTGAATAGACTGATGTCGTTGAAGCTATATAGAACTGAGTGGAATCACCTAACAACTGTAACTGTGAATAACGAGTGAACAATAAATGGTGACTTGTATCGGCGTCTTGGTGTTGGTTAAAAGAATGGGCTAGGCCAACATCATACCACTAGAGTTAGTCTTCCCAATACGTGAGATCAGTGGAGTGAGCTGATAATAACTACACAAATGAGACTACATTAATATACACATAAACACAACCCACACAGCCCAATATGATGTTGATCCATGTATCAACTTTCCTGCCTTTTTGGGTGATGTGGTGCGAATAGTGCAGTTTTGGCGGGAGTTATGCGAATAGTGGTTTGGTGGTGCAAATAACCTGGGTAAGGGAGTGCTGATGCAACAGGATGAGTGCACAACTCATGGGAGCTAATCACAGGCTTTTCACTTTTCGAGTTATCAGCAATTTACATTGCTGCATTATATTTGTATTAATGGCATTGCTGTAGGCTGCATCTGAGTGTCTTCCCTCTCAAAAGAGCATCAGCCGTCCACTAGAAGTCTAATTCAGTTCTCCCTCATCTATAAGGCTAATGGAATAAGTTTCCAGTCATTGTGTCTAATTCAGGTCCCTCAGGACGCTTCTGGTCTGATATAGCCTACATAGATTTACCATAGGCCATGTCGAACCACCACCACCCCCCCCCCCTCTCTCTCGATCTCTCGATCATGAACCCCGATCATGAGGCCATCTAGTTGGTACTTGCACCAGGATGTGAATGCACCTGTCCAGACTGTCCTTGGTACTTCCCAGTACTTACTCTATAAATAGTACATCCCCACTGGACAGCCAGTTCCTTGGATGTGCATTGGACAGAAATAACTGTCTACTGCCCTATTATGTCATCAAGCCAAATGGAGACCAAACCCCTGAACACAGCTCCATCTAGTGTTAAAGTGAACAACGACAGCACCTAATAAGAGCAGTCTTTAAAGTCTTTAACTACAGGCTATGTCTGTACCAGGAGTTGGTAGTAGACTAAGTAGTGTGCTTGCCTTCAGGCTATGTGGAATACAGGAAGTGTCTCAGTAAGTGGCCACAATAAAGCTCATTACCCACAGTGTAGATGGGATGGTGTTCCAACTGCTGTCTTGTACACTGTAAATAGTTGTCATAAGTGTGCACAGTGAATTCTACTGTAAAATCACAGTTTACTACATGTATTTACCACAAAGACCTAATTAAAAGACATCTCCTTGATTGGGCACTGCTCTTAGGTCCTAGGTATTAGGCATAAGCACCAGGGGCACATTTATTGTCCAGAGCTAAATATCGGACAGTAGTTGTTCTTTCTTTCTTAAATATAAACCGCCCACTAATATTAAATGGGCCGGCACAGCTTAGCCAGTCTGCACAACTGAAGGGGCGTTCCAAATATTCTCTGTGGTAGTTATCCTATTTCTGCCTTCCTCCTGCCCTGATAAGCATGCGGCATGTTGTTGAACCTCACAGATTAACTCCTTTATCTTTATTTACTTGTCCCTACCATGTTCTCTTCGGTCTTTCTTTTCTGACTAACCGCATATCGTACCCATTTGCCTACGCCGTAACCACTCCTTCCCTAATACCCTCAATACTTTGAATATCCGTCTGTCCCTGCCTCACCATCCTCTACTTTCCCCTTTCTTTACTCCCTCTGTTATTCCACCCTAGCCGCTTTCTTCATTCACTGTACCCTTGCCCTTCTCGCCTTCTCTGTCACCTTCATTTCTCACCCTGTGCCACCCACTCCAACTCACCCACTTGCATCGATTTCCGAATTACACCAATCAGAGGGGATAACAGCAGTCGGTGGCAGGCGATAATAGGGGTGTTGACAGAGACCGGAAGTGGGACTGGTGTGCTGGGGACAGTCTGAGAAGCAGGATGTTGGCCTGATGGATAGAGCCAATTCACAGGTTGACGAGCAGCTCAGGGAGGCCAATGGTTCAGTCACAGAGCACAGACAGAAAGCTGACACAGAAACAAACTGATCAAACCCCATTCACAGCTGTGGCAGTGCGTCCCATTAGTGGTAGTTCATAAGGGAGCCTCGAATATAAAGTATGATATCAGCTTAGAGACCAGATTGAAGATTGAAGTTCGTGCAACGAAAGCTGGTGCATCACAGAACATACAAGGCAACACTTGCATATCAAAGCCACCAAAATAACAAGCATTGTTAAAGATGAGGCTGATGCTCACAATTCGACACGTCCACGTATTCTCTGGTTATTAAGAATTAGCTGGTCAACAAATGACTATCCTCTGTGGATATATAATTCCAGTTGAAATTTCAGTAGGCCTGTGATAGGTTACGTAATTTAGACCTATAAATCAGTGGTCTTAACAAAGTGCATTGATGAAAAGGTTGCTGAGGATTTCAACTGTAGTGCTCCTCTAGTACTAAATGAAGCTGAAGAGGCTAATTTGATGTGCGCATTGCCTTTAGTGGAATTCCTGCTTTAACCCAGCTTCTTATAGTCATGCTTTTCACGGGCATAATATAAAGTAGGTCAGTACGATGAGCCAAACAGTGCCGATCTTGGAGACATGTGTTCCGTTCCCGTGTTCATGAGCAATTCCATAAAAGACTATTTGTGTCCTTGAGAGGATACACTTTTTAAGTCACATCGACGTTAACTTGGTGAGGGAGTTGTCATCTTCACTACATCTCGCCAGTCGCCAAGTAACGTTATAATACTCAACGTCGTCTATGGACACAGTCAGGTTATAGATTTTAGACATTCAAGGTATCATCTCGTAAAAAGACCACCGTATACATAGGTATCGGGATGATTGGAAATGTGCTTTAGTCCGTTCTTCATCGGGTCGTATGCTACTCACAGTCACTGTCAGAGCACCATAGTGACCCTTCCGAGTTAGGATGATACATTGTATGATGCACCACTATAGCCCGAGTTAGGATGATACATTGTATGATGCACCACTATAGCCCGAGTTAGGATGATACATTGTATGATGCACCACTATAGCCCGAGTTAGGATGATACACTGTATGATGCACCACTATAGCCCGAGTTAGGATGATACATTGTATGATGCACCACTATAGCCCGAGTTAGGATGATACATTGTATGATGCACCACTATAGCCCGAGTTAGGATGATACATTGTATGATGCACCACTATAGCCCGAGTTAGGATGATACACTGTATGATGCACCACTATAGCCCGAGTTAGGATGATACATTGTATGATGCACCACTATAACCCAGGCAAGTCTTTGTATGATGCACCACTATAGCCCAGGCAAGTCTTTATCGTGCTACATTTAAGTACTGATAAAAAATGATCAATTGTCTGAGTAAGTTTGTAACAATAGATAATGCCTCTCAGCTAGTATAGTGAAATGGGAGCTCCTTGAAGCTAACATTATCAGATGTGTGGCCTCTATTGTTCCGCCTGCACAATTTGGATTGCAATCAAGAGCAGTAGTAATGTTCCCCTCGGTGTGATCTAGGATTACAGGAGATCACTATGTAATGAGGCCGTCAATATTTTTCCACTGTTAGATTAAATCAAAATAACCGACTGCACGCCACACCCTTAATAAACCAGTGATTATTGTGGCATCAAACTGGTGTACATGTCATCCTGAAACTGCGTTTCGCCATAAAATATTGTAAGCAAACTCCCCAAGTTTTCACAACATATCACCAATCTATGTACCATTCTATATTTGCTTACATTATACAACATTGCAGAAATGTTGAGATAAGGCAAAACTGAAAACAGATTGATTATCTAGACTCTATCAACAACAAAACAGGACAATGAAACTGTGCTCATCATTACTCAGATGGGACATAGTCCAAGTGAACCTCATTCACTTGTATATCCCTCACCGAATGGATTCCATCAGGCCAACAGTGCAAACAAAATGAGGTCCATTCCCCTCATTTCATGCCCGGACGCTACTGCTACCCATGATAATCCTTTATGGACGACATGATGCCTCAAGGCTTCATGGTCTCCATCGTGATACATTGCAGCACTACCGGATAACTTGCAGGTATGCATTGGCGCATTATGACAGCATCTTGGGATGTATCTACCCTAGTAGTAGTGACTTGTAGAGCTTCAATCAGACATCATGCTGCCAAAGTTCCAGTGCGCACCTAAACACTATGGTGCTCTTAGAAGTATAATTTGATCTACCTCCCACCGACACAACCCGTTATGGGTCTGTGCCCAGAGCTAAATGCTCCTCCCTGACAGAGCACCAGTTCATATCTCAATCATTCCTAGTGTCTCACATAAAAGTTACATATTAATCTCCAGAGTGACTATCTCTCATTGTAATGGTCCCTACCTTTCATATATCCATGGTTCATCCAGCTTCATATTGTTGGTTTTCCATGAATGGTTGATATTTACCTGCTCGTAATTATATTCATATGTTGCAATGTACAAAGTATTGCCTCTCATCTGCCTCTATTTTTCTCACCAATCATTCCCGGACTAGTAAATATTGGCCAAAATTATTAAACCATGCACGTGGATTGAGTGCTCCTTAGATGTCTATCATACTGGTATTGCTGATTTGTTACAATAGATTCTCTCACCTGTTGTTGATGCAGGTTCTCATGAATCAGGCTCATGCCATTTCATATTGAAAGGGACCAAAAACCTATATGCTGATACTCTTGTTTATAATCACTTCAGGTCCTTCTGATTTCAAATACGTGATGGGATTTTTAACTTAAAGAGGGTTAGGGAAATTATTAAACGTTTGATATAAGAATGGGGTATAGGATGAGCAGTTGCTGGAGAGTGCCTCTGTGTCGGCACTTACTTTATCATGTTTATGGGACAAATAGATGTCATATTTCTGGGCACAGGCGTATCAGGCTGTGTTTGGGCTGGAGAGAGGATGCATGCTGAGGAACTATTACGCTAACTGCTGTGTCCTGTGTGTCTAGGACTGTGTTTGGGCTGGAGAGAGGATGCTTCAGAGCTATAACGCTAACTGCTGTGTCCTGTGTGTCTAGGGATGTGTTTGGGTTCACTCAAAACCCACCGCTATTGGAAAGTTGTCATATGTGATGAGTTTAGGTTCATCAGAGAGCCGTCAGGCCATAATGACTACCCTAAGCCGTCATTCTGACCACTTTGGCTTTACTATTAGTCTCTCTATGTGCCATAAGATGTCTCCACTATGCATTTATATCATACCTATGATATGCCCGGGGAGTTAATAGACTGGTGTCTATCTTGTACTTATTGTGTAGCCAACTATAAAGTGGGGAATAAAAGCATTATTTGGTACAGGTGTACCTCTAAAAAGATGAACATATCTCAGTAAAAGTTTAACAAAGAAAATAGATCATTCCAGAAATGACACCTCTCCTATTGGATTGTACTAGAGTATATCTCCCTATTCATTGACCACAGTGCTCGGAGCCGGGAGGCATGGCGCAGTCGGCAGCGCGTCCGCTCATGGGCCGTAAGGTCGTGGGTTCGGTTCCCGGCCCGGCCGGAGAACAGTGGTGGTTCCAAACGTCGCCGTAAGGTGTCGTTTGAGTTCCTCCCTGCTCTGGCTAGGCTGTGCTGGAAAGTCTCTCGGCGGTCATGGCAGACAAATGACTTAAAACAGGCCTGTCCATCTCTCACTATGCCTATGTAGTGACGGATGTTAAAGAACCATTGCCTCGGTAAATGTGTAGGGGCATGCTTTCTATCTTCCCATAGATTCGGTCACCCTCATCCCCCCTCCCCATTAGACTAGGGTTCGGGCAACAACGCCACAAGGGTAATCTCACCTTGGTGTGGATACAACCCGCGGGACCTCTCGCCCTTGAGTGTCGGCCGTAAGGAAGGCATGAGGTGAGATAAAATTTGAGCAGCAGCAGCCACAGTGCTCACATAGCACTGTGTAATCTTCAATTTAACCCATAATATTGGATTGGGAATGCTCCTAATACACACTGACTGATGGATTGTGGGGGGGGGGGGGTGTACAGAATAATTAACTTGGAAAGCCGAGTTATAGGAGACAGGTAGGGGTGGCCAGAATTTTAAGATAGCAAAATCAGCATTTCTGAGGTGCTAGTGCTCACTTTAAACATGAAAATGGTAAAATATGAGAGAAAATGAAACTTATCATGAAATAGTATACATGTTCAAGACCATGGAGGTGTAATTGTTACTTGTTACATGTCTCTTATTTTTGTGATTTGAAAAAAAGTAGGTCACCTCAAGTTCAACTTAGACGCTTTGTGTACTCAATGCGTTTCTATGGGTGTGTCATTTTTAGGTGTCAGGTCTGGGTGGGTTAGGTGTCATGATAGGCCTATGTGAAATATATTTATATTTGTATCCATCTCCATCGACCTTTGTCCTTTGGTGTATTGTCTCATCCATTCAGTAGACAAATACTCAAGAAAATGAGCTTTTCTGTGGTGCTTTTATTTTAGTTGAGCGGTGAAGAGAAGTATATTTTTAATGATTTTTTGAAAATAAAAAGCAATGATGTTGGATGTACGTAGTACACTGGCTTGAACACCTATGGCCATTGCACATATTATCACTTTAGCACTCGTTTACAAACAAATTAAAGACAAATCTAAGATTTCTATGCAGGGTATTATGGTTTTAGAGCGCAGCCTTAGTGACGACTTTAGGTCGTCAGTGACAACCTAAAGTCGTCACCTGTGACTACCACCTGACGACGGGCTTCCCTAGCCCACTTAAAAGGGTCTGTATCTCCTCTTTTCTATCCCCTCGGATGTGTATGGTGCACATATGCGTGGGCACTGACATATTCCTCTGTGAAATTGTGTAATGTCGTTCTCGCCATGAATATGACCTTAGCTGTCGAAATGGCGTTAAACATCTATTACTCACTCACTCACCACCTGACGACCTAAGGTAGTTGTTTTAGGTATTGTCAACCTAAGGACTTAAAGTCGTCACTACTGACGAGTTTCAGACCTCGAAGGTCTTGAGTGTTGGCAAGAGGATGCTGGGGAGCTATAATGCTAACTGCTGTGTCCTGTGTGTCTACGGCTGTGTTGGGGTTGGGGAGAGGATGCTACACCAATAACACCATTACCACTAACAGCAACAACAATAACACCAACACCGCAAGAATTGGGTTCGAGTGTAATTGCTACAATGGTTCCTTGAACAAGTGAATGATTATGAATCTCAATCTTGATGACGCTGTCATCCCGAGGGGTGTTCTGATAAACAAACAACGAAGATGTACGAGGTCTGTATATTCACAGCACAAGTATCCAGACTGTTGATATCCTGGCAAAATCATTTATTTCAGCTTGTCATGTTTGGTATGGTATTTCTTATCGAGAAATGCCCTTCTTTGCTTTCGAAGTGTTGTGTGATTCGGATTGCACAGCACCTTTTTCACACACACACACACACACACACACACACACACACACACACACACACACAGAGTCAGGTCACACAGGTTCTGTCTTTGATTTTATTCTATGCTGCTCGCTTTCATTTTTTTCAGCTCTGTATACACCGGGACTTTATCTAAATCAGGCATAATTTATGGTATCTAATTGGAATTGATTGTTAGATCTGCAGCAATAGGAATCATGCATCCTCAGCGGGCTGATGTGGCGACCCTGGACCCTTTGTACAACCACTATCTGTGTAAAAAACACTATCTGTAGTACTACAGTTAGAGGCTGACCATCCAACCGCTATCTGTGTAAAAATAACATTAACTGTATCAAATCCAGTGTGTCAAAAAGATATTATCAGTATAAAAGGCACATTAGATTCTGCCTTACATTAAGTGTATCAACATTGCTTATGTGCTTTAACCCATTGATGGAAAAGTTTCTACAGGTAGCGTTAATTTACACAGATAGTGGTTGGATGGGTACTACAAATAGTGTTCATTTTTACTCTGATAGTGGTTGGATGGTCAGCCTTTTTGTGTAGTACTTCAGATAGCGGTCGTTTACACAGATATTGGTTGTACACCCTTATCGTTTAGACCCTACAGGAAAGAAGCGTGGACAAGGTCCATGGGCAGTGCGTGAGGGGTCAGTTAGGGTCCATCTCTGGTGAGGCTACAATCAGCAGCCATGGAGTCCCCAATATGAGGCCGTTCCATCATTTGTGCCCTCCAGTGTGAAGACCCTGGCCTGACTTAGTGCTTGCCTTGTGAGCAGACTGCCAATAGTAACATAGGTTCGAACACCGCATCCTACACTTTGAGGAAGGTCCAGATACAATACCTCATTGAGTAGGCTCTATGTTGTACCTCGTATCATATTCCATATTCCATATAATGGGATTGGACGGACCTGTGGTTAAAAGACACGGATGCATTGGGATTATTGACACTGAGAGTCTAGAAAATGAAAATGCTGCTGCCATCCTCTAGTCTGTTATGTAGCCCCTCAGTTCCAGCTACAACGGGGACCATCTCGTGGCAGCCAGTGGGTAGATGCTCCCCGGGGATACAGGCCACCACGCCCTACATTAATCTGCCCACTGTGTGGTATGCCCAGAACCCAGGCAATGTGAGGTATAAAAGTATGGCTTCACTGGTCGTAGAAAAGAAAGTCAGGGTGAATAGTTTTCCTTCTTCCGATCGCCCTTATGGATCAGTAAGGGAATGAAACTCAATTGTCGTGTCTTCCTACCCTTTCAAAACTTGTATGATATTTGTAAGAACACGAATAATCCTTCTCTTGCCAACCATAATTTTATGGTTTTAAAGGTTCGATGTTCTCAGGAACTATTCACTTTAATGTCATTTGTTCATTATTTCTCTTTCTTTGAAATTAGTCCTCATCGCTCCCTCTACGAACAGGGACAGGTTTTCCACAATGTAACATCGTTTTCAGGGCGACATAACTATTTAAGGGGTCATCCATAAACTACGTCACACAGGAGGGGGGGGGGTATTTTCCGATTGTAACAAAGTGTGACAGGGGTGGGGGGTGTCAATGATTGTGTGACATCACATTTTCAAAAATTAACTTTAAGACCTATATTAAAGACATCATATCAAACAAGCTAAATATGTTAGCTAGAAGGGAACTACAGAAATTCAGGGGTTGTGCCCCAAACCCACTGCCCATAGTCAGGTAAGATTCTATTTTACCCCCAAATCCACATTACTCAGGTAAAATTCTAATGAGATTCAGATAAGATATTATTATTGGAAGCTGAGCTGAGTCGATTGTATGGCTGAAGGGGGGGGGGGGGTCTAGCCAAGTGTGACATAATTTTAGAGGGGGGTGTTGGCTGATCTGTGAGCAAGTGTGACAGGGGGGGGGTGTTAAAAATGACGTAATTTATGGACGGCCCCCAAGGTTCATGTTCCTTGTCCAGATTTCTGTAGACGGTACCAACGTAATTTTGGTTCCTTAAATGGTTTATTAATGACCACATTACCATCCTCATCCACTCCCCCTCATTAGGCCCTCACCTCCTCCACCTTTTCTTCCTGTCACATTCTTACTACTTCCTCACACCCACAACGGGTGCTTCCTCCACCGGATCCTGCCCACATTCCCAAATGCTGCTCAATTCCTGTCACTCTTTCACAAATCCATTGAGATGAAGTCTCGCGGTTTTAGTAGTACCCACAGTGGGATCGTTACTCAAACTACCCGGCTAGTGCATGGATTCACACGAATGCATTTACGCCAAGCCTCGGACTGTCCCACCGGTCCCACCCCTACATCTTCCAAAGAGCCCTTTCTTTCTGAGATGAAAGAACTTCATAATACGGGTGCTTATAACCCTTCTCCATCCTAAACAAACCCCCCTTCATCTATTTCTTTATGGTATTATCGTTATACTTTTGTTATAATCTTATATCAATTCGTCTTCCTCAACAGCATACTATGGCCTTCCATTTACATCTTAGCATTTCCTTTGATAGTGGTTCATATCAGTCTACTGCTACTCCAAAGCTTTGTATTGTGAAACAAAGTTCAGTATACAAAGCCTCCACACAGGCCGCCAGACTGATATTAAACGTGCGCTCCCCACTCCTCCATCATTGGGGCCTTAGGAGAGTGGTAGACGACCCCTCGACTATAATGAAAAAAATGCACTCAACTTTGTATATCTACCATTCATGGCTAGATGGATGTACTTGGTGGAAAGTGACTACACTTTAAGCCTTCCGGCAGGATCAACAAATCCATTTCAGAATAAAATTCCCAACAATGTGGATTGTGATCTATAGTTCTTTCAAGCACCCTGTGTCCATGAATATATTTAATGCTGCTCCACTACTCATATACCTCATTTTTATATAAGAACTTTTCATACTGGAGGTGATTTTTTAGTACTGAGCCCTCTATAGTCAGTGGGTCATGTGACCTTCTTCAGGGTCTGTGGAGGGGAGTGGTCAGTGGGTGGATTAGGGCTTAGGACCTGCCGGCCTGGCAAGGTGGGGGTAATCCATCAATCCGACCACCAGAGGCAAGCCTGACAATCTACCTTCCACCCACTCCGCCACCCACCCCTCTCCCAATGCCATAGTCATGTTATACCACTTCCAAGGTTGCAGTCTGTCATTGCACTTTTATGTCATTAATATCATGACAATATCCACACTCACTACTGTGCAGGCCAGACTGGGCCAGCATGCATAGGAACACCAAGGGTAATGCCATGCGTGTCTTAAAAGCTCCAGTTGTACAATGCTGCGGTGGCTGTGGGAAGGAAACTAGAGCGCCTATTCCCTCAGCGCCTGACCCTCACAATAAGGGCTAAGGTGGCTAAGGTCCCAAGCTATAACGACCAATACACCTACTCTTTTCTTATAACGCTCAAATACGCCTCCGCTGTACCAATGAACCAATAACCAGCTTAAGCATGGGGTGCCATTATTCAGCCTTTGGTCGCCATCGGCTCAATACCTAGCAGATGGATCATGGGCTCTACCTCGAGATGGCGCCACGGTCTGATAATCACTAATGCATTGGCTAATAGGAGAGTGAGCATGCTCAGGGGTAAACCTGACACCAGTTACCCCTCACCTCAGCAGATTGATGATTTACACATAGTTATCATGAGAATTTGATGGGGAAGAAACTATGGCCTGAAGCTGAGTATTCAATAAAGATATTGCAGTGGTTTGATTATGCTGACATGCATTTATTAGGGAGAAATCAGGTGTTCATTCCAGCCAACACCAATGACACCAGTTACCCCTCACCTGGAATCCTGGAAGTGTCTGACTGCAGACCTGGTGTACATGCTCAGTGGCCAAGCTCCTCTCCTTTACCTGAATGTAAACATAGACCTTGTTGACATATGCTTTGTGATTAAGGCAAATAAGGTATGAATGGATGATTCCCTTTGAGAATAATGAATTTGATTCTTTCCCATGAGATATTTTGGATGGTATATGTAAAAGATTTTGGGTGACATTGTCTAGAAACGATGCACCTAACAAAAAGGTCTTGGGGCAAGACTGAGGACTACAGAATGACACCATCTACCCCACACCAGTAGGGAGTGGTCATTAGGGAGTGTCATTTATAGGGAGTGGACATTATTTGGCTGGTCCGCGGCCCCACCTCCCTCACTCGATCCCACAGTGGGACCAGTGAAGGTCATTATTTAACAAGGGGGGGGGGGGGGTTGCTGGTGGGTTTGACGGGGGTGTCAAAATTTCAGACCCCTCCTATAGATCAAAGAGGGGCCCGGAATTTCTCAATTTTGACTGCCGTTCAGGGGAGGTGTAAAACATTTTTGCGCATCCGCGCAAATAACTACCAGCACCCCTGTTGATAAATAATGACCACTCTCTAAAAGCCTTACTCTTTTTAGCAACAAAAACTGTGCACTACTACAGGTCAAAGAGGGGCATGGAAATTCTGCGTGCAAAGGGGGCACAAAAAATTTGACAGTCATTCGGGGGGCGTAATAATCTGTTGCACATACTTGTCAAATTTTAATGTGTCTCCAGTACCAGGTATGTGGGGGGGCGCAAGTCTACTGGTACTGTTGGGGCATAACTTTTTCAATAGCCTGCTTAAATTTACGCACCACCTTCCCAGCTGTTCATAAATGATAGCAGTGGGGGGTGGGGGGCAATAATTTTAAACCCTTGACTGCATGGGAGGGGTCAAGAATTTTTAACACTTGTAGATCTACACTCTCCCCCCTAAAAAATCTTAATGGGCCTCTGTGATCTATAAAGGGCTGGTCAGACTGGTCGTAGGAAGATTAGAGCTCCGACCCGATTTTCGGCCGGAAAATCGGGGATCAAATCGTATAGTGTGGTATAGTTTTACGACCCCCAAATTCGGCCAATATCTCACAATTTTAAAATCGTGGAAGTTTGGTATGCACAACTTTGAAAATCATGGAAAAATCGCATCGTAGTTGTGGATTTCCCATCGTAGTCGTAGATATTGTACGACCAGTCTGACCAGCCCTTAAGGCCAGTATCCTGGGCAGGTCACATGATTCTATGCCCTGTAAGCCTAATCACAGACGAGCTTTTGGGCCTATAGACCACCTACAGCCAAATCTGCTGTTGCAACAGGCCCAAGCAGAGCTAGGGTATAAATATATTTCCTGTGAACACAAAAGAGGTGAAATAGTCAGTGGAACTACATCCTGCAACACCTTACATATTACTGTATTTGTTAGTAGCCATATTTTATTTATAATTCCACTGGAGTTAAGAGTGCTGATGCTATTGTGTTTTGTATACATTAAGATAAATTACATTTTACCATTTGTAGCCACCCTTTCACTAGTTTAAGGACAGAACTTGTAGGGAAACTTTCCCCATGAAATGCCCTGCCATCTAGTGTGAAGATTATTCAGTGACCACATGGCCACAACAAAACACAACAACATTGGCTCCGCCCACTTTCTAGACTAAAGCATGCAAGGAAAAATATGAGACACACAAAATATCCATTTTTAGGGAGAATGTGTCAACTAGATTTTAATATTTCAGCCATTCTTGTTAAAAAATAATTTTTTATTGCCCTTCACTGCGGATCTGCAACTTGACCTAGTTAGACTGTTCACACTCTGATCTAGCTATACCCACACAGCCATTCTGAAACGTCGGTCGTGCTCTTGAGTTGGATGATCCCCTCCCTTTGCTATTGTTCACCTCGGGAAGTCCTTTAATAGAGGGTCCCCTCAAAAAGAGGTCAGTAGGGGTCGATGAGAGGTAGGGGTCAGGATGTGGATGTTCGCTTAAATTGATGCATCATGTGCATGGGAATGATACCTACTAATACCTACAGGATGAATTAGTGGATGGGAACTGATGGACCAGAGGGAGGAGAATACAGCCTGGGGGTACACTGCGGGTATCACAATTGACATGTATGAACAGTCGTTGAGTCTAGCTTGTGGCAGCAAAAGAATAAAAAGAAAAAAGCCAATTCATGGCCGAATCACGGCCTGATGTCCGAATTGCCGACAGCATAGGAGCAACATGGTTGTTGCTTTTTCTAGTTCTATTAGAGCTTGGAGAAAGTTGTCTTGTCCCCCCATATGTATATAAATCCACCTCGACAACCAACAGCCAACCGCTACATGACGTCATGACCGCATTTATCCATATATGGAATACAGGATTCCTTAGCAGCCATATAGGTTAAGGCTTAATGATCCATTATATGCCTAAGGCTATTCACTTAGGGAATCCCATAGCCTTAAGGCCCGGTCACACTTGTCTTGAAAAGCCAAAAACAATTGTTTTTTGAGATCCCAGAACAATTTCCTGGCTTTTCAAGACATGTAAGTGGAACGAAAAGTGTGTCGGGTGATTCCGTGGGTGGGATGGGAGCTGATTGCTGATCTGTCACACTGGTAGTCATTCTATAACACCAAGGCTGCATCATTCAGTGACAAACTATGAAGGTCAGCCTTTATGACACACTGGCCAAATCCGGACGAGTGTGGCAATCTGCCCAGCCGGGTATCATGCTGCTTTAATCAGTCATCTGTTACCAGGAGGTCGTGCAAGTTGTCCTGTTACCTTGATAGTGCCTGAAGTCCTGCCTCTATATCCCACACAGGCCTCACACAGTGGTGTGCAGGACAGGCTACAGTCACGGCCTCACACAGTGGTGTGCAGGACAGGCTACAGCCACGGCCTCACACAGTGTCCTGTGCAGGACAGGCTACAGTCACGGCCTCACACAGTGGTGTGCAGGACAGGCTACAGTCATGGCCTCACACAGTGTCCTGTGCTGGACAGGCTACAGTCACGGCCTCACACAGTGGTGTGCAGGACAGGCTACAGTCACGGCCTCACACAGTGGTGTGCAGGACAGGCTACAGTCACGGCCTTACTCAGTGGTGTGCAGGACAGGATACAGTCATGGCCTTACTCAGTGGTGTGCAGGACAGGCTACAGTCATGGCCTTACTCAGTGGTGTGCAGGACAGGCTACAGTCACGGCCTCACACAGTGGTGTGCAGGACAGGCTACAGTCATGGCCTTACTCAGTGGTGTGCAGGACAGGCTACAGTCATGGCCTTACTCAGTGGTGTGCAGGACAGGCTACAGTCACGGCCTCACACAGTGGTGTGCAGGACAGGCTACAGTCACGGCCTCACACAGTGGTGTGCAGGACAGGCTACAGTCACGGCCTTACTCAGTGGTGTGCAGGACAGGCTACAGTCATGGCCTTACTCAGTGGTGTGCAGGACAGGCTACAGTCACGGCCTCACACAGTGGTGTGCAGGACAGGCTAGTCACGGCCTTACTCAGTGGTGTGCAGGACGGGCTACAGTCACGGCCTCACACAGTGGTGTGCAGGACAGGCTACAGTCACGGCCTTACTCAGTGGTGTGCAGGACAGGCTACAGTCATGGCCTTACTCAGTGGTGTGCAGGACAGGCTACAGTCACGGCCTCACACAGTGGTGTGCAGGACAGGCTACAGTCACGGCCTCACACAGTGGTGTACAGGACAGGCTACAGTCACGGCCTCACACAGTGGTGTGCAGGACAGGCTACAGTCACGGCCTCACACAGTGGTGTGCAGGACAGGTTACAGTCAACGCTCATGCCATTGTCCGGAAAGGTGGTGCTGACTCCCAGGAACTGACTAGATCTGATTAGAAAAAATATCCCTTTTGCTGGGAGGGCTGTGTGGATCCATCTCGTTGACTGAACAAGACCTGTGTACTTTGTGTAGAAATGGCTAGTAAAAAATCCTGTTGTGTCCCTTTTTGTCCACCTTGGGCTATAGAGAACATTGTATAGACATTTTGTGATTTTGGATGCAGACAAAACGGGAGAACAACTTTGTTTCCCTTTAGGCTTTCTTCTGAGCAGCCTCGGACGGTATGAGAAATTAGCGAACTGTGTACTTTAGCAAAGCAATGAACGTTTACACTGTGCATTCTGTATAGTGGCAAAGTGTAGTATTTCGTGGGGCTTGCCGTATCAATAATTGAATTGCACCGACCTTAAGACTACACCGCTTACATTCCAGGTGTTTGCCACCATACCCCCGGAGGGACTAACCTATACCTCCTGAATCACCATGTTCAATCAACAAGTTCGTCGAGAAACAAGTTCATTTAAGGCCAGTCTGAAACCGTCTATAAATACCGATAACAGCGCCAAATGGTCCACAGTTAGAGAGCCCCAAGTCTTTACTGAAAGAAAGGCAAAGAATTACTGAAAGAAAGGCCAAGAACTGTGTTCAGATTCAGAACTATTACTGGACTGTGTCCTGGCATAGCCCTCACTCTATGGTTAAACACCACATCAGAACACCAATCAAAACTACAACTCTACCTGTTCTTGTAATATATACATGTATATATTATAACAAGGTATACTCACTTTTATCATATAAGAGAACAGGTACGAACTTCTTTCTAGAGGGCTAGACGACAGAACCCTGTGCCTGCTTCCCCGTTTTAAAGGAGGTACTTTGTACAGAGCACTGCAACCCCACCCCTGGCTGTTGGAGCTGCTCATGGCGCTTCTTAACGCCAGTAAACGGACATCAAAAGCAGTAGGACGGGCAGCTCGTGAGCGACTCGTCCCCCGGAGGTTGTCTGCCCTACTAAAGGAAACTGCTCATCGGGCAGTTAGCACCTACATCAGGGTAGAGTACTGCTCCATAGATGTAAAATCGACCCATCTACATAGACATACAGGTGATGAGTTAGTTGGTGTAAATTGGAATTACAAATCACGTGAAAAGGTAAAAGGATATACATTTTGATGATATTAGTGTGAGATTATTTTACTTCTGGAATACATTCAAGTTTATTCTTCCTCGCTGTAATAATAAATGCATTTACAATAAACTGCATCATAGACGTGCAAAAGTCCTTAGCATATATTTGGCCAAATATGCGTTAATGCCATCCTTTTTTATGTACGGTCATCATTATCGTGTTCTGACTAATCACTCCGAAGGCCTACATGTACTGCTTCACTGGCATGAGCACAAATGTATCCTAAAAGTCTTTTAGTACTATTTCAAGGTTCTCTCTTCTTAGCAACAATATACCTGACACGGTGCCTTTTATTTGATTAGAGGCTGTGGTCTTTCATCGCCCTAAGAGGACGCCTACACAGTTGTTTCGGCCTATTCATACCCAAAGGCCAACGGTCAGATGGTAGCACTCCAGTGTGTGTGCAAGCACATTCGCTTGTCTCTGGAAGTACAAGTAGTATAGGAGTTGGCGCCCTGTCGGTGGAGCGAAACCATCTAAAGAATGTCTCAGCCTTCTGAGTTCTAAGCAACTTCTCCTTAAACAAAAAAAAATGTTATCCTACTTAACTATCCTGAATTTGAATTCCACAAGCACGTTCTTACGTTTTTATTTGATACGGCCATGAGTCCCGCCCCAGTGCATTCCTTACCCAAAACCTGCTAGAGTTAAGGAGGACCTGAAACGTGGAATATTCACTTTGCATAACCATGCGTGTCATGCTGTAGAGGAGGAGCTGAAACGAAACTCCCGGTCAACTGTGTTTGCAACAGAACCATCCCATCCACCTCTCAGTTTATGTGGAGTATAAATCAAACGATAAACCACCTAGATTGGACTGTCTATGGACCATGTTGAGGTCTGATTTATACAGACCTTAAATAAGGCTCACCAGAGTGAGTGTGACATCTGGTCGAGCAAGTCGCCATACAAGATTGCAGTGGTCTGATTGAAGGCTGTCCTTGATATAAAACAGCCTATGGGAGTTTACACTAGATGGTCTTTTATGATGGAGAGGCTTTGAATGTATTCCCAGGGAGTGTGTTGCTATGAGCATTGGTGCCTCTATTTGGTTCTGTACCACTATTCTGGTCAAGGGGTGGTTACATCAGTTTCTAACCACATACTGCACATCCCATAAAACCCATATACCACCCCCGTCCACACCTCTTACCTCGACTGCCTTTCCGTTCCTTCATCCCCCATCACCACTACATTGAGCTAGTCAGCCCATGGAGATATTCACAGCAATCCACAGGTTAACTGTGCTTTCTCCACCCTATTCCATAACACACCCTTTACCCTCCTTGTGGGGGCATCGATCGTGAAGACCTGTACAAATCTACCGCCTCCCTGGAGGAAGCCTCCTGAGTTTCTTTTATCAAAGACAGGGTAAGTTAAACGTGGCCTTTAGATGTCAGCTTCACAGGGGTACCTTCAGGGTGTGTGGGTGAGGTACAGGAGGGTATTTCTAATGGAACACGCATCGATACCGGTACTGCTGATCGCTGATACATCGGACTGAGCTTTATGAAAAAGGGGGGCATGGGCGTTTGTAGCTATAGGTCATCTGTATGGAGTGACTTGTGCCATGGTGGGCTATATGATGAAAAAGGGACATGGGCATTTGTAACTATAGGTCATCTGTATGGAGTGCCTTGTGCCATGGTGGGCTATATGATGAAAAAGGGGCACGGGCGTTTGTAACTATAGGTCATCTGTATGGAGTGACTTGTGCCATGGTGGGCTATATGACGAAAAAGGGACATGGGCGTTTGTAACTATAGGTCATCTGTATGGAGTGCCTTGTGCCATGGTGGGCTATATGACGAAAAAGGGACATGGGCGTTTGTAACTATAGGTCATCTGTATGGAGTGCCTTGTGCCATGGTGGGCTATATGATGAAAAAGGGACATGGGCGTTTGTAACTATAGGTCATCTGTATGGAGTTGCATGATGGCAAGACCAATGCATGAAAAAGGAAATGTATATATATATTGGAACTCATAATTTACCGTTTTTTGATTCCCATTGTTTCAGAACTTAAAGAGTCAGGAAATTGTCTAAAAGCATTAAGTTCTCAATTTGTAACAACCATTTAGGAGTAGCGTTCCATATAACATACATACTTGTACCAGAGCTAAGATGTAGCCGCACAATTAATCCATTTATAAGTCCCTTACTCCAGAAGCTAGAGTGGCCTTACATTGTTCACAAAGTACATTAAGCGGACAACATGGTGCGATAATTCCATGACACTCGGTTTCAGGAGAGTCGAGGGGCTTACCAATGCTCTTTTGGGCCAAATATGTTTTAAGTTAAATTAAAAAGGTCAATTTGAGAAGGCCAATGAATGGGCATTGGCCCTATGCTCTCCCGTTTGCAACCACCTAGCTTATTCCACATCCCCATGTCCATAGCTGTAGGGTCTACATTCCATGGTTAGCTGTTTGAGTCTCATAGTGCCACACCACTTCCGGGCCTTTAAACATAGCCCCAACAACTACCACAGTCACCAGAGAGAACCACTCACTGCCCTCACACCGGGGGCAGTCATTGTTGTCTGCCAGACTGAAGAGGCCCATTCTGGGTCTGCTAACACAGCTCAGCCTCAGGAGGAGGGGTGTGAGGTTAGATTGATGGTCCTCCCAGGGACAGGGGAGGTAATAGAGCAGCTAATGTCTACACACACTCCCTTACACCCCTCTGCCTCCTGACCCCTTCCCTTTCCCACGGCAATAATCAGGTTTGGCCTTTCTATTACCGTATATAGCTACAAAAGCTGCTTGGTGCACTTGCTATATGGGCACCAATAGTTATTGTGGTACTAGATCTGAAACAGCATACAGGGCCATCCAGTGGCTCTTATATCCTAGGTACGGGGACGGGGTATGGGAAGTATATATAACTTTTAACATTGAAGTGATGGACAAATGCATAGCAGTATGCCATGTATCGTGTTGTTCAAAGTAAAGGATTACTTGCTTCCTCGACATGATTAATAGTCATATTTTTGACCATCCTTCCTTTTGGCTTTGTCTATCATTACTTATACTAAATCATTATCACGCCGGAAATAGGAAATACTATTGTTTTGTAGTCTAATAGGTAATGCCTCTGCCAGACCCAAGTTGACTTTCAGATCATGGTCAGTCAGGAGTCATTTCATTACTACCCAAATTCAAACACATAGAATAAAAATAGTCTAGTATTTTGAGAGAAAAAACCCATCGTGTATACCCAAGACAAATCACTCACCCCCACCCCACCCCCACCCCAAAAAAAAAGAGGAAAAAAAGAGGGGGGATATCGGATCCTGATCAGTCTGGTAGAATACTAAGCTAATAGATCATGGATATGCGGGCCCTAGGGCTGTATATGGTGTATATACCCGAGCCGCGGAGCGGCGAGGGTATATACACCATATACAGCCCGTGGGGCCCCCATATCCATGACCTAATAGGTTTATACCACCATTTCCTCCATTTTGTATCAATTTCTTACCTGAAATCCAAAGAATATAGCCAGTCGAAGACATTTTGGAAGTGCTAGCGACACGGCCCGTGGCCGCTCTGCGCGAAGCCATTGTTTTTGTTCCTTGCCGGGACAGGTACCGCCGTGTTCACACTCATTTTTCGTATGGAATCCAACCATGACACGTCTTCAAATTAATACATACATATCCTTAGACAATCTAGATGAGTACTCCATGCTTGATATGTCCGATATCTTCAAAATAAATAAGAATCCATTGATTTTCCCAACGTACGTGAGTCGCAGTCCGGCCATTCCCACCCGCCTCCTTGTCCGGCGAAAGTGTGTCAGTGGCCCGGATGTAGATATAGGTCATCCGCTCGCCGTACGAGGAAGACGCCGAAAATTTTGGACCCGTTTGGAAAATCAATGGATTCTTATTTATTTCGAATATATTGGACATAATACATATGGAGGGATCATCTAGAATGTCTAAGGATATGTATGTTTTAATTTGAAAACTTGTCATGGTTGGATTCTATACGAAAAGTGAGTGTAAACACGGCGGTACCTCTCCCGGCAACGAACAAAAACAATGGCTTCGCGCAGAGCGGCCACGGGCGTACGATGGAAAAATCAATGGATTCTTATTTATATCGAAGAAAATGAAGAAAATTAGCACGCATTCCTCGTCTATGGATCGAAAACTTCTTGGGATTTCAATATTATAACATGCCATGGTTGGATTCCATACGAAAACTGACTGGAAACATAGCACTAGGACCTCAGGTTAGAATTTATTTACTTTCGCATTGGATTTCATCACCGTTCAGTGTGGCGCTATGGCTAAGGCCTTCGCCTACCACCACTGCGGCCGGGGTTCAATCCTCATACGAGTTGGGACGATTTTTCAAACTGAAACAATGGCGAGACTAAATTTCTATGTCCGCCAGCGTCTCCAAAAATATTCTAAGTCCAACTTGACACCGAAAAAGTATATACCAAAAATTTCAAAAATGCACATGGGTGGTATATGCAGAATAATGCACGGCTAAACTGCATATAAACCCACCGGAAGTGCCGAAATCGTGGTATAATCATGTTAAGATTAGACAAAACACATTTAATAGTAATCCGTCTGAGAGTTTATAATCAGAG
Organism: Acholoe squamosa; assembly: GCA_949317995.1. Taxonomy (NCBI): domain Eukaryota; kingdom Metazoa; phylum Annelida; class Polychaeta; order Phyllodocida; family Polynoidae; genus Acholoe; species Acholoe squamosa. Next base: position 47,935,927 of record OX439037.1, read on the forward strand.
ACCACATAGGACTTCCTGAGCCTAAAGCTTCTATCAGAAACCTGTTTTGTTTTGTTTTTATCTCGAGAAGGATAAGAGGATTATAGACATAGAAACAGTATTCTATCACCCCCTGCAGTGAAGCATCCTGAATATAGATGGGATGTATGTATAATGAGCTTCACTGGAGAAGAGATAATTTGTTTGAACGGGATGACGCCATCAGTGCCGTATTACTTCAGAATGTTTCACTTAACAAATTGATATTGATCTCTATTTTTTTCATTCTTCCTAATGCATTGCTAATGGAATAGTCTTTCTATGTAAATTGGTCTATGTTGAATTGTATCAGTATAATGTTAACCGTTCCCCTTCAGTATTGTCCAGGCTTGAAGGTTATGATAACGTTGGATGCAGTGAGGCTCAATGATATATAAAAAGAAATATTTCCTGCATATATCAAGAAGTATTCCCGATCCACCACATAGGTAAAGCCCTATGTTCCATATAGCGCAAGAGTAGTTTATATTATGTTATAATTTTCAACAGGAATATGTATGACGGTAGTGAAAGTAACGCAGATGCCTTTATAAATCAGGATACATAAGGGTGCACAACCAGTGACAAAAGGTTCTTGAATTTACATAATATCCAATAACTACTGAGTGATGTGTCGACAGTAATACATATGTAGTACGACTGGATCTCTTTTCGATTCAGAAGCCAGATTTAAAGGCAGCACATTGCCGTCAGCATACAATAAATGAATCCTATATATTAAAGGCAGTACTCCGCAGGAACATATCAACCCTCTGAGGATGATAGGATGCCTTTAGGCATCATTTCTACTTGCAATTCGGATGCACCGATATAGCGCCATTGATTGCTGCCCTAGCATCACTGAAATAGTACATCACGGCGTATCAGCTTGTATTGCTGGCTGGCATGATGCATAAATGAAGGTTTCATGCATCTGAGTAGAAATCTAAAGGCCAGAGTGCTGTCATGGTGCCCTATGCAGCGATCAGATAGTTAGAACTAGCATACTATCGTGTCACAACCATGCAATTTGTATAGGGACAGAACAGGTTGAATACAACTGAAAAAGTAATTGAATGATATTTCCAACACTGGCATATGAAATGCCCCCCAGATAATGTAACCTCCAGGGGGAAGATGACGTTCTCCACATCTCCAACTTTATATCCAATGCCTTCATGACTACCCAGTCAAAGATCGCATATTAAAAAAACATGCCTCTTCCCAGGGTGCCCACTCCAGTCCAGGAGGTTGTACTTTAGGTTTCCACCCGCCTTAAGGTACCCCATATAGTCAGTGATTATGTTATTCACGTTCTGGATGCCAACATTTCATCACCACTCCGTGAGCTTTATAGCCCTTCACGTAATGTATCTCCTAGTGTGCCCATGGGCGACATCTAAGGCCTTTTAGCAAGCCATGGAGAGGTTGAGACTAACATCTGTGGTATGACAAAGGGATAATCTCCCCCAGGCTCAAGTCAAATTTCTAACAGCCTCCATCTATCAACCTATTGGGGGCCGTGATGTAAGGCAGGCTCCCTGTATGGGCCCTACTGCGATGGTGCCTCATTCATGCCATGTCCTTTCAGATCACCTTCTAACTCCTTAATAATGTAATATAGCTGCTATGCCAAAGGTAGGGACATACCCGGTCTCGGTGGTAATATATGGAGCCATTCTGTTGACCCAGACAATGAGAAATGTATGGTGGACGATAGGATGACTGAAGTATGGTCCCTAGGCAGTGTGGCTACCTAGACAGGTCTATCTTTTGTCTACATTTTGATATACAGAAAGAAATTGAAAATGGAGGTTAACAGATATAGGCACACATAGATACATAGACCCCGGGGAAATATGTCCATAGGTGAAGAGAGTGTGGGCCCTGACGTATAACGTATAAATGGATGGAACTGTAGCGAACCTGGTTCTCACATTGCATTGGCTATCTTTAAAAAAAACAATATAAATCTCCAGTAGAAGATTGTATTTTACCATGACATCTTTTCTGTATATCAGTTGCAAAGTTAGACCATTGCCCTTTAGGATATGTCACAGTACAAAAATCCATCCCAAATCGAAGGTAACCAATAAGATACACAATATACATAGCAGCCCATCACAATTAGAGACACCATGAGAACAGGGAGAGTAACCATAAAGCTACACACAGTGCCTTCTGTGGTTCAGACAGACTAATGGATGTTATGTTATGCCGGGGTCATGCTTTCTTATTTGTATGAGGGCAGCACAATGGAGGAGGTTAGGGCACCTCCAGATCCAATAACCACCTTTAGCACCCAGCTTCCCCTCAATTATTCCCATCCAACACATCGACACACAAAAACACACACTTACACACACACACACACACACACACACACACACACACACACACACACACACACACACGCGCGCGCGCGCAGATCAGACTCTGCTCACATTGGCGCTCATTGGCGATTTTTTTATGCCTTCGGCTTTTAATACTGTAGGATTCATCTCTTTTGCACGGCCTGTCTATTGAGGCCGATAACATAGCTTGTACAGGGCCTAAGGTACAGAACATGTGAAGAAGGAGAGGAGACTGTTAACAAGGCTCCATGCCTATGGCCTTATCTGTGGCTCACAATAGACCTCGGACTCCTACTTGCCGATACCCTCAGTCTATATACCTGAAGCAACTTACTCAGTACAGGTCACTAGGGAACCATGGCGTACCTTTTGTAAGTCAGGGAGCCTTTATGAACCCGGCACCAAGCACTGTATGATGTCTCACCTTTCACACCTCCTCTCCCAGCATCCACAAACATCCAGTGGAAATTACCTTCCCCCCTACCTGTCCCCTTAATAAATTTAGCCCACTTGACAATTTTTATTACGTTTACACATCCTGGTAATTGGTGCTTGCCAGATTATGGAGCGGTAAAGCATCCATACATCTCAACACCCCGTCGCTGAGCTGGTAATAACCACAGCGGCTGGGTTGGTGTAGGAATGGGTCTAGGGGCATTGGGGTTATGGTGCTGCTTTGGAAGGGGGCTTTGGTAAGATAAATAAGAAAGGCATACACGATGCATTGATGTTGGCTGGGGTAATAAAGTAATAGGTAGCTTATGAAATTTTCCAGTAACATTCTGCCATGTAGTGCATCTAGTCTACGTCTGGTGATGGAGTTAGTTAAGGGGTCTGGGCTGAACGGCTGAATGTAGGAGGAGACTGAGTTCATTTAGAAGCAGACAGAGGGAGGATGGGTTGCTGGGTCTGTATGATTAGTGGTGTGTGTGCTCCAGGTGGTGGTGGTAGTTGGAGCTCTCCTGGAGGACCCATGGGGCTATTGGTGGTGGTGTGTGCTTATTTCCCAATAGCTCCTCCACGAGAGTGTGCAATTTAAAACAGCTAGGTCTGCATCATTTAGCTTAGCTGGCAGCAACATTTCATTTGTGATAGATAAAAGACTACTTAAATCGTTTTTGCCTGTACCTCCCTTCATCCGATAGGCTGCATGTGAGGAAATGCTGGAGCTCCAGGAACTTCAGTCACCTAGTACAGCTATTGGTTGCCCAAACTAAGTCTCCACTTTCCGCCCCACCCTGGTAATATCCCAGCCTCTTCACACCACTTGCCATGCACCTTCTACTCCACACTCCTCTCACTCTAACTAAACCCCTCATGGAAACCACCTCCTGCGCCCTTCATCCCGAGCACACACTTGCCCCTTTCTCCATTCTCCAGGATTGATTCCCCAGGCTCCTCCGGTATGCCCGGCGTGCTTGGAGAGAACAAGGACCGAACACTAAGCCCAGGTCGTACTGTGGTCTACCACCCTCCAACCAGGCTCTGCTACGTACAGGTCAGGTCTTGTTTGCAACTTGCCATTTGAAGGTGACAGATGTAGATATCCGCTCCTTAATTAAACGTCGATAGCCGAGCTCGTAATGCCGGGCACCCTGGCGACAACCATCCCATTCGCCAGACCCTGCGTGTGCTTTTAACGTACACTATTTAATTCTCTGTCACCATCTATAGGGATTCTAAACAGTCTGAAAATTATACTTTTATAACTAATTGGTTTAGCCTGTTTTTTTTTTTATTTGTTCAACAAAAGTATTCCATACACCCTACACTGTAAAAAATGTGTGTTGCAGGAACACACTAAATCGTAACACACATGGATATTCAACTCACTTTTAACATTTTACTCACTTTCTGGACATTAACACACATATTCTAATACACATACACACTTTATCCTGAAATGTGTTTAGATCCTGAAAAGTGTGTTCAATCAACACACATTTCATTAATCCTTTGCAATACACACATGCCAGCTCAGTCTTAAGGGGCATTATGCAACAGATTAACTACCCCCCCCCCCATCTGACAAAAGGTCAGTTTTAACAGTTACACACAGTCAGTTTGAATCTGAACCTGCTGGAGAGAGGAGTGTCTTCACTTATATGCTATATGTCTGGTAAGTAATTTTATATATTATCCTCTTAAAAATGATTGAAATGCCAGTTGTAGGTACAATATGCAGGTACCCACATGGACTTCAGAAGAGTAAGTTATCAGAAACTAGCAAGTGAGGCTATTTTACATTTTGAAATGTTGATATCATTATAGTACAATGTATACATGGCATGTATAGTTCAATGAAGGCCTTATATAGACATCCTTGTGAGTTCTCAAAGAGAAATTAATGAATTAATCATGGAGTATTCTAATGTACTATCAATCACGCCTGTGGCATTCTTGTCATGACTAATGTTTTATCTTTGTATAACATGTTCCTTTGCTCTTCATCTTAAACATTAATCATTTGTTTTCTTAATATTTCAGGTCAGAATTTGCACCTACATGGCTCAGAGAAAAACTGTAAAGTAATGGACTGGCTTTAAATGCAAGAGCCTGGAATAACTTAACAGACACACTGAAGTGATGATAACTGTTGAAAAAATAAAGATACCCCTCCCCCCACTAACACTGCCTCCCCCCACCCCACCCCCTCCTCAAGGTTTAACACACACTAATCTCCACTCTTTTGATGTCAACACACTTTTTCTGTCAGCACACTTCTGAGAGTTACACACTTTATAACACACTTTTGAGTTAAGTGTGTTGTGTGTATAGAATTCTGAAAAGAAAGTGGGTGTTTCCAATAATAGGAGTCATTGGAATCAGAATGACCGCAATACTACCAGGACCTATATTTAAATGTGGATAACACAGTTCACAGTTAAGTAATCCATGTCTGCCTATTCCTGCACAGAAAATATTTATTTGAAAAAAGTGATTAGTACTGATCACTTTAGTGTGATCAATCTGACGAGGACTGTGGGGAGCACCCTTGTCATCTTTGGGTGCTCATATGTGTTCACTTTAGGTCATCAAATTGATTAGTCTTTTTCACATTTTTGAGCAAAACATACAGTCATCAAAATGATGACATGGGTGATCACTTTGATTACTTTTCCTTTTCTTTTACTGCTAATTGGCTTAAACAATGGAGTTAAGACTTATTCTTGAAGCCCCTCCCCCTTCCATGCAGGAACATCATTGGAGTATATCCACCCTTTTGAAATTGACCCCATATGGTATAGGTTTGCATTTTACTGATCGGTGGTCATTCTCATATTTCTGAATGAAACTTTTGAAGCAGAAAAGGTGTCTAAGCTCTTATTGTATCTGTCTCACATTCATTGTCTTTTAACAAATATCTTTTTGTAAAATGAATTCTACATGTTCACATGTTCAATGTTGTCTGTTTATCCAATTATCAATACTGCAGTATAGCTTTAAATCAATACATGTCTTTGTGCATTAATCATATAATTATAACATAATTGGATAGTAGGGGCCCCTGGTGGCAGAAATAAGGTAATCAAAATGATGACCTTTGGTCATCTCTTACGAAAGATCACCTAAACTCATCTGCACTGATCACTTTTCTACTAGTCTATATTTTCAGTGTGATTACCAAAAGACAAGTTAAGTGATCCATGCCTGCCTATTCCTGGTTACCAAAAGACAAGTGACCCTTTGCCCGCCAACAACCAAATGTATCCTCTACACAGGGTTTGGGTGTCGCGGACACTGGGGTGTGGGGGACACTTGAGATGCACTTGAGATACCAGTTGTAAAGTTGTTTAAGAACTGGGAAGGACCTTTGATGTGAGTTGTTTATTATGTCAGAGATTTCATTTTCATTTCTTGCAAAGAATGAATCAAAAGATTGTGATTCTATCGGAGTTGGAAGTTTATTCACCGCATAGACTGCGTGTGTGTATGTGATTCCCTCCCCAATGCTTTGAGGCCCTAGCCCAGATTTAACAAAATATTACGTATCCGCCATTAATGTTAAATAGTCCCCTTGGGGGTAATCAACTGGGGGGGGGGCATTGCATTGAACGACAGACTGCTCTACTGTCCTCCATGGACTTATTACTGTGGTGCATGTATTTCTATTATCAAAATGCAGATGAAGTCACAACTGCAAGACAATGATGTTGATTTGATGTGGCTTTTATTTAATAACAACCCTTTGGGAAAATTATGTCCTTCATTAGGTGTAATTCTATAATAATGTAGGGGTTCATTCCCCCGTCGGGTGCGCAGAGCCTTCAGAGGGACTGTTCACTTGATTGTGTCACTCCCTCTATGTAAACTATACCGATCCAGGGTAGTTGGAAGGTAGAGAATGTCAGGCCAGGGGAAGTAGCTCAGGGGTAGAGCTTCCGCTACGAAGTTGGAGGGTCCCAGGTTTGAGTCCCGGTTTCTCCATGTCATTTTCTGCTGACCACTACAATAACCAGGCTGTCTAAATATTTTCACCTACAGTCACCAGAGATTTCAGTCTCAATATAGAGACATACCAGCACATGTATGAAAATAGAGCATATAACAGTTCATAGGCCGTGGCAAAATTACACACGAAGAACAGAGAGACTCACATTAATGCACTGGGCCAGACTTACAGGACATTAACCAATTAACCAAAGTGCTGTTCCGAATTCTAAAACCAAGCAAAAATCAGACAGAAATGACTCAAATTGATATTTAAAGTTTGCAGATAACAGAATGATTTCCATCCTGAAAGGAAAGCTCTGTTACCCATAATTGAATTTTCTCAAGGTGCAGAAAAATAACCTGATGTAATTTAAAAGTTGGATGGACGAGGCAGAATCACAATCAAAAGCCCTTTAGGACAGAGCTTAAGGAAAGACAATAACTTGAATAAGGAAGCTTCCTGCTTTTACAGATTTGGCGAACTTCGTTGTGTATCTTTGGCAAAGATGTTCAAAACACAAAAGCCCCACCAAACGGATGCATTCAAAATAGGCCTATTGTCTCTAACAACCCGGTCTGCATGCCTATGTTTTATCCGGTACCCAAAACATTGGAACTGTGTTTTATGCACCATTGTGTTTTAATTTGACACAATTCTTCATTCTGATAGTGAGTTACATCATTTGACTGCATTTCTGTTGAAGGACCTTCTCGTTCTTACAACCCCTGTAGTTAAAAACGAGAGAATAACCAAATGAGTCATGTCACAATAATGCATGTCACATATCCAACTTGACATTGTTCTCCCCAAATTAATATCCAGGGTGTTAAAATGCATGCATTCATATTTTGTAGAATTCAATACAAGCCCGATTGGGATTTGGATGATAGAGTGGAAAGCGACCCATTTCACATCCCAATTTCTGTCATTTTCCCTAGATTAATCATCTAGAAAGACAACATTCACAATATAATCACGAAATAGGATAGGGTCTCAAATTTAAACCTCTACAGGTGCTTGCTTCATGAAAAAGGAGCTTCATGTTACTGCATGTGAGAAAACTCCCATTTCTATATACTACTTACCTTAGAAACAGTGAGCAGTCAGTAGTTAAAGCCATGTTGGTATAACATATATTTCACCTGTCCTGCCTCCCTCCCAGGCCTTTTCTTTTACTAGCTCCTAATCTACAAACCATTAACAGATAAATGCGGTATAGGAAGAGAGTATGAGAACATCTCGTTGTGGCTGGTCACTGGTGAGTGCCAACAGGTCGCCACTGCATGCCAATCACTGATGTTCTTTCTTCATGGAAAGGGAGTGAGGTGACCAGACCACATGTTACCCTTCTGCTGGTTACAATCCCGACCCCTGGGTGGCAGCTATTACACTTAGCCACGGATAGTGATAATTGCTCTGTGGTGTGCTTCTGATGATGGTCTGCGTTATGACATGGGCTTGGCCAGTTTCTCAACATTACATATATTGTTCTAAGATGCATATAAACTGTGAACTTAGCTGAACTAAGTGGTTAGTAGTTATTTAGACAATACTTACATACCCTTCACAACGCCTGCTGCGTCCATCACCGTTTGAAGATCCTGACCAAGACTTCTTGACAAAGAGCGTCTTGATTTAATTCCCTTCATGGTATCTCATTCTCGGTACGATCGTTATGGTAGATGGGTTGTCTCACACATTCATACTGCTAATGTCCTACAGGGCTTTTGAATGTGATTCTGCCTACGTCATTTCTATTAATGCGTCCTAAATGCTAGAATTTGCCACTATTTCTCGCTCAGGCTACACTGTAAAAAAATATGTCTTCCAAATAACAAAGGATTCCTCATCCCAAAGTTGCCAGAGTTCCATCGTTATTTTCACAGAGATGCCTGTGGCACCATAATATCCCCTACCTCATATACCTTAATTGAACCACTGGTACACAGCTATTGACTGCTGGTGACCCTTGCATAATTGTCACACAGTACTACCTGGCACTCAGGTGCATGAACCGGTAATATGTGACATGTGTTCGCTAGGCATGTCAAATGGAGTTGACATACAAAATGTGCGAGCCTCAACCTGACTTGACATGCCTTCGTACATGTCATGTAGGAGACAAATTCTGACATGTGCAGTACATGTCAAAGTGATCAGTCTTCTTCTCTCTGTGTAGTACTGAATAAGCATCAGCTGATTCTGCAGCTTCGCCTGATCTGCTCAGAGCTGAACACAGACATGCTCGCCTCACACCCGCCTAGGGTAGATTCACCAGTTTCGGACGGTAATTTGCAGTGTAAACATGACCCTTGATTTACTTTTGCTTAGGACCTTTAAAATATTCTTCATGAAATTGCCAAGCTTACCTATGGAAAGGGAACCTTTTCTTCTCTCTAGAATATTCACAAATACCAATGTTCTAAAGGGGTATCTGTAGCAGATTTGCCATGGAATCTGGTGGATTAAAATGGTGGTATTTCAGTAGGAGTCAGACACTGAAAGCATAACTTTCACCTTGATTCGGACAGTTTATATTTCCCTCTCTTACCTGAAAATATGGGAGAATTAAACATATTTTCATGGTATGAATGAATGTTAATATTAGGATAACAAATCAACTTCGTTTGTTCTAACAAAAAATCATGTGAACCATTTCTAATGGAGTGATTGGTCATTAAGTTTTGTTATGGTGGATCACAATGTGCAAGTTTCAGATGAGTATTTGATACATGGAAAAAGTATTTTTGGGTGAGACCAATCCACTGATTGGTCTACGTATTGATACGGTCAGTACCACTACTCACCCCACCTGTTACTCCCACACACACACACACACACACACACACACACACACACACACACACACACACACACACTGGTGCTGCATACCTGGACATACCTGTGGGCAGTGACCCACTATTGCAGCTTGCTAGCCTAAGGGCACACTCATGGGACTCTTCTACTGGTTAAATATTTTGTTTTTTTTATGCATCATGGTGGTTTGTTTAGTATGCCAACAGTCATACCATGGCAACAAGAAGCACTGTCCCGATTGTGGGGTGCTGAACCACAAATTTACAGAGGAGACCAGGAATAATGCAGTTTTTCATGAGGAACAGGGGGGAGACCAAGGAGCTTCCAACATGGCCACCCCCCTGGGAGAGAGAAGGCAGAGCAACACACAGTCCTCCAAATCAGCAGAAGCTATCCTCCAGGAGAAAATTGCAGCAGCAGAGGAAAAAGCAGAACTATTAAGGAGAAAAGGTGATCTTTTAGCTTTAGAAGAGAGACTGGCCTTAATTGACTTAGAAAATGCAGAATTAGAGGAGGAATATAAGAAATCTCTCAAGGACATACAGCAGAAGCAGCAGAGTGTTGCACACAAGAGAAGGGCTGCATTCGTAAATTTCAATGATTTGGCTGCACCTAATAGCAGCAATCAGCAAGGAAACGCGTTTACGAATATGGCCAGGAGCAGCAGCAGATACGCCGACGACAGCTCGGCCTACCGAGGAGAGGATTACGGCGCGTTTACAAATGCAGCCAGCAGCAGTAGAAATGCCGAAGATGTTCGGACCTTGCCGAGCGCTCCCGAAGGTATATTCAACCCGACCACGGCCGGAAACTCACGGAGATCCCTGAACGCCACCAAAAATGACTTCGGAGAGGATCGGGGACGGTCGGGAAGCACACGAAAAATACCGAGCGCCACCTCGGGGTTCTTCGGAGACGTAAACATCGGTAGCAGCAGGAACATGAACGGTCAAGGCTTGGATTACGATATCTATACGAAAGCAAACGCGAGCAGCAGAATAACCACCGAAAACACACCGAGCAATGCTGACAGCTGGGATCGGAAACATTCGGATTACATCGACTCGGGCAACTTCGGCAATGTCCGGAAACGCTCGGGAATGCAGGATGGCGGCCCTTCCGCTTTCACCGAGGGAGACAATGTGCAGCAGGAGTTTATGCAATTTCTGGCCGAAAAAACAGCAAAGATTGCTCAATCAGGCCAAACAAAACCCAGTAGGCAGTGCTACAGTCCCAACCACAGCAGCACAGGAGGTACCACAGCTGTATTACCTGGATGGGACACCCTACACTGGGTCTTTGCCTGACACACAACACCAACAACACAGGATTACACCACCCAAGCTTCCCCCCTCTGCTACCATTCAGGCTGGATTATCAAATGCAGGCCTGACAGCTGAGAATATGGGCGTGGAGGGGGCTATCTGGATGCCAAGGACCAAGGTGACTTATTATCCACTTTATTTAAGATAGGTGAAGCTTCAAAGAAAAAGAGGTCACAACACTGGTTAAGGCCAGATTACCACATTCCCACTGATAAAGTCTATTCAGATATGACATATAGAGAGTTAATATATGGTATGACATGCGTGCAAGAAAAGTTAGCTATTGCTAATTTACCACAATGGTCTGCAAAAAGTTATGGTGACCATATGAGATTTGTAGCCAGGAAGGGTTTGAATGCTACATATACTTCTAGTGCGCTGGCTAAATACAAGCATGATCTCACTACCAGAGTGATTTCAGGGGAGTTACCCGGATTTCAGACAGCTGAACACGCATCAGTTTCTGATAATTTGGGCTCCGATAACCTACAGGTGGTTCAGGATTTGAAGGCTGAATTAGCCAAATTAAAAGCAGGTAGTAAACAAGGCACTAAAGGTAAAGGCCCTTCTACTCAAAACAAAATCCACTGTCCCATGGATGTTTGCGCTTTGTTCAATTTCACTAGATGTTGGTATAACCCGTGTAACAGGCAACATGTATGCGCTGTATGTAAAGGCCCCCACCCAGCAAAAGGGGGGTGCAAAAATCAACCAGCAACCACAAGCAGTGGAGCAAGCGCTAATGTGGGAGGGGGGTCAACTTTATTCGCACCACCAATCCACTCTCGCGTATCTTGATGTAAAAATACTATTGACGATGTCCATGATATCCCGGATTCCCACGGTCCCTCGGTCAATGTAACAACCAATAGTTTACCAGACATTTATTGTGATAGGGACTCGCTTGTGTGTACTTCGGATATATCAGAATTATTGTCAATTTATGAAAACTACGCTCCATTGTGGGATATTAACTCCTCCCATATTTTAAAAGGGGTTAGAATTAAAATGAAACCTGCCGGCTGGTTATCAATGCTTAGTGGAGGTCCTAACTCAGTTTATGGTACCGATGGATGGGATTATGACGCTAGTTTCCTAATGGATGGCATAATGCACGGGTTTAAACTAGTAGACCCAAACACACATATCAGTGAGTACAGTACTAAGAACTATGTACCGCAAGAAGCAAGGAACTTCATTGATAACCTTCTAAAGACAGAAGTAGAGCAAGGTAAATTGTCTATAGTGACAGCAGCACCTACCTGCATCCACGCTTTAGGTGCAGTAGAAAAGAAAGATGGCGGATACAGACCAGTAACGGACGCGAGTAGACCAGAAGGTCTATCTATTAATTCACATATGAATGAGACCTTCCAGCACTTTAGCTACACTAGTATCGATGATGTAACTAAGGTATTAAAACCCGGTATGTTTATGGCAGTCACAGATATATCTGCAGCGTATCGTTCTATTATGATAAGGCCAAGTGATAGACGATTCCAGGGCCTACAATGGACATTCGACTCACAGAAAGTGTATTTAGTTGACAACTTTGTGTCATTCGGCACTAGGATGACTGCATTCCTCTTTAATAGGATTACTGACAGCATAGCTCGTTATATGACAGCTAACGGTTATTATTGCTTTAACTATCTCGATGACCTACTTACCATGGGCAACTCATATGCTGAGTGCCAAAAAGCACAGTTGTTTCTACATAGCACATTGCACTCGTTGGGATTTTTCTTATCCTATAAGAAAGTTCTTTCACCTGCACAAGTTCAAATATACCTAGGGATAGAAATTGACTCACTACAAATGCGCCTCAGACTACCGGAGTGTAAGATCAATAAATTGCACAGTGAGCTATGTTTCTTTGTAGGTCGCTGAAGGGCAACCAAGAAACAGCTGCGCCGTTTATGCAGGATCTTAGCACACTGCTCAACTTTAGTCAGAGGGGGAAGGACATTCTCACACAGAGTCATAGGCATGTTATCTGCTTTCACGAGCACTAAAAGGTACGTAACTCTCTCCACCAGGTTCTTCAAAGACCTAGACTGGTGGTTAAGATTCGCAAAGTGGTTTAATGGCGAAGCGAAAATTGTGAGCACGCTACCATCCACAAAAAGTGACTTGTACATGGACGCATCAGACAAGGGTTATGGTGTCAGTTACGGCAAAGACTGGATATGTGCAGGTTGGAGATGCAGGATTAGTATGAACATAGACAGTCATGGACACTGCCTCCCACCACCCAGTCAATTCGTGCCTGAAAACATAAACATCAGGGAGCTATACCCCATCTTAATGGCAATTAATAGGTGGGGACCTTTATGGCGCGACAAGAAAATTGTCTGTTACACGGATAACACTCATGTGGTAAGCGCAATGAATAAAGGTAAAAGTACAAATACAAGAGCGATGGACTTCCTGAGAGAACTGTTCTGGCTTACAGCTCTTTACAACTGCCATATTGTAGCATCACATATCCCAGGACGACTTAATGTCCTTGCAGATGCTTTATCAAGAGTGTTATATTACCCGCATAACCTTCCTATGTATTTATTTTGTAGCGGCGGCTAAGCTATGTGATGAATTGGACATGAAGGCGGCAATAGCGAGAGCGCACGCCTGGAGCGTTTCCACCTGGAAAACTAAATGCAGCCAATGGAAAAGTTTTATTGTGTTCTGTACCATTTCTGCCTCTATAGTCGTACCCACTTCAGTTCAGACCATGTGTCGATATACAGTGTACCTGTCTTCGGACTTGAAGTATAGCACTATAGACAATTACGTGAGTGCAGTGATAAGTTTAAATGCACATTATGGTTACGACATAGCTTGGATAAGGACAAACTTTATGTTTAAGTGTACTATGTCAGGTTTACGCAGGATCCTTGGTGACCCTATACCCATCAGAGTCACACTGTCAGTCTCGCAACTGCTGGACATGTTTATAAATGTGAATTTATCGGTACCTGACTAATTAGCTATGTGGGCGTGCATCGTTACTAGCTTCAGGACCCTTCTCAGGAAGAGTAACCTAGTAGTAGACAACGCAGCAAAAGTATCACCACACTTTCTAAGAAGAAAGTCGGTATCATTCACTAGCTGGGGAATGATTGTCACCGTTTCAAGCTCAAAAACAATCCAATTTGGACAGAGAGTCCACCACATCCCGGTGGTAGGAGTTCCTAACTCACCACTTTGTGCAGTATCTTTACTCAAGAGACACTTTAACAGTACTCCAACTACAGACCCTGAAGCACCCGCCTTCCTAGTGTGCAAAGGAAATTCACTGGTCCCATTGCAATACTCAGCACTACTTAAGTTCCTGAAACACCTACTAAGTTCTATTGGGATGGATACCAACAGAGCAGGAGTCCATTCTCTGAGGCGTTCAGGCGCTGCCTTTATGCACTTATGTGGTATCCCACTAGAGGATATTAGATACACCGGGGACTGGACAAGCTTGTCTGCTCTTTTGTATTTAGCCAAACCATTCGGTACCAGGATAAAAATAGACAATGTGGTCGCCAAAGCACTAAAAGCTACTTTTTAGATATACTAGTGTGTAGAGTAACAGGACTGTATCATTGTTCTGGTGGTGCCGGGTCATTTGGACTCAGTTTAGGCCAGGCAGCTACTCGTCCTTCATTACTGTCCCAGAATCAATGGGTGAGACCAATCCACTGATTGGTCTACTTATTGATACGGTCAGTACCACTACTCACCCCACCTGTTACTCCCACACACACACACACACACACACACACACACACACTGGTGCTGCATACCTGGACATACCTGTGGGCAGTGACCCACTATTGCAGCTTGCTAGCCTAAGGGCACACTCATGGGACTCTTCTACTGGTTCAATTTTTTTTATATAATTTTTTCTGTATTAATACGTTATTACTTGTTAATAAATAAGGGCTGGGTCATTTGGACTCAGTTTAGGCCAGACCGCAGGTACTCGTCCTTCATTACTGTCCCAGAATCAATATTGAACAGGTGGGAGAAACATTATAAAACACTATTCTATCAAAAATCTCATCATTACATGGCATGACCGCTTCAGCATGACAGATAAGAATCATTTACTGTACAAATCTATACAAACTGAACACAGATGATTTTTGTGATTTTCGTGAATTTTTCTGCAATGCACTTTGAACATCTATGTACTACATGCTTTTCCGTCTATGTTATGGCTAGGTATACCTTAGCTCTGTACAATATCTAGGGAAACACTGAGGAATTAGTGTCTGAGTCTGGATGAAATTGGATGAAATGCTAACTTTTGATGAGTGATAAGAAGTAGAGTACTAGGAATACAACACTCTTTTCACGATCATTTATGAGGGGAAATGTAAGAATTGCATCTAGTATCACGACATTAGATAAATACATAGGCCCATACTGATGACAAGGGCAATAGTAAAACCTTTTTCACATTTGCATATACACCAACTTAACTGCATTAGTAAATATCAATAAACTAATGCTAAAGTTGTATCTCATAATCCTCAAGGAAAACACCTTAAATTTCTTTATGTATTAAGATCTCAGGATGAACTAGCACGTTCGAATATTGATTCTATGGTCGAAGGTGTCCGACGTCAGGTGTGTGTACGTCTTAGGGTGAATGTGCCCTATACATCAACACCAGTGGTACTTGTTGTAACAATTTTACAGAATCAAGAAAGCCATCTGGGTGCTTGTACAATGTCCTAGCTATAGAGGCATTGTGCTGGAAACCTGAATATATCATATAATTTAGGGCAAGAAAATATATTGTGTGTATTCAGTTTACATGGCTCAATATCTAGGGTCGGTATGAAATGTATGGGTAGATATGCCACATTCTTCGATTTTATGGTGAAACTATGAAAAAAATATGAGAAAGATGAAAAAAAGATGTATACACGTTAAGCTATAGAATCGAGACACATGGAAATGCTTAAGAGAATCTATAAAAAAAAAAAGACGAAAAGAAATATGGAGAATTATTGAAAAATATGAAAAAAAATTCTTCAATAAATGCCAAAATTCTCAAAATTCAAAAGAAATTAGGGTCGGCCCTGTTTTGCTAGGGCCGGTCGGGTAACTCGAAACACAGCTTTTTTTGGGACTAATGATGCTACGTTTCCGCCAGTTCATTCATCTGATAATAGTAGTTTTCAAAACATGGTTTGCTCAGCTGTGGACCCCGCCAGACTTAGAATCTAGTCACCAGGCCATGTGTCAAACGATGATCACGTCAGTGTGGTGTATAAAGGTCACCGTCCTGACGTCACAAGCTTAGTTTATGACGAAGGATGACAATGTAGCATCTAGGCCTGGAAGGGTGCGATTTGGATTTGTGGCCCTTTCCCATCATTGCCTGTGGGTTGGAGGACGTGGATTGGCAGTAAAGTAGGGTTAGGGTGACAAGGGGAGCAGTAGGAGGCAGGACAAGGGGAACATGAGCCAGACAGACAGCATTCACTAACACTGCTCTTGCTGGAGGCCTAGAACGACCTGAAAGAAATGGGGAATTGCCCGTTTCCAGGGATACGGATGGTGCTATGTCATAATGGTATACATTATAGGGGTAGGACCTGGAGCATTTACTTGGCCTGGAACAGGATCCAGAACCCCCTATATGTGTCCTTACTGTTGAGCCTCCTTCCGCTTAGCTGTTCCATTGCCATCTGGGGCAACTCTTTCCTGATATCATGTGCCATGACTTTTCTCCATATGATACGAAGGTTAATCCTACCCCTCCCAAGAAAGGCTTTCCGCTTGCCCATGATGTTTTACTATCCAAATGCCAATCTATAGCTTTAATGTGACTTACTTGCCTCTACTGCAGATACTTGGTGCCTGTTGTCTGTTGTTCTTGATCTATGTAATCACAAAATCATTACTACTAGATCCCCAAGGTTGACGTCAATCTACTGTTAGAAGGTCAGTATAATACTGGCAGCACTGCTTACACCATCACCTAACACCATAATGATAACATCATGTCATGTCAGGCTACTATTAGAAGGTCAGTATAATACTGGCAGCACTGCTAACACCATCACCTAACACCATAATGATAACATTATGTCATGTCAGGCTACTATTAGAAGGTCAGTATAATACTGGCAGCACTGCTAACACCATCACCTAACACCATTAGGATAACGTCATGTCATGTCAGGCTACCATTAGAAGGTCAGTATAATACTGGCAGCACTGCTAACACCATCACCTAACACCATAATGATAACATCATGTCATGTCAGGCTACCATTAGAAGGTTAGTATAATACTGGCAGCACTGCTAACACCATCACCTAACACCATAATGATTAAGTCATGTCATGTCAGGCTACCATTAGAAGGTCAGTATAATACTGGCAGCACTGCTTACACCATCACCTAACACCATAATGATAACATTATGTCATGTCAGGCTACTATTAGAAGGTCAGTATAATACTGGCAGCACTGCTAACACCATCAACTAACACCATTAGGATAACGTCATGTCATGTCAGGCTACCATTAGAAGGTCAGTATAATACTGGCAGCACTGCTAACACCATCACCTAACACCATAATGATAACATCATGTCATGTCAGGCTACCATTAGAAGGTTAGTATAATACTGGCAGCACTGCTAACACCATCACCTAACACCATAATGATTAAGTCATGTCATGTCAGGCTACCATTAGAAGGTTAGTATAATACTGGCAGCACTGCTTACACCATCACCTAACACCATTAGGATAACGTCATGTCATGTGAGGCTACTATTAGAAGGTCAGTATAATACTGGCAGCACTGCTTACACCATCACCTAACACCATAATGATTAAGTCATGTCATGTCAGGCTACCATTAGAAGGTCAGTATAATACTGGCAGCACTGCTAACACCATCACCTAACACCATAATGATTAAGTCATGTCATGTCAGGCTACCATTAGAAGGTCAGTATAATACTGGCAGCACTGCTTACACCATCACCTAACACCATTAGGATAACGTCATGTCATGTGAGGCTACTATTAGAAGGTCAGTATAATACTGGCAGCACTGCTTACACCATCACCTAACACCATAATGATAACATTATGTCATGTCAGGCTACTATTAGAAGGTCAGTATAATACTGGCAGCACTGCTAACACCATCAACTAACACCATTAGGATAACGTCATGTCATGTCAGGCTACCATTAGAAGGTCAGTATAATACTGGCAGCACTGCTAACACCATCACCTAACACCATAATGATAACATCATGTCATGTCAGGCTACCATTAGAAGGTTAGTATAATACTGGCAGCACTGCTAACACCATCACCTAACACCATAATGATTAAGTCATGTCATGTCAGGCTACCATTAGAAGGTTAGTATAATACTGGCAGCACTGCTTACACCATCACCTAACACCATTAGGATAACGTCATGTCATGTGAGGCTACTATTAGAAGGTCAGTATAATACTGGCAGCACTGCTTACACCATCACCTAACACCATAATGATTAAGTCATGTCATGTCAGGCTACCATTAGAAGGTCAGTATAATACTGGCAGCACTGCTAACACCATCACCTAACACCATAATGATTAAGTCATGTCATGTCAGGCTACCATTAGAAGGTCAGTATAATACTGGCAGCACTGCTTACACCATCACCTAACACCATTAGGATAACGTCATGTCATGTGAGGCTACTATTAGAAGGTCAGTATAATACTGGCAGCACTGCTTACACCATCGCACAAGATGCACGGTGAGTTGGCCACATGCACTACATTCAAATAGCATGGCTACAAAATACAGCAATGCTTTAATGCACTATGATATCCTTAAGGGTTAAAGGCCTTACGTACCAGACCCGTGGTAATGGTGACAGCATCGTGTTGCTGCCACCTTAGGGTAAAGTCTGCAGTGACTTTGACATGTGCCGTCACGTTGTAGGAATGATGATCACATTACTGCTATCGTGTCTTAATATGTGTCATGGGTGGATGCTTCCCTAACGACGAATAGTAACAATAACACAGGAACCGCGGCATGGCTACACAGGCAGGGGCGTGGGAAACAGTTTCAGAGTGGCTGGGACCAGGGGGGTTTTCTGGAATTTTTGACCTCACTTTGCTTGACCTTTTAGTTTTGACCTTTTGAGGAGTTGGCCAAAAGTGTGGGGTACATGTTCCCCCTGTCCCCCCTGCTTTCCACGCCCATGGACAGGCTCATTTACACATATTAATTTAGCATCTCCCAATGTCTGAGATATGTCATGGAAAGGCTTTACCTAGGGTTATGCCCCTATTGTCCAATGGCACAGAATATTCTGTCAAAATAAAGCTTTAGCAGACAATCTGTATCCATGGCCGTCTTAAGACAAGTGCAGATCTGGACATTTGATTTATGAGCTGCCAGTGTTATCTGAATGGTCATCTATGTTTCTTGTTTCCCTATGAAGGCACCCATAAGTTACTCTGTCGTTGACTAATCGTCGATACGAGCCATATTTCACAGAGTTAGGGGCATGGAGGATCCCTAGGACCCCACAGGGACTACCCAGGGTAGAGTGTGGACCTACACACGGGTCGGGATCAGGGGCGGGGGAAGGGAGCAGTTCTGACGGTGGTTATGATTTATTTGTCGCTGGCAATTTGTCCCTCGTCTTCCACAGTCCGCCCCCGGCGGTCAGCTGTCGGCGCTGGGTAGGGGCAAATCCTCTGGAGGCGAGGCCCCAACGCAGGATCTGGGTGGCTTGGAGGTGTGTGTGTGTGGGGGGGGGGGCTGTATGTAAGACCTGTAGGCCCGGCCTGTAAGACTACGCACTGGTAAGTGAAACAGTAGCAGGTATAAAGATAATGTCTCATTAATTTACGTATGAACATTCCCTTTCTTTTAAAGTTTCATGGAGATCAAGCTGCACATGTGTCCAGGTATTAATTCAAGTATTTACTTCTCTTGCAAATTACAGTAAATGTTCAGAGGGAGACAGGATTTGAGTCCAGGGACATGTTAAATTAAATACTTTGGAGTAATGTTATTACTCTACGCTCTCGCTCGTGAGCGTTTGATTGTATTAACCATACTACAGAAATCCTCATTTATGTATACTTAGGATTATCCTCCTTTACATCTGAATGTCGTCGTTTTACTAAATCCTTATGTCACACTGCCTTCTTCAATGAACTGGTCCTTGTGTATG
Source organism: Acholoe squamosa (assembly GCA_949317995.1). Taxonomy (NCBI): domain Eukaryota; kingdom Metazoa; phylum Annelida; class Polychaeta; order Phyllodocida; family Polynoidae; genus Acholoe; species Acholoe squamosa. The sequence goes on from OX439037.1 coordinate 47,956,099, forward strand.
GTTTAACGACTGAATTAGTATCCATCACCAAAAAAGACTTTGTGCAAAAACTCGACCGTTTCTCAGTGTTTCTCTGTGTTTAACATTCTAATTGGTTTAGGAAATACTATTTGTTTACGAGAGCATATATATGTAGCCAGAAAGGCTACATGTGATAGAAACTGAATCCGATGAAACATCGGAAAGAGAAAGCGATCAGTTATGGCAGATCGAATCACCTCAGAAATCAAATAACTTTCAATCACTGCGAATCTACATGAGTAAACGTATACTTTTTATCCTCCACCACCAAAATAAGCTGAATCTTATCAGACGGAACTTGATCCCTTTATGGCTTACTTCATTTCCGGCGGGGCCAATAATTGCACTATACAGGCTGTAAATAGCGTCCACTCACCCTGCCCTTTTATCGTTCAACCCCCTCCCTTTACCTCGACCCACCCCCTCCCATAATCCTGACCGTCCGCTTCCTACTAGCCCTCTCCAATTTCCCACCAAATGGCGGCCAAGATGGCGGCCCTTGGCTGACCCAGGCTGCCCGAAGGTGACAATAAAACTAACAAGATTTTCCGCCATGTCAGGCTGGGTGCTGGTAAGGTAGGTCAAGGTGTGCGTCAGGTGCTGTCTGGGTGTTAGACGGAACCATGCCCGGTTAGCTGGGTATCTGGATGTGAGGTGGTTACTGACAGAGAAGGGCACACAGGCACTGCTTTTATGTAATATACGCTACGATATGACTGGGTATGAGTTCTAGTCAAACCCAAACCCTATTTATCATTTACCAATCTTCCTCTTTCACTTCTGAGTCAGTATTTCTGGTACCAAAAGGCCTATATGAAATCTTCCACTCAACTTCTTATCCATCCACGAAAGATCTTTGCTCACCAGCTGCATAACCTGTCAAGCCATTGTTTTAGCCTCAACAATGTGCTGGTGACAGTTATACCTCTAGGGACCCCACCACTATTATAGCTGACTAGGTGTGATCGCAGACCAGCTAATCCTTACCATGTAATGATTAACAACCACACAGATTCATCAGGTGCATTACGGGTAAAAGGTGTTCCATAATATATAGTCCAAAGGTATTTGAGTGTCAAGTTTATACAGTAAACCAAGCTATGCTTTTTGAATTGCTAACTGACGAAGCCAAACTACTTCAAACTTCTGGGTTGCCGCAGTGGCGGATTTAGACGGGGCCGGGGGCGCGCACCCCCTATTTTCCAGTACTTAAGAGATTAATTACATATTTTGGTCCCCAAAATTTGCTCAAAATAGGGGGTACACCCCCTCCCTTTCCAGATCCTGGATCCGCCACTGTTACTTAATATATCAATCAGGCGCACTCATGCCCACTGTCTAAACCTCCATGATCCCCATGAGTGTACGTGTGTGTGTGTGGGGGGGGGGCTATAGGGCACCTTTTCTATAGATAGATTTACCAGTAGAACTGCGTGACAACCCTATTCTACCACCTTGACCCTGTGCATACGGTAGTCCATAATTAACATTACTTCGTTATAAACAAGTTCATATCAAAACACTTCGTTCTAACCAAGTTTTTTTTACTATAGAAATGTATAGGAGAGTTTTGTGAAGGTCATTTTTGTTAGTTATAACCAAATTTCGTTACAAGGGAGTTTGTTCAAACAAAGTATACGTGAACTTCACTAGAAGTTGTACTTAGCGGGTTTCCCATAATCTTCAGACTCAGGCTCCTTCTAACATGGTCTAATATGTCGGAGTGTCAACTTTTTTAATATAGTGATATATCGACAGCGGAGAGAGAGAGAGAGAGAGAGAGAGAGAGAGAGAGAGAGAGAGAGAGAGAGAGAGCAAGAGAGAGGGAGAGGGAGAATGAGAAGGAGAAGGAGACAGACACATGTACAATCAACGCCTTCTATTGCAGGCCCCCTTGGGATTTTCCAATACATTGGCCGCATTAGTTGGGTGGCTGCCTTAGAGGGAGGCAATTAATTCTAAGCCAATAGAAATAGCTGAAGGTCAAAAAAAATATCTTAACAAACCCCTTGTTTGAAGCCTAAAAAGTTTGTTATAACCAAATTTCGGTATAACCAAGTTCATGTCATTAGGGGGGGGGGAGGGGGTACTTATACATGCAGTCAACATCAGACGGTGGTTAGGACATGTATCAGGGCTTCTTTAAACGCCACATTGGCCCTGTGTGCGGCAGTAGTGGACCACCAAAGGGATGTTAGTCCTGTATCAGGACTTCTCTAACCGCCACATTGGCCCTGTGTGCGGCAGTAGTGGACCACCAAAGGGATGTTAGTCCTGTATCAGGACTTCTCTAACCGCCACATTGGCCCTGTGTGCGGCAGGAGTGGACCACCAAAGGGATGTTATCACTGAAAGCACCAAGGTCGTCAGACTGACGATACCCAAAACTACAACCTTAGGTACTCAGATTGAGCACCCAGGGTAGTCAACCTAATGGGTTAAGGTCAAGACACTCACCCAAGGTAGTCAAACTGATTACATAAGGTTGTTAGAGTGACAACCTTGGTGCTGACTACCTTGGGTCCTCAATCTGACTACCTAAAGCTGTAGATTTGGGTATCGTCAACTTGAGCACCTAAAGTCCTCAGCGGTGAAGACCTTCAGTTGAAGACTGAAGGCCTGATCATCAAACATGAGTGGCACATACCTGCCACCTTGGGAGTATGTTACATATTATCAACAGAATGCCATAGACTCATACTGTGGAGAGGTATACTGAGGGAATTCACTACCTGTAAGGTGCTGCCCCCTGTCTATACCTCTTCCGACGACTCTAGGTCCTCAATCTGATGAGTTTAAAGATCTGCAGGGTTTTCAGTGTAGTCCTGTATCAGGACTTCTCTAACCGCCACATTGGCCCTGTGTGCGGCAGGAGTGGACCACCAAAGGGATGTTAGTCCTGTATCAGGACTTCGCTAACCGCCACATTGGCCCTGTGTGAGGCAGGAGTGGACCACCAAAGGGATGTTAGTCCTGTATCAGGACTTCTCTAACCGCCACATTGGCCCTGTGTGCGTTGTGGAGCATCAATGGAGACAGAACCACAAAGAAAAATGGGTCTAAAGCAAGCTTTTATTTGGATTTTTTCCAAATTTGGGGTTAAATCACCTCGTTATAAACAAGTTCATGTGAATAGCACTTCGTTATAACCAAGTTATTTTACTATAGAAATGTATGAGAGGTTAGTGATAAGGCTTTTTGTTTGCTATCACCAAATTTCGTTATAAGCAAGTTTTTTATAACCAAGTTTCACTGTAAATGGCCGCATTAGGGAGAGAGATTTGTCATTTTAGACTGGGAATATAGTGGCCGCAGGGTGAGGTGGCCGTACTAGAGGGGTGGCTGCATTAGAGGGAGTTGACTACATTGAAATAAAGAGAGAATTGTTTTGGACTGACCAAAAATGGCCGTAGTGGTGGGGTGGCTGCATTAGAGGGGTGGCCGTACGGTGAGAGTTGACTGTAATTGGTCTCTAAGATTATGGGCGACCTGGGGTGTAGAATGTACTCATAAGTGCATGAACACCGACAGGAGGTCATTCTATATGAACGCTGATAGTACATGTATGAAGATAGGACAGCATAGTGCATGAATATTGACAGGAGGGCATGGTATAGGAACGCTTATAGGACAGCATAATACTTGAACACTGGCAGGAGAGCACGGAAAATGCACAGGCGCTACCTGTATACTGCAACAATCCCTATTGAACAGCTCCAAGCAATAGCCTGAGCAGCTCCGAGCTGATTACGAGCCGCTATCTCCCTCGAACATCCAGCTCGGCACCGATGTACTTTCACTACAGCCTGCTGCATCTTTTTCAACGTCATCATCCGGAACTTTGAAAATCTATCACGTTTCCAAAAGGGGCCCGACGAGAACCCGGCTCAGCTGGCGATGTTATTAGGCCACCTATAGGATTTATGCAACGAGATTGTCAATCCTCATGTAGAATTAGGGGCCGGGCCCCTAGGGTGCAGGCAGGGGAGGGGTGTCGGATTAGCTGAGGTTTAATCCCTTGGTGTGATAATCCTTTTAAATCCAGCTTAGAGAGATGGAGAACAGGAGGAGGAAGACTCGATGGAAAACACTTAATAATTTGGAGAAGATTTTGAGCATTTGTCAAGGCTGTTCAAATTAATAATTAGACACATGGGGAAATTGGACCAGTATTCATTCCCCAGGCTATACTGGGGGCTGCCGTTTTGAATAGGATCCACTAAGGTTGCAAATCTCATGGAGTCTGAATTTGAATAAGCTCTTGTCGTGGCAACTGCAGAGCTGCATTGTTTTACATTGTAATTGTCTGTGTGGGTATTGTTGGCTCAGCTCTCATGGCACAATATTAGCTAGGATGGCTGAACAAAGACCTGCTGAAATGATATTGGCCATTTCTAGGTGCAGGAGATAGACGCCCTTTGTCAACCCTCCAGCTTTATCGCCATTAATCTTCATAAACATTGAAATACTAGAAGCAGATGAGAATGGCAGAGCCCAGAGTCTGCATTCCTGTCCTCGTAGCTTTATTACAGATCCCTACACCCTACATCCAGGCGGCACATAGAATATGTGTTATCACATATTTCTTCAGAATAAACGTCGCTGTGGGAAAGGATTGTATCGCATTTCTGTAAGGTATTCGAATCAAAATTATTCTTTTTTTTTGTTGCTGTTTGACTGCCCATCTTTTTATGATTGTCTTGACATGTATTTGGTAATTCCCATTAGACGTTTTGTATCAACATTACTTTGATTTCCTTTTGTATGCCCTTTACGAGCTGACGAGGCTTATATAGTCATAATCTCCACACCACCATGCTGTGGAAATTTCAGTCCCTTATCTAATGTATGAAATATGGTGAAATTAACATGTTCCTTTCTCAACGGCTATGTATCGAAATAAAGCAAATTGATAACAGGGGCAAAGACAGTCATATTTACAGGAGCCACAATAACCTCTCCCTATTTACGGCTCTTATTTAAGCCCCGTACCTCAGCAGTCAATAACATGAGGTCTGGAGTACATGTCCTACTTATGGTGAAGATGGTTTCATTATTGCCTTTTGAGGTTCGACCCGACTATCCTGTTAGAAATATTTATACCACGATTTCTGGCTTACACAGTGCTTTTTGGGGTCTATTCCCATCCACATATCTGTCGATATTGCACACCCTATAGGCTGTAACATCAATTTTGGAAGGCGTGCGGTTATCAATGTAAGGCGTGCGGTTATCCATGTAAGGCGTGCGGTTTTCCTGGATAACCGCACGCCTTACATTGATAACCTCATGTCCTTATATGTCATATGTTACATGTTAAAACCCATGAAATTTTCAAGGCCAGGGCAGGGCTCGAACCTACAGTCTCAGATCCCTAATCCAACTCCCTATGCATTGCGCCACAGGGACTGACGAGGTACGCACGGTTAGAACCAGGTCTGGCTATGATACAAAGCCGTGTGCGCTGTCGCTGTCCACTGCCGGGCGAGGAGGAATAACCAAGGGACTCATTCAAATCAATCCAAGCCGACATAGGAGCTGAAGGAGGAGACGCGGTGGTCTAGCGGTTAGCACGTTGCACTCAGCCGTGAGAGGTCCGTGGATCGAATCCCGGCCAGGACGCGTCTTTTTTTCGCCGTGTGCGCTGATGCTGTCCGCTGCCGGGTTAGGAGGTGTATGTACTGATCGTGTACACACAATGGCTGGCTTCGATTCCCGGGAAGGGGGAATAATTTTTGTTTTCAACTTGAATTTATTGGTATAATATTGATTATTTATTGGTTTCGTGGTATAAAATAAGTAGTCAATGGATAACTGACGACTCGTGGGGGTTATCGACGATAATAACACTCGGCCTACGGCCTCGTGTTATTATCCGTCGATAACCCCCACTCGTCATCAGTTATCCATTGGTTACTTGTTCAATATGTGTCAGATGTAGGAACTAATAGCTGGATTGTGTATTGGCTGGCGTCCACTCACTAGTAGCGCCTTATAGCTACTATATACAGAAAGGGGGGAAATAGTGCCAGCGATTTCTAATAGGGGACAAGATGGCAACTGCCCGTGTTTAACACATTATGCCATTATATTGACTGTTTCCTACACAGGTTTATTGAGAGGACCTAGCGGACACAAGTTGGCAGCGCGAGAACCGTAGCCACCACCAGGGGTGCGGGGGCAGTGGGTCCGTGCTTACTAATAAGAAGTCCCTGTAGTTACTGCCCTGGTCTGACCAGCGTCTGAAGCCAGTCTATGTCTTATCGTGACCCCCATCCAAATCTCTGTGTGTCTAACTTTGTCCTCGATTCTGTCCTTTACCTCTTTTATGTAGGCTATTGATTCGAAAGTGTTTCAGCTTATAAGTCTGCTATATTGCTATGCTGAGATAATGGTCTACTTAGATCCGGTGCATTCTTCACTCACGACGAAAGGTCCGTAGCTGTTGTTAAGATGTTTATAAAATATTACCCGAAATCTCAATTATGTTGAAACCCTGAAGATTGGAATCAATATGCTATAAAGGTCCGCGGAAATAAATGTATTGCTCTAAATGATTACATTTTATATTTTTCTGCATACAACAATGCACAATGGTTCTTATTTCATCCACAGTCTATTAGAGTTTCGTATGTGTAGCTGATGAGATCGTTACTTCCCCTCCTCACCTATAAAGTATTGTGCAAGTCATCCTCCCCCGCTAAGCTCTATCTCCCTCTCCCACCTACCAGAATCAGAACATGAATCTGATTACACGGAGGACACACAACACACTGAGTGGTAATAATATGAGAATGGTGTGTAGCTAACACTGGAGAGGCTTGGACGAAGGAGGAATTCATTCACCACATCTTGACTTAGTTGTGCTAATTCTACTCTGTGTGGAAACGTTTTTATCTTTAATGTTGAAATGAATCTTTAATGACAAGTAGAAAGAAACAAAGTTGTTATAATCTAAGTTATCAGCATAACATGTGGTCCCAGCGCATATTTCAGACATAGCGCAAGTCACGAAATGACACTGCAGTACATGTACATTGTCCATTCAAATTCTATGTATGTTAACTTCAGTGCTGGATATACAGGGGGCGCGCGCCTCCTCCTTTATGCTTATACTTATTTTGGACCTCAAAATTTGCTCAGAAATAGGGGGTCAGTCCCCTTCTTTTGGGCCGCACCCCCTCCCTTTTCAAATCCTGGATCCGCCACTGACTGTCAATCTTCCGTCAAAGTGATACCTTATTATTAGTCATACCTCAGTATTAGTGGTATATAAAACTGATTTTGTCCCACTACATACAGAGATAGAGAGCTTCCATCTACCACCAAGCCCAGAGAGCCTAGTCCTGGCAGGTCTCCGGTCCCGCAGTCCTTCGCTACGTGCCACGTTGAAACCTACCTTTCAATGTACTACTATATGTCTTTTCTTAATCGTGTTACCTCCTCTTGCAGAGTGCTACGGAGACGCGGTGCTGGGATCAACAAAACCTGTACGTCACTGGTGAAGAGGACAGCTGTAGTGGTTCTGTGGGTAAGTAATCTGACCCTCCCCACCCCCACCCCCTCTCTCTCTCTGTCTCTGTCTGTCTGTCTGTCTGTCTGTGTGTGTCTGTGTGTGTGTCTCTCTCTCTGTCTCTCTCTGTCTTTCTCTCTCTCTAGCAAAATAGGTTAAGGTGGATGGCGGGGATAGATTATTCTCAACAGAGTCTCAAAATGATAGGTACTATGCATATATGCAATAAAAATGTGGGGGTCCCATACGTATTTCTGAGATAAAGAACCTTTAATATTATATAGGATTATGCAGTATTTTGTCGCATTATTCCCCATAATTCTAGCTTCCATGATACATTTTCGATGTTTTCTGCAACATTGTCATTCAGAAAGGAAAAAATTTCATTTTTTATGACAAGTAAAATTCAGTAAAGAATGCCAAGGCAGGGTTTGATCCACCAATCTACTGATCAGTAGTCAAACATCTTACAGAGTAGCCACTGAATCTGCTGGTGCCGGGGCTCATATATAAGGCTCTTTTGTAAATACTAATATCTATGCTAACCTGCTCAGAAACCTGCGCAGTAGACCAGTTTTCAAAGACCGCCATCCACCTTAACTCGTCCCTGACTCGAACACTAGGCATGTTGGTACCATAAGTCGACCATCCAACATTATTACATGTTATTTTGACAATATATACGTACTGCTTAGGGCATATTCAAGGTTTACATCTTGTATTAAATGGGGCACAATTATTTGGCAGCTATATAATATCTGAAAAAAATTTACCTATGGTCGTCGACTTAAGGTACCAATTAACATGCCTAGTGGTCGGGTCAGGGGCGAGTTACCCTACACTCTTAGAAATAACGGTGATTCACTGGCAACAAAAAATGCCAGACTTTCACTGTTATTTTATGGTCACCGTATTTTGGCAATGCCTGTAAATTTAACGATCCCCCCGTTATTTTTTAACAGTGATTCATCATTATTGTATGATGATTCCTTGTATTTATTACAGTAATTCCTTGTTGTAGCACAGCCACACCAAATCAGGCTTACACCAAATTTATTGAACATGTATTACTCAGAATCATTACATTTCCAAGCTATCCATGGAGTAGTAGTATCCATCATCCTTATTTGAGGCTATTTATTTGATGTCCAAAGTTGTAGAATGAAAACGGCAAAACAAGATGCATAGTATGTTATGGGCAAATATGTGTATTAATCAAAACATACAATTCCTAGAGAAATACATTACAGATTTACATCAATTTAACCTAGGTACAATGAAAGTGGATGTCTCTATGGCCTCAAAGTTAGAAACCTATATAACTGTCCATAAGGACCACTCTGACCTATCATGGACTTCATGTGTACAAGTTGGTCTGCTTCTTCTGATGGCCAACTCTCAACTAAAACATATACTTAGTCACATGACTATGGATGGACATCAGGGGGTTATTGTCACCACCCCCCCCCCCAAAGTGGCACCCCTCAACCCACCAGCACCTCTTAAAATGCAGCCTCCAGTTGCTGGGGCAACAGCCCCTGGGGACTGGTGGGGCAGTGGGATGGGGGTTGCTGTGGTTGTTAATCTTTCTCTTCTTGATGACACATGTATCCCAAACATGTATTCTTCCATAGGCTTAGATTGGTTTTCAATGAAACCTTCAATTATATTTGATATAATCCAATAGGGTTATTGTGAGATGGTTCAGATATTGCGTATTACTGTGAATGATTCAAAATTAACAGATTTTATCTGTAAACTGAAAAAAAAACAACGGTGTTTCACTGTACAGGTTTACGGACGTTCACCATAAATTTGTTGAATGGTACAGGGTTCCACCATAATTGAAATTACAGTGATGCACTGTATTATTTTACAGAGAATTCCCGTAAAACCAACAGGCATTTTTTACAGTGTACATGTATCGGAAGTATAACCTTGCGAAGGTGACTGGTGTTATTGGTTGCCTGTAAACCCTAGGTAATTGTGTTGGCCTGATATATACTCTGCATGACCGACCTAGCGGGATTAATTATCAGCCAATGAAATATTCCCAACTATTCACTGCGGCCCTCTCAGGGGCAACTGGTATCCATCTGATAGCTCTTATCAGTAGAACCCGCCGGTAACAAGCTCCATCAATGGCCGCGCCCATGGACAATCCGCTACCTTGGCGAGTTACAGTAAGGCCTGTGCTTCGTCACAGGGTGGTTAGCTGCGGGCAAACATTACCAACAAATGGCCGGGTCTACCATGAGTTGGAACTAAATTAATATACAAAGACCCCTGTACAGTTTATGTATTTCATTATGGTACTGAATGAATTACATGCCTTATCATGTGAAATACGACCTAGGGATGGAAGTCCCTTGTATCTAAAATAATTACCAATGGGAGACATAGTCACTCTTCCTGACAAACATTCAAATGTCAGTTAAGTACATTGG